>VDFB02270651.1:669845192-670445192 GCA_007258455.2 Sequoia sempervirens
AACATGAACTATCAAGGAAAAGGTCTAGGCCTTCACGAGCAAGGTATTTTAGAGCTCATCCAAGTCAAAGAACAAATCTGCATGCAAGGTCTTGGATCTATTCCCCAAGAATCACAATCTAAACACGTTGGTACAACCTCTAGACATCCTCAACGAGCCTTTTCCAAAAGAAATGCTGGCTCTTCCCATCGCTCCACCAAATCATATGCTTCCATCCCTCCTCCTCTATCGTATCACCTCAAAACAACCGTCCATATTCCTCCTTCATCTGCTCCATCCATTTTGGGTCCTTACATCCCTCTCCATCCACCATCTCTTGTCCTTCGCTTCACTTCTATCCATCTTGGGTCCAGATATCCCAAGATCACTCTCCATCTCATATCCTTTTCACCCATCCAACACCTATATGCTCATCCATCATAAAATATCCTCGTGATATCCCATAATCAGGATCAACAAAGGCACATAACTGAACATCCCCCATCTACATGTAATCCTCATAATCCTACCTCCACCACTCCACATCATCCATCTTCTCACACCCATCCTATTGCTAATAAATGCACTTTGGATGCTAACATAAAAATGCATAAATCCAAACATCCACATGAATCCAACGCTTCCCATGTCCCCTCTAAAAGACATGGTAAAGAAAAGAAAAACAAAATCCCAAATCAAAATCAAATCTATAGCTCGCAAAGAGCCAGCAAAGCAAAGATCAAAACCATGTGGATCCTAAAGAAAAAAGATGCAATGCCATCAAATGAAAAATCTGTAAGAACATCCAAAGTTGCTAATCCAAAAGCTAACCATACCACCTTTCATCTCCTAAATTCTGTTTTGGGTCCCTATGTCCCAAAATTAACTATTCCATCTCCTCCATTATCCCACATTCTCCATCCATTAATCCTTTTATCTTTTCACATCCACCACCACATGTGCCAATGTTGGTCCTAAACACATCTCCCCATCACATATCCACCCCATCATTCCATCCATACACTTTCCAACATCCCACCCATTATCCCATGTATCTCCCCCATCAAATCCCTCTAATTCATCCTCTTGCATAATCCATTTATCCTCATAAGGTTGTACCAACATCCAACAGTCGGTTCAAATATGAGCTCTTAATACCTGATATAGAACTTGATGCTTGAGTCCTTCATCCATATCCTTATTGCATGTCTTCTAAATCCACTTATTCGCCTCCCTATCCTTATCCATCTCCTTCCGCATACTATCCAAAAAGTCCAAAAATCCAAAAAAGTCAAAAAAATCAAAAAATCAAAAAATCAAAAAATAAAATAGTAAAGAGAAATAATCCATCCAATGGTGAAAACTTGGCAACCAAGGGCCTTGGATAAGTACCATGATGAAAACCTGGAAAATAGGCGTCATGTGTAAATCCCCATCTGCACTCGGGGGCAGCTTCCTGATATGTGCTCCCTCCATCCGCTATGCTTCCTGTTATGCTTCCAACTATACACTCATCTTCCTCTTATACATCCTTTTCATTCATCCCCTCCATCCTATCAATCTTACACATCTTGTTTGGCATATCTCACTTATCCCAATCCTTCCATCCTCCTTGTGATCTTGTCCCAACTGTCATTCGCACTCGTCTACCTTCCTTATCCACCTGTCATGCTACCCTCAATCTCCCTCCCTTAATCACTCATCCTATCCTCCTCCAGTTATCTCCTTCATTTTCCCATCTCTCATGCCTCATTATACATGACATATCTAGCGTGGGGGCATCTATCTTCCTTTGTGCTATAGTCCTTGGAGACATCATTCATCCTATCAAATCACTCCCTTCCATTCCCCTATCCTCATTTCCTTATCATTATATCCCCATCCCCATCCTCATCCTCCTATACCATCCATCAAAACACTCCCTTTCATATCCCCATCCTTGTCTTCCTACCAATCCCTTGTGTCTTCGCATCCTCGTCTTCTTATACATCCAAACCTTCCTTTTAACCTCCTTATCATTCTCCATCCATCCTAGTATCTATCCATCTACCTAGCCAATCCCCTCTATTCATCCAATCTCTTCTCCCCCCATCCTTATCTTCATATCCATCCACCATCACATCCCTATCTCACTATTCCATCCCTACCTATCTACCCCATCCTTTTCATCTTCCCATCATCATCTCATCATTCATCTATCCATCCTATCATCCTCCCAATTCCTCTTTTGATGACTTGGATAACTATCCCATCCCTGAGCTTTGTATAGTCACTATCCTCCAATCCAATCCAACAGGTCTATCTTGTCCCATCGTGTCGGTCCAATCATTTTATCCCCTTATCTAGGGTTACCTCATCATCTTTCATCCATCACTTGTCTTTGACCTTTCATCGAACTACGTTGCCTCTGCGCTTTCACGTAGGCAAGGTAGATCATTTGATCTGCCCCCGGGGTTCCATCATCGATCTTCATTGTCCACTTTGTCCCTTTATCACCTATCATCAAACTTTCTACTTTGTCCATCTAATCCTTTATCATCTATCATCAATCTTCATATCTTGTTCCTATTTTTCTGTCCTATCTTGGTCATCCATCAAAATCTCTATCATGGTCTGTCGTCAACCTTTTATCGAACTACGAGGGCTCTGTGCTTCCACGTAGGCAAGGCTAATCTTTGATCAGCCCCCGAGCCCCTAGGTCTTTAGGATTTGTTAGTCTCCTATCTTGTGTCGTGTCATCAAGCTATGCCCTTATCTAGCTGGTTCTTAACCAACAAGATCCACTTGTATCATCAGATCCAATCAGTTCTGAATATCTCGTGTCATATCAATCTTTTAATTTAGTATCCATCATCGGTCTCAACAGGATGTATCCTTCCTAACAGATCTCATCAATCCCATCCATCCCCTTGATTGATCCTATGGCAAAGGACGTTTGAAATTGATTGCAATATTTTTATGATTTTTGCTTTTGTTTATCATTTGAGCTCCCTATCATCACTTGTCATGGTCGCCTTGATCCATCATATCATGGTGTGCTTTGACTAGTCAACATAGGGGTGTATCTTGATCTTTTCTTCATTTTTGTCTTCTTGGTTGTCCCACGTAGTACCCACCAAGATCAATGAGGTCTTGTGTTACACTAGGGCATCCTTGTGTGCTTTTGTTTATCCCAATACCTGGCCCGACCAAGGTCATCATGACTTTGGGGTGTTGGGATAGCCTTATTGTTTGATGTGTTTGTTTCATGCATTAGACACTAATCCGCCTTGGTTCCACATACCCTAGCACTTGGTGTCTTATGCTATAGCAAAAATCAGTGCTCCGAAGATAGAAAATTGCATTAGGATTGCATTTCATTTTCCATTCTATCGTCTTGCATGTATCCCCCCATCTATTCATCCTTCATCCTTATCTCACATCTCTATCCAATCCCCATCCATTCCATTTAGCCTGAATCATCTAATCATATCCTTGGTCTTGTTCTCAGTCTTGTTACAAGCCTGGATCCAATCATCATCCATCATCATCATCATCATCATCATCATCCCATTTTATTCTTCCATATCCCTTCGGTGTTGTTTGGGATGTATCCTTCCCTCATCAACAACACGTTTTCATCATCATCATCGGGAGGTACTCTTCCCTATCCTTTAGTGGTGTTTTGGGATGTATCCTTCCCTCATCAATACCACTCATTGGGATGTATCCTTCCCTATCCTCATTGACAACACTCCATCCATCCTCAACCCCTTTTGGCTTGTACCTTGACTGGGGCAACATCATCTTCGTCTCTGCACCCATTTTTGTTTCCCAACCTCCTGTCGCCTTTTCATCCTTTCATATCCATCCTTTTCATCCTCTTCCTCATCTCCCATTTCATCATCTCATCCATTTCAAGAGCACATCTGTGTTCTCTTGAACCCGCATGTCCTCTCGAGGGGGAATCCTTCATCCCTAACTTTCATCTTTACCCCCATCATCTTCCTTCCTAGTCACTTCTTTGAATGACTAGGGCATCTTTCCCAATCTAACCATCTTCTTCTAGGTTCTATGTTTAATATTCTTTGAAATGATGCTACTTCATAACACCATCTCAAAGAGGGGAAAAATGTAGACATCTAAATTTGGACACTTAATTTATCCAAATTCATCCCCTTTCGTCTTATTTTCATTAATTAAGTAATACTGCTATTATTTAATTAATAACCTTAATTTTGCCAAATCCTAAGGTATTTAATCAATAATACCTTATCTCTTTAATCCTCCTTTCATCAAATGAATTAAATAAATATGTCATTTATTTAATTTCCTTTATGTCACATCCTCCATCTTTTATTATCTAATCTTAATCCATCTTCTAATCTCATCATTAGGATGTGCACATGCCTAATCCTTGATTAGGAGGTGTCACATCCTCAACTTTTGCAAGTTGGCCTCTAATATTTCTTAGCCACCTAACCTTCCTCTAACCCCTCATCAACGTCTAATCACCCTTTAGTCAGCTCTTCCATCCCCCAAGGAATTTTAATTCCTTTGTCTCCCAAAGTCCTTTGAGGAATTTTTAATTCCACTCTCATCTTTCAAGGAATATTAAATTCCTTTTCTCTTCCCATGTCCTTTATGACATGTGTCCTTGGTCAACTTATTAAGGCCTTCCCTTTTGGACAAGGCACTCCCACTTCCTATGTGAATTTTTAATTCACATTTAATCCCCCAATGCACCCTTTGGAATTTAAAATTCTTTCCCTCTCCCCCCATAAGGATATTTGAGAATTTTAATTCCTCACATGTCCTCTCACCCACATGGGACAAGGACATCCTTTATGAGGATATCTTGACCAAATCCCTATGGTCCTTTGAAGTACATCCATGTCATGTACTTCTCTTACACCTCATGTCCACCTCATCTTTCTTAAGCCTCTCCCCTTGCCACATGTCAAGATGTGAGGGCTTGTGAGTTCTCAACTCACCATAGCCCTACATCTTGGCCATGTTGGGATCAATCTCAACCGTCCATTTCTTCTTGGAATTCTCAAAATTCCTATAAATACCCCCTCTTTTCTCTCATTTGGGGAGAGATCATTTTGCTAGCCAAACTCTTGCAATTTTGTTTCTCAATCTACACTTAGCCATTTTCATGCTTTCATCCATTTCCATCCATCCTCACATCATCATCTAGTTTGCATATCTTGCCATCCAAGGAGCATACACATCAAAGATCGAAGGGCCAACCAAAGGATCGATTCGACACAAGGTATAAAGTTCCATTTGTTATTTTTATCTTGTGTTGATTCCAACTTAGGCTAATCTTGAGGTGTAGGTTGTTTTGGTGTTTATTTGCACTCTTTAGTTTGTTGCTCATTTTCTTGCATATATTCGACCTATCGGTATGAATACCACATTGTGTTGTGTGTGGATTTGGTTTCAAAGCTCGTTTCTTCTATTTTTAGTGGTGACATAACTCTAAAATTTGACTTTTGTGCATAACAGGTTAGTGGAAAAATTGACAACTCTGAAGGGTTTAGAGGCTCGATTGAGATAGATACAGATATTTGGATCTTGTTGTTGATGGGAGGCTTTGACTTAACCATGAAATTTTGTACCATCTGTAGGTATGCAAAAGTTTCTCTACTTACATTCATTCTTGATCATAAATGTTGTAAATGATATTAATGCTTCAAACTTAAGATTCATTTCATTGTTATAATGATCAAAATGTTATACTTTGCTATACATTCAAGCATTCTCTTCCCCCTACCCTTTGCTTTCTCCCCCCTCCTTTTAATAATTTTCTTTGTCATAAAAAAATCACATTTCTATCTCATTTACACAAATTCATCTGAAGCGCTAGGAGTGAATAAAGATATGTAAAAGATGATGGATTATGTCTAAACAACAACTTTCCATCTTATAGCTAATTAAATCCTTAATATTTATATAGTTTAGAGCTTGAATAATGCTTGTATGCATGTGTAGCAATAAGGGAGCCTATGTGAAGATTGAAATTTAAAACATCACTTTGGTATTATTCCTTAGGCAGTGAAATGATATTTTGAGTAATACAAACCTACACACACATTGATATTTTTGGCATTGCATTGAAGAAATTTTTTTCTCTTATACCTACCCTCGGCTAGACATGGAGGTATATAATATTGGTTTTGGGTTTATTCTGTAAGTAGTTAATTTCATAGAGGAAGACTAAAATCTTCTTAATGTCCTATGTCAGGTGTGAAAGCATATGAATCACTTGCTGAAGGCACCATTTTGTATTCATCCAAAAATTTGTTTGTTCTTTTTTTAATGTTTCTTGCATGTGTTTTTTTTAGGCTCTAGAGATGTAGCTCGGCTCTTTCCTTTGCACTTTTCATCTATTTTGATGATTACAGTAGATTGTCCTCATAATTTTTCATGTAGATCTATTTGTAACCTTATTTTATACCAATCAATTTGCAAACCACTCACATATTAAGGACCATTTCACTAACTTGTAGTCATCCATTACTTCATATGTTGCAGGTTGTGTCTGTGTGCCAATAAATCCTGATGATTGCAAGAACTTTAATCCTACAAGTGTACCTAATCTTTCTCAAGTAAAAGTCTTACCTTATTTTATAGTACTTTAAATGGTTAATTGAAGGTGCTTCTTTAGATTTGAGATAGTTGAACCCTGGATTAAAATATGGTATTAGATGGGTAGTATAATGATAAAACTGAGGTCCATTAACACAAATTACGAAAATAATTTACTGGACTATGAATAGTGTTACAATTATAATTCTTTCTCCTTTTATACCTACCTCTGCATTAATGAAAAAGATAGATCCCTATAAATCGAATCTTGAAAGGTTTGAAATCTGCAATATCTGCAAGACTCGGGAAACTATCAAACATATTATTTTTGAATGTTATTATGCTTAGGAAATTTGGTACTTATTCTGCCATAAGCTGAAGGTCTGGAATAGCAATGGTAAAATTAATTGGCATGATATTATGTTTTGTAATTTCAAGCTCAAGTTTGATTGTAAGCTATTAAGTAGTCGAAGGAAAGTCCCGACGACCCCCAAAGTCATAGCGATAAGTTATCACTGGTGAGAACCATAGCGATACACTTAAGATCGAAGGAATAATTCCCGGGGAGACTCAGCACGTCGGTATGACTGCATGAAACCATAGCGACATATGATCTATTAGCTATCTGTGAGACTCAAAACATCGATGAGACTGTGTGACACCAAAGCGATATGTAATATTGACTGTCGAAGAGACTCAAGGCGTCAGCAAAACTACATGACGTCTCAGCGGGTTTCTAATAAAGATGGAAAATGATTGAAAAAAATAATTTCCCAAGATTTGAATACGAAGGGACGCAACTTGATTGATCTCTCATCGATGGTACATTTCAATGAATATTTTTTTAAAAAAATTGCATTGTTTCATTGAAATTTTGACGAACACAACCAATGAATCACCGAAAAAGTCTAAAAAATTTGCTATAGCTGCGATGAAGACTTCATCGTAACTCCTTGTACATTTCGTCGCAATTTCGACGAACCACAAAAAAGGTCCAACGAAGTTGCTTGGCTGTGACGAAGGCTTCGTCATGACTCCTTGGCCATTTCGTCGCAATTTCGACGAAGTCCACCGATGAACCACATAAAAGGTCTGACGAAGTTGCTTGGCTGTGACAAAGGCTTCATCGTAACTCCTTGGCCATTTCAATGTAGTTCACCGATGAACCACAGAAAAGGTTCGAAGAAGTTTCTTGGCTGCGACGAAGGCTTCGTCGTAACTCCTTGGCCATTTCGTCTCAATTTCGATGAAAGGCATTGATGAATCAAATAAAGGCCCCACGAAGTTGCTTAGCTGCAATGAAGGCTTCATCGTAAATACTTGCCCATTTCATCGAAATGGCGACGAACTTCAGGTGTTCTTTTGATGCCCATTTCCTTCATATTCCGATGAACATCCGAGTCATTTTATGATGCAGACGACCAAAGAATCTGTGCTATTAGTTTGACATTTAATTCATCATTGGACGTGCGACGAAAAAATAGCGACGAAAATGTTTTCGTCATTTCGTCACTTTTCCAATAAAGATTTGTCGAACCATGGACGAACGTGCATCGGAAAATGGTGTCAAATTTAGTAGTAAGTTTGTTACTCCTAAACTAGTGTAGGGTTCATTACCAGAACCATTTTGAGCTGACATGTCAGCCCTATATAGACATTTTGAACCATGTCTCTCAGTTAGGAGAGACTTGCAAACACTATCCCAAAATATCTCCGAATCCATTTCCCTTTGAAGCGAAGGACGCGACTATTTTTACAAGGACCAATAGTACCTAGGGAGAAGTCTCATTCCTAACTGAAGAAACTTAGATTCTTTTTATGATTTGAAAAATGATACTGAAGAACATCAAAAATCATCTAACACACCTACCCTACTAACATTCCAATTCCTAGGGAATTGCTCAGAAAGAAAATGAGCTATAAAATTGTTGATCCCAATGAGGTGCAAGAAATAGTCTCTGCACATGTTTTTAAGCTTGAAGTACGTGATAGTCATTATTTACAGTAGCCTCCTAATCTTAATATCTCAAACTAGTCTGAGCTACCACCTATTTCTCTTAAGAAAATACCAATAGCTGACCTGAAGAAAGAAACCCTAGTCCAAGACCAACTATGGACCCTCAATTTTGATGGTTCCAAATATAAAACTAGGAGTGGAGCTGGAATAGAATTAACAAACCTAAAAGGGAAAACCTACTTTGCTTCTTACAGGTTTTAGTTCAGCTATACTAACAAAGAATGTGCAAAATACGAGGGACTTGCTAGAGGAATGATGTTTGCACATTAGAAGAAAGTGGTAGCTCTGAATGTAATGGGATATTCTAAGGTGATAGTCAAGGAGGTTCGCAACCAATACACATGTCACAATAAAAGGTCGGTTGCATATAAAAATAGGGTATGGAATTTGATTGAGGAATTCACTGTTTTTGGTATTAAATTGATCCCCAAAGAAGACAATCAAATTTTAGATGTACTTGTTGTTGCTACTAGTACCTTGGAACCTATGTAGGATTCCAAACTAAAAAGGTTCTCTATGGAATTAGTGTTGATTCCAGCCATCCTTGACAACGTCCGAAATTTCTAGGTTTTTGATGATGATTAGTAGATACTTTCCTTATTGGCAAGTTCAGATGTATTTAAAGGGAAAATCATTGATGAATCTGATAGAGATTAGGGAAATTGCGATCCCAAAAATTGTGATGTAGAAGGTATAATGAATCTAAAAACCAATAGCATGCCTAAGGGAATGGTAGCACTAGAGATGATCTTTGATTTTGATCCTTAGGCCCGCAAGAAATTGCCTACCAATACTGATGGAGGAAAGTATGAGTCATTCAACTTGGCAGATTCAAGCCCAAAGAGAAACATATTCATTGGCAAGACTTGTCCTAAGGAAATTAGGGACAAAATCTTAAGAATACTGAAAGCAGATATCACAACAATTGCTTGGGGGTATGAAGATCTAAAAACCTTTGATACTTCGGTGATAACACACACTATCCCTTTGAAACCTGAAGCGGAGCCCTTCCATGAAAAGAAGTGCCTAGTGAATGCCTTGATTGAACCTCTCATTCTTAAAGAGGTACAAAAGCTACTGTTAGCTAGAATAATTTTTCTATTAAGGCATTCAACTTGGGTTGCCAATCTGGTTCCTATTCATAAAAAGAATGGTGAAATCAAATTGTGTTTCAACTTTAGAAACCTCAATAAAGCTTCAGAAAAGGGTAACTACCTACTTCCTTCTCTTGATGAGGTGCTATAGATAGTTAACGGCTCGTAGATGATGTCATTCTTGGATGTCTATTCAAGATATAATCAAGTGCTAGTTAACTATGAAGATAGAATGAAGACCGCCTTCACTACCAAGTGGGTGACATTTAGCTATTGGAGGATGTTGTTTGGTCTTATTAACATTGGAGCCACCTTTTAGCATGCAATGGATGTTGCATTTAAGGACTTGGTAGGTAAATGTATTATCATTTACATGGATGATCTAACTGTATTTTCCAAGAATAGGGAAGACAATGCTGCAGATTTGTCAAAAGTCCTTGTAAAATGTATAAGCTATGGCCTCAACCCAAAGAAATGTGTGTTTGGGGATTCATAAGGGTAATTATTGGGTCACATAATATCAAATAGGGGGATTTCAATCGACCCAGATAGAGTGGATTCCATTCTAAAATTAACCATGCCTAGTAACAAAAAGGAGATGAGATCTTTCTTCAGAAAGATAAATTTGGTAAGAAAGTTCATAACCATGTTTGCGAAGATTCTCAAACCCCTCAATGAGTTGATGAAGAAGGATGTTAATGTTGAATGGAGTAAAGAGGCTAAGGCTACCTTCTCGTAAATGAAATAGTCTATTTTAGAGGCATTGGTTCTAACCAATCCTAATTATTTAATACCTTTTTACATTTATTCCTTCACATTTGATCATTCATGTGTTGTTGTCTTGACACAGTGGAAAGGTGAAGGTGAAAAATGACCCATAGCTTTTATGAGTTCTCCATTCAAGAATGTTAAGATCAAATATCCACTCTTGGAGAAATAGGCCTTTGCACTGGTACGAACGATTAAGAATTTTTGGCACTACATTCTCCACAGTTTGATCACTGCCATAGTTCTCGACCCTACAGTGAAGTCCCTTCTAATCCAGAGTGAGCTGGGAGAAAGAAAAGGAAAATAGATGGAAAATTTGTAGGACTTTGACCTTGAAATTCACTTGATGAAGCTAGTTCAAGGACAAGGCTTATCTAACGCTATGGCTAACTTTGACACCAAGATTACTTGCTGACAATATACTGTACAATCATTCATAGGTGATCCTTGGTATGTAGATATGATTTTCTTGCTGCTAAACAACAAATTTCTTGATGGAATGAATACCACTCAGAGAAGAGAATCGAGACTAAATAATTCCCATTATATGATAAAAGGAGGAGCCTTATATAGGAGGAACTTTGAAGGTTTCTATTTATGCTACTTGGATCAACAACAAGAAAATAGGCTATTGCTGAGTTTCATGGTAGACATGGTACTAGGCATGGTTCAACCGATGCCATGGCACATCAAATTTTGAAATCAGGTTATTATTATCCCCATGTATTATGAGATTCTCATCAACATGTTAGGAAATGTCACACATGTCAAACTTTAGAATCTATAGAACACAATCCGGAGATGCCCTTACAACTAGTATATGAGGTAAGACCATTTTCCCAATGGTCATTAGATTTTGTCAGGGTAATTAATCTAAATTCATCTATAGGTCACAGGTTTTTGAATGCAATGGATTATTGCACATGATGGACTAAAGCTCAACCCTGCAAGAATATTACCACTAACGTTATCAAATTCTTCAATGAGTATGTCATTGCAAGGTTTGGAGTATCGTTCGCTCTCATATGTGTTAGTGATCCTACCTTTTCTTCTGTAGAATTTATTTAATGGGAATATGAACATAAAATTGTTTTGAAGTACACTTCTAATTACTATCCATAGGGGAATGAAGTAGTAGAGTTTACTAAAAAAATAAAATTGGAGGTAATTAAAAAGTTGCTAGAAAGTAATTTAATGGGAATATGAAAATAAAATTGTTTTTGGAGACCTATTTTTTCTCCATTTCAGAGTGAAGGGGTAGTTATTTAAAGTATACTAAGGACCTAGTATGACAGATAAATTGATTTAGGTATTTTTAGGTATGTTTTTCGAGCTCTTTCATTTCAAGACTTATATTTTATGTCCATTTTAATAACAGTTTGAAAGGTTATGAACAAACAGGTATATTGTAAATGATCTCATAGACCGTGGCTAAATCTGTCACATAATAGATATAATCATCTATTTTCATAAGGTCATGTTTGTCTTAGGGTGATTGTATCCATGATTTAGGTGAAAAATCCAAGTCCTAACACTATCATGAGGTCCACTGTAGTTCTCAACTTGAATTTTAGATTACTACATTTGAGTATTGAGAAAAGATAAGGAAACAATTGCTCCAAGTAAAGCCCATGCAAGAGAAAAGAAAAGAGAAACAAAAATGATGGAAAACTCAATATTATAAGGGTAATTCAAGTATCTCTATTGGGGCTATATATGCCTGGCTGACAATAGAGAAATGCTTTGAGAGAACTAGAGGTATCTCCATTGGGGCTATAGATGCTCGACTAGTAGTGGAGCAATGCCTAGGATATCACTGAATGATAGTTAAAATGACTCAACTCAGGTAACTTGGATCTTAATACAGTTTTTCAAGGATAGGTAGAGTCTTTAGGGAAAGAGATACACTGTACATGCACACACTTAGATTCAAAGTTGTTATTGTTTATTTACATTTGAGATTCCAACTCAACCTTATTTTTTGTAATTGATCATACTTGAGTTAAAACATTCATAAACTAGAGGTTCTGGATGATTGAATTATTTAGTATCTTGAAAATGGGTAAACCATTTTTCCAAGCCTAGTCACCAATTATTATGCCTTGCATAACCACCACATTTTTTTTTTGGTCAAAATGGGTCCCCCTTTATTTCCTTTGTCCTTGGTGTTCTTGTTTGGGTCTTAGGAGTTATTTATTTTTCTCCTAAGTCCTAGTTTTCCTTTGTTTTTTAGGTTCAGGTTTTAGAATGACACTCACACTTGTTACTTTCCAAAGTACAAGTCCCTATTTGTATTCTAATCCTAACCCCTGTGCTTTGCCTTGTGTTTTCTTTCTTCTGTCGGAGTCAGGTTTCAAATCAAAACCGTTACCTTTCACCCTTCAAGGTGTAAGTTCCTATTTTTGTCCTGATCCTAACTTCCCCTTCTCTTGTGTGCTTTTGCTTATGTTTTGGAATCAAATATCGGACCAAAACCAAAACCAAGAACTTTTCCAAAGTTCTTGTTCCTATTTTCATCCTGACCTCGATTTCTAATTCTCTTTGTCTTTTTCGGAATTGGACTTTGGACCAGAACTTAAAATTAGAACTTATCCAAAGTTTTTATTTCATGTCACATCTTGATTTCAATCCTCACTTTGTGTTTGTTGTTTGTTGGGTTTCAGACCTCAAACCTTTGCTTGAACTTTACACTTAGTGAAAGGTTGGTGTTGTCTCGTGTCTTGATCCTGACTCTTTCTTACCTTCCTTCTTGCGACTACACATTAATGACTTCCACCTTGATCCTGAGGCCTGAACAACCCACATTTAATGTCTAACTGTTCACACGCATGAACGAGTTTTCATTCCTGCTGCTCCTCAATTTTTGTTCATTTTGGCTTGTACAGATTGATGGAATGGACTAGAGTAACATAGAGGGTTATGATTTGAGGAGGCACTTTGATTTCTCACCGTGTTATCAAATTCTTGGTTCCATTTGGAAGTAGGGAGTTTTTTCCCTGTGTTTTTTCATCATTCTTATTTTATCTTGTGTTTGCTTTGCTTGTTGTTTCACATTTCTTTTGCGTTTTCTTGTTTTCTTTTCTTGTTTGTTCTATTTTTGGTTTGTTTCCATTTACCTTTGCACCCTTTGGTGTATTTTTCCTTTGTTCTTGAACCCTTTGGTTCATTTTTCATTTTGTTTTGTTTTCTGTTTGGAGGATTTTCTATCCCACCATGCCAGTTTTCTAGGGTTTTTCCATACTGCCAGGTCAAAAGTGCATTTGAATTGATAATTTTTAAATTTTGACCATTTGAATCAAAAAATATTTATCACAACCACAATTAGATCCTAAAGTCACTATTTAAAGATAGTGTTACATCTATTTTTTCCTTCATTTATTGCTAATTATTTGATTCCCAATTCCCACATCTATATCAGAATTTGGAATCAAAATTGCTCTTATGCTTCTACCACCGTCTAAGTCTAGTTATTTCACTTGATTTGATTCTAACTTCTGATGTTCTCAAGGATTGGATCATCACCTTAGAATGTTAAAGTATTTTGAAATATTACCACTCCATGCCCCGATTCTGATCCTTGCATTACCATTGGGATCATGAATCATATTGACACCAAACCTTTGAAATACTGTTAAGTACCATGACTTGGTGTCACCTCTATTTTGAATTTCGACACAATGACGGGATCAGAACTCAAAGTTGACCTATTTCTACTATGCATACTTAAGGTTTGGTCCATAACGAAATATTGACCCCGATTCCCAATATCTTATTAGGATCAAAACTCAGGAAGTTACTTACACTTGTTCATCACTGAGTCTAGTTCCAAATCACAACTCGATTCTGACTTATGATTCATCATTAGGATCAGAACTTAGAGAGATCCCTTCATCCTAGTTGTTTAGAAGAGAAACAAGAATCATTGAGTCCATCTCACATATCACCTTCCTCCAACCTAGCTCACAAGCTTTCTCCAATGCCTTAAGAATAGCCCAGGCCTCCATTTCATTATTGGAGTGCACCCCAATATAAATAGAGAAGAAGAAATGGGCACAACCTTTGCAATCCTGTCCCACTTTTCCAATTCCAACAACCCCAAGATTACCACAAGCAAATCCATCTATGTTTATTTTGTAAACACCAGATAGGGGAAAAATCCACTTACCCTCATGGTTCACCTTCTTAGACCCCTTCATCCAAGATCCACACCTAGGATGAGCCACTGAGGCCCTCAAAAGCCCCAAGAGGAAAAAGAGCCTAGCATCATTTAATGAAAAAGGCTCATCTAGATCAAACTTAGCCTCTATTTTCTCCTTGAGCATACTCTTAATTTTGAACCAAATTTGAAGGTCACCCTGTCTGTAATCCTGGAAAATCTACCTATTTCTCTCCAGCCAAATCAGCCATATAATTAGGGAGGCGCAAAAATACCACACAAGCACAAGGAAGGATGTTGAGGCCAGAGGAGGGCCCAAGTTCATCCAAATATCATGTAGAGATAAGGCTTGAATTGACGGTCTCCTTCATAACTGCCACCACCAATTCCAAATTTGAGTTGAGAAAGAGCACAAGAAGAAAAGATGGCTAGAGCTTTCCTCACAGTTTCCACAAAGAGAGCAAATCGAAGGGCCACTGAATCCCCTTTTCCTAATATTCTCCCAAGTTAGGCATTTATTCAAACACAAAAGCCACATAAACATATTACACTTGGGCCAACCATTCTTGTTCCATATATGTTTCCACTAGGGGCTCTCCTCCAAGTGCCCATGTCGACCCAATACAATGGTGTAACCCTGAGCCACTGTATACCTTCCTTTGGGATCATTACCGTAAGCCATCCCATCCCTCACCTCCAAAGAACTATAAGGTCACTCAGCTAGGATTGAATCCAAGGAATTACGCTCCTCCAAAGAACCCCCATTAGGCTAAGAATCAGAGTGATGCAATTGATACACCACAGAAGCCCCCAAAGTGGAAGAGACCTTGAAGCTATCCACATTTGACCAACCAACCCCCACAAAGGAATCACTTAAAGCCTAAAGATGGGGGTGATACAAGAGTATAGGCAGATGACCATTCCAAGAATCCAACCAGAAATGAACAAGATTACTTTTATTAATAATCCAGAAGAGACCCTCCTTGATGAGAGTAGAACCTCGTTTTAGGGTATTCTAGATCCAAGAACCCTTACTAGTTAATTCCATGCGAGGAATATCCTCATCAGAAAAACCACCAAGGTATTTGAATTTTAGAATGTGAGCCCATGGCTGATTAGATAGATTGCACCACCTCTAGTAAAGTTTTGTTGCGAGATCCAGAGTAGTGTGCTTTGATTGCCTAAGACCCAAACCCCCATACTCCTTGGGTTTACACACTTTGTCCCAACTCACCAAGCTACACTTATGTTGCCCAATGTTTCCATCCCATAAGAACTACCTAGAAAGAGAATCATATTCCTTAAGAAAACCATTTGGAGCAGATAAGACCATGAACCTGTACAACAGGAGAGCCTGCAACACAAATTTTAAAAGAGTCAACTTGCCAGGAAAAGAAAGCCACTGAAAATTCCAATGATTGACCTTTGATTAGAATTTATCCAAAATGAGCATCCAATGCCTCTTATTCATATTTCCAACATAGAGGGGAATATCCATATAGTCCAAAGGCAGAGCGCCAATCTGAAAATGAAGAATCTGAGCAATCCTATTCTAGATTAGGTTGAAAGTGTTGAAGAAAATGATACTAGACTTTCCCTCATTAATCCTTTTCCCAAAGCCAGCCAAATAAATATCCAAAGCCTTCCTAAAATTAGTAACCTCCTCAATTCTTGCTACTCCCATTAGAGCAATATCATCAACAAACTGAAGGTGAGTTTGAGATTCTAAACTCTAGTTCCAGCTCCAGCCTTTGATAAGATCACTATCCTTATGATGCTTCAACAATCTGCCAAGGTCCTCTGCCAAAATAAGGAAAAGATATGGAGATAAAGGATCAACTTTCCAGAGTCCCCTTGAAGTAGAAAAAGGAGAAGAGGGCAATCCATTGATCAAAACAGAGAAAGAGGACATGGTCACACAACTCATAACCCAAGTAATCTAGTCAGGATGGAACTCAAAGGTCACAAGCATACGTTGAAGAAATGACAACTGAACCCTGTCATAGGTCTTAGACATATCCAAATTTATGAACATTTCTTTTGCCTTAGAAGAGAACATGGAATGCAAAACTTCCATTACTACCACAATCCCATCCACAATTTGATGACCTTTGACAAAACCTCTCAATAATCAATTTTATTTTCTTGCTCCAAGGAAATTAGAGAAGCCAAACAATATTTCAACCTCTCAACAATCAACTTAGTAATAATATTAAAATCCACATTACATAAAGTAATAGGCTTGAATGAGTCGAAAGAGTTGGCACCTTATTTTTTAGGAATCAGGACCAGAAAGGTTGAATTAAAGGCTTTGAGCATCTGCTTATTAGTTTGAGACTCTCTAACCACCTCTAGCAAATCAAATTTTAGAATATCCTAGAACTCCTAAAAAAAATCTGTCAGGAAGCCATTGGGACTAGAAGCTTTCCCTTTCTTCATTTGTAAAATGATGCGCTCAACCTCTTCTAGGGAAACAGGTTTTAGAAGGGAGTTATTCATTTCCCTAGAAACCACCAATGGAATACACTCAAGTACCATGTCCTCTTCAACCATTTGCACCTGACTATCCTCAGTGAAAAGGGAAGAAAAGAAACCAACAACTTCCTTTGAAATGGCTTGAAAAGAAGATAGAAGATCCCCTTTCCTTGAAATAATAAAAGTAACTAAATTACTATAACTTCTCTCCTTGACTGAGTTATGGAAAAAAGTGTTCTTGTCCCCTTCTTGGAGCCAGTCAATGTGAGACTTTTGTTTCCAAAAAATTTCCTCCCATAACTCCCATTCAACAATATCTCTGGATAGTTTACACTCTTGCTAGAGCAAATCCACAGTCATTCCTTCTTCCTTAATTTTGAAAGTGATACTATCCAAATGTGAATGAACCTACTTTTTCTCAATGAAAATATTTTCATAAGAAGATCTATTCCATCTTTTAATCTTGTACTTAACAAACTAAAACCTCTTGTGAAAGGAAAACATGGTTGTCCCAAAATAAAGCTTCCCTTCAGACCACCATCTCTCAACCAACTGGTACAAGCTAGGATCATGAAACCACATGAATTGGAATTGGAAAGGAGGATTTCTAGGAAAATAAAACCTCAGGGACAAGAATTTGGTAGGCCAATGATATGAACCTTTCCAACCCAAGATCTCATAATAAGAGGCCTAACAATCCCCCAGCCAATGATTTGATACTAGAAATATATTGAGTCTCTCAGATATAAAACCCTCACCACACCTTCTATTATGCTAGGTGAAAGTGCCAATAAGAGGCTTCACGTCCACCAACTTGAGAAAAGAGATATTATCACACAACAAAGAAGAAGCGGGACCCAAGCGACCCAACCCCCCAAATTTTTCCTCTAGGAAACAAAGAGTTGAAATCTCCTACAAGAATCCAAGGGAAACCAGGAGCCAAAGACCTAATGAATTTTATATGAGACCATAACAAAATATTACCTGGAAAATCATTAGGAGCATACACATTGGAAAAGAGAGAGACCACTCTAGAGTCAAAGCAAGATGCTAGCACATAGAGAGAATTCATGTAAGCCACCCACCAAAGAGGAGTTATCCTACAAGGGTTCCATAGGAAAGAAACACCTCCAACCAATCCTTGTGCTCCAAAACATTGGCATAGGTCTTTCCTCCAAAATTTAGAAGAAACACTACTCATTTCATCCACATAGAGTTTAGTCTCCTGGATGAACATAATATTAGGACTGTGATCCCAAATAAAATCACGGGTAGCCTTTTTCCTAGGGATGCTACCCAAACCCCTTACATTCAATGAAAGCATAATCATTTGAGTGATAAAGTGAAGTGAGTGTCCAGGGGCTTAACAATACCCGATTCCACTAGAGACTCACCCATAATCTTCATCTTTTCCATATCTTTCTTTCTTCCCACCTTGCCTGCTCTATCCGCTGCTCCCTTCTTTAGACTCTTTTGATTTATTCCCAACTAGGGTATATTTTTATTTTTTCCATCTTCCTTTGATCCTAAGTCTTTAGCCACCTCAGTAAACACCTCTTTATCATTCAATGTCGGAGGATTCTTGCAAAGAGTATTAGCTACCATAACAACCCCAAGACTGCCACCAAGCTCTTGATTCACCCCTAAAGCCTCAATTGGATTTGGAGACTCTACTTCTCCCACCTCTAAAGCCTCCTGTGAATCTATTCCATTAATAGGAAAATGGGAAAGATGGGTAGTTGGGTCCAAACCTTGCACTTCTTGACCTTCAACATCATGCTCCATTAAATCCAAGTCTTCAAAATTTTTGAGGACATCAAACCTGTTACCAAAACCTCCTTTCTATATGGCCGTTTTTTATCAAGTTTCCCCCCTAGCCTTGGATTGGCCTTTCATAGGAACACATCCCTTTGAATCATTTCCCTCACTTTGAATTGGGGCTTTTCCCTTTACTTTAGAATCGGGTACTTGTCACTTAGGCAGAGATTGTTGAGTATTACCTGCTAATTTAGGACAATTCCTTTGCAAGTGGCCATATTCATGACACACTCTACAATGGAAAGGTAGAGCCTCATAGTCCACCTACTGAATCCATCTCATGCCTCCCAATTGAATCTCCACAGACTTTGTAAATAGAATGTTTAGATTAATTTCCACACAAATCCTGGAAAAAGAAATCACCCTACGATTGAGGGTTTGACAAGAGGGGCCAAAAGGTCTCCCCAAAACTACAATAATAGAATGTATCACATCTTTATGCAAAAACTCCATTAGAAGTCGAGGTAGTCTAACCCACACTGGGATCTTTGACAGGAGCTCCTCAGAGGGAGCAAACCACAAATGCAATGGCTTAATAAAGAGGCCCATCTAATTATGAAAATAGGGTCCACCTTCAAAAACCATATGTCGATCTACAAGCCTGGAAAACCTAGCAAAAAAATACCCATTGGCACCAAGGATAATCTCCATATCTCCCTCTGGGTTCCAATTTCTTTGAGCCCATGCTTCCAACAATGGCAGAAAAATGAAAATTCCCATGAACTTACAAATTAAAGTGTGTTTAGAACTAAGTACATAACATCATCTGCAATAGCTTTAGGATTTATAACCACAATGGGATGATCCTTGATCCTTTCTAAGCAACCAATTGGTTTTGATTTTGATTCTGAAGGATGATTGATCCTTGATTCCTCTGCAGCCTACAACATAAAACTAATAGCATCTGCATGCCTTGAGGATGAAGAATCCCCCATCATAGCAACATATTTGAAGGACATAAGTGAGGGATATTTGAGACCCCCAAAGGGTGCCATGAGAGGAAACCTACCCAACACCAAACCCACCAATCCCAAGCAGCAAAGAAACAAAGGAAAAAAATTAGACAAACACCGAAAGAAGAACAAAAACCCCATTTAAAAATGCATGCAGCTGCCGACCCCAAACTGCTGCAAAGAATGGCCAACAGAGAGATCGACACAGCCCAACCACACTAGAGGAAGAGGGGGTAGGAAGCTCAGGCCCCCACAACCTACACATCTCCCATACAGACCCTTGATGCCATCCCATTCCCAAATCTTACTTTCACAATGTTTCCATATGAATGCTTGTTTTAAATTTCTCTTCACATGTCTTTTCTTTGCCTGATAATTGTTATTATTATAGGGTAATTAACAAATATTTGATTCATAGGAGGAAGTTCCCACTAAAGGAACATCAAAGGGGACAAAGGCCAAGAGGCTAAAACCAGAACAAGTCCTTGTTATAATGAAATATAAGTTCCAAGGGACCCCGGTACCATCAAAGTTTGGGTCTGATGTTATGAATGTCACTGATGCACTTGTGGGAAACATTGATTTGGACCAGTTTTGCAAAGATACCTTTTTAAAGGATGCTACGCCAAGGGAAAAGAGGATTGCAGAGTCTTTGTTAGCTCATGTAGCTATTTTTCCTATTGTTGTGGAATGTCCCGAGTTCATTTTAATTTTTGCACAAACTTATTATCCAACTTAGAGGTAATGTATTGATTCCCAGGGGAATGTGATCATTGATTTGACTCTGACAATTATTAGATTAGTTTTTGAACCTCCTCCTTATCCTAATTTCAATATTATGACTAAATTTGATGCACTTAAACTATGGTAAAAAAGATGTAGATGGGAACAAAAGACTTATTAACAAAAGGTGGCTTAAGATAGAGAAGAAATCAGTAAAGAGGGTGCCACCAAATTCTAAGAGGTATGACTTCTCTAAAGAAATTGGGGACATGATCACATTGCTAGAAAGAGTGTTTGGCAAGGAAAACTCTTGTATCTTTGAACATTGGATTTTTCCATTCATTCAATTGATTCTATAGGGGAAGAAATTTCTAGATTGGGGGAAGATTATTTTAGATAACATTCATGACCAACTACTGAAAGTAATAGAAACAAAGACATTTTATGCATCTTCATATGTCATATATTGTGCTACAAGGATGGGACAATTTCCTGGGTTAAATACTGAAGGGTCAATGGATGATAGCCTATATCAGAAGAAGGTCTGGGAATATTATGACCAAATAGATCTTAAGAAAGTGGAGAAACATTTTAAAAGAATCAATGATGCACTTTTATATTTTATGATTAATCATCTTACAAGTAATATTGATTTCCAATTATCACGAGATTCCATGGAATTCATCCAAGAGTGGGGATATTGGTTTATCCAATACCCTAGGTCCACCTATTTCAGATTTGTTTGGATATGATGGTCACCCTTTTAAATTTCCAAGGTTTTGTGGTGATAGATGGGTTTTAATGGAGTTTGCTCATCAGGCCGTGGACGTGAATGTTAAGTTTTGTACACAACATAAGACTTGTTGCCATTATTTCCCAATGCAATTGGGATTTTATTCTTATTCCTCTTTGATAGTAGCCAAAACAACAAAAAAAGAGTTTCAGTCCATGAATTTCCAGCATCATACATCCAAGATATATTTTGATCCAATGAGGAAAATGTATGATTTGTATGCTTCATAGTGTAGCCATCTAATTTTACCACTTCCATATGGTCAAAGTCATCTCCTTAATCATCCATTTTCTCATTTAAATCATCCTCTTTGCTAGTATTAATTAAATCATTAATTTAATTAATATTTTGGTATCTTACATAAGGTTTCCCAAAGTATTTAATTTAATAAATACTTTTCCCCTCTTTCCTCTCTAAATTAAATAAATGCATCACTTTATAATATTTAGTCATATTATTTTTAGGGATTTTAAATTTATTTTTAAATTCCTTATTTTCTCTCTCATTGTCACATCCTCCAACTTTTGCAAGTTGACCTCTAATCCCTCTTATCAATCTAACCCTCTTTCTTAGTCATAATTAATTTATGATTAAGATGTGCACACTCTTAATCATCATTAGGGTCACATCCTCCATCATTTCCCACTTACCTCTAACATGCCATTAATTAGTCTAATCAAGTACTTGCACAACCTTAATCACCTAATTATGTCATCTCTAATCCCCATATCATTTATGGAATGTGTCCTTAGTCAACTTCATTAAAATCTTTCTCTTTTTGAACAAGGCACTCCATTCCCCATGTGAATTTTTAATTCACATTTAATCCCCCAATGCATTTAAAGGAATTTTAAATTTCTTCTCTCATCCCCATGAGAATATTTGAGGAATTTTTAATTCCTCACATGTCCTTTCACCCACATGGGGACAAGGACCTCCTTTATGAGGAGATCTTGTCCCAATCCCAAGGTAATATGTACCTTCTCCATGTCATGTACTATCCTTCCACCTCATGTACACATCATCCTTTTTGAGCCACTTCACATGCCACATGTTAAGATGTGAGGGCTTGTGAGTTCTCAAATCACCTTAGCACTACATCTTGATCTTGGTAGCTCAATCTTGACCGTCCATTTCCCTAGAGAATTCCAAAATCTCTATAAATACCCCCTCTTTTCTCTCATTTTATGGGGGAGGTCATTCATAGTAGCCAAACTCTTGCAAAAAAATTTCTCAGACCATACTTAGCCATTTTTGCATTTGGAATCCACTTTCACTCATTTTCCATCCTCATTCCACCTTATAGATTTCATATTCTTGCCATCCAAGGAGCATACAACACCAAATATCAAAGGGCCAACCAAAGGATCGATTCGAGACAAGGTAAAAAGTTTCATTTTATTTTTTATTGAATCCAACTAGGATAATCTTGAGGTGTAGAGTGTTTTTAGTGTTATTTTCTTTCCTTTGTTTGTTGTTCATATTCTGACACCTAAATTTTCCCTATGACACATAGTTTCCCCATCATCAGCCACTTCTCGAAGACCTTTGGGCAAACTTGCAAGATCAGTTTGAGGTAAGGAAATAGGGGTATGAAAGATTGATAATTCCCCAGATGAAGGATTTTGAGGTTAAAATGGATATACCAGAAGGAACTACTCATAATGGAATCACTCTTGATCCCTAATATGAAATGGATAAAGTGGGTACAAAGGATTTGGAGTCCGTTAATTAGATGGAAAAGGAGGATATTAATATCCATAAAGTGTCACAGATAGTGGTGGATAGGAGTTTGAAATGGATTGATCATCGTTTGAAGCAAGCAAGGGTTAAGGATTTGAGGAAGAGGGGCTCTAGAAGTGAACCTACTTCCTCCACTGAAACAAAACAATACAAGTGATTGAAGAAAGGTGTTGCAACAACTGAGGCAACCATGGAAGAGTCTACCCCAGTGGAAGAAGAAATATTGATGAAGCAGATTGATGAAGCTTTGCAAAAAGCTAAAGGTACTTATGAGGTAGCTACTGTTGGGGATATTGTAGGTCTTTGTGCTACAAATTTAGGTACTATAAATTTTGGTGAAGAAGTTATCGAAGAAGGTCCCTCTGTTGTCCCTCTACAAACTAAGGATACCACTCCTACTATGTCGTCAACTTTAGGAACAATACTTATTGAAGAGGAGAGGCCTCCTATGATCAATGTAACAGATTCACCTATCCCCTCAGGCTCTAAGAAAACTCCATCTCATGAAGGAGAAAGAGTATAGTGGGAAGAATATATGGAGAAGGTTGAGGAAGAACCTAGAGAACAAGAGACTTGGTTTGAGTCTGCAAGGCTATGAGGTGGGGATGTAGCAAATGAATTTTTGATAGAAGAAGAGTAGAAATAAATAATGGAAAGTGCTCAAAGATTAACTTTTGAACAGTTAGCTCAAGAAGAACAAAAGAAAAGAAAGAAAATTGAACAATTGACCCAAGGAATGGAAGTTGCTAAGGCACAAAAGAGGGCCAAAGAAGAAGCCATTGCACAAGAGTTGGAACAAAAGGAGAAAGTTGAGCAAGATAAAGTTGTAGAGGAAGAACTCTATGCAATAGAGTTAGAACAATAGAGGTTAAGAGATGAAGAGGAGGTTGCACAAGAGGAAGAAGAAATGAAAAATATAGAAGAAATAAGAGCGTAAAATGAGAGAATGGAGAAGGAAAAGTTACATAATGAATAAGAGGAGAAACAAAATACTTCTTCTGAGTAGAATGTGGAGGTAATTTCTATTACATGTTTGTCATTAACACCTCCCAGTGTTAAATTTAGAAAAGAGACAACAAGTTCAAGCTCAACCAGTGGCATGGGATGAAATGGTAATGAAGATAGACAAGGTGAAACCAAGGAAGAAACCTCATGTTGTTGATTCTACAAAGTTGATTGATGATAGAGATTTGATAGCAGCAATTGCTACACCTATTGAAAAAGATGACAAGGAATTGTAGTCTTAAGATTATCAAGTAAGCACTGTCAATCTAGGTAGACACAAAAGAAATCAACAAATAAATCTGATTGATATTGTTGCCACCACTACCAAAAAATGGTTGATTAAGGATAGGCAAGCTAAGGACGAGCTTAAGGCTCAAGTTGGGAAGATGAAGGATTTTCTGAAGGAGTTGATTACATCCACTCCTAAGCAGCCAAAACCATCAGAAATCCCTATTTTGATGAGTTGTAAGGAGGTGGATGGGTTGAATTCCATGAAACAGAAGGCTACTTGGTTTTATAATTGGTTTGATGATGTTAAGAAAGAGATTGGAGAAATTCTAGAGGAAGGATATGAGCAATATGATGAATCTCTTACTCTTCTTGTTGAGATTGAAGAAAAAACTAAAGAATGGTGGGAAGAAGAGGAGAAGTACAAAAAGTATCTAAAAGTTTGAAACAAATTGATAAAACATCTAGAGACATTATGATCCAGTCAGGGATGCTAGGTGATGAGGATCCCAAGTATCTTAACAAGGCCATCAAAATCACTAACTATAAATTTGAAATACTTATTGAACACAAAACAATTCTCCTAAACTCTCAATATGACATAAGGTAGTGTTGATGTGCCAAATTGACCCATAACATGCAGGTAAGATAAAAGTAAAAATATCTCACCTCCCCTGAAAGAGGCAATCAGTAATCAAACAAATCACCTCCCAAGGTCTTTGATGTTGGTTCACAAAATTGTTGTTTCACGAAGTGGTCAATATGGTTGTAATGTTCAAGGGGCCTGCTAGTTATGAGCTTATGGATTGTTGCAAGATCAGACATCTATCTAAACCTACTTTAACCAGGGGTTTTAAAGAAATAGAAAAAGATAGATCGAGGTTTTCAAACTGAAAAGAATGTTGATTCATTCAACTAATTAGACCTATTTCCTTCCAAAGAATTCCTAAACTAAAACTGTAGAGTAAAATTAACTTGTAATTGATACAAAGTTTCATTCATTCACAGTGCAAACTTTAATAGTAGATTGCAACTTATCATTCAAACAAAACATAAGATAAAATTTCATTCCTTGAGAGCTTTTCAAATCAAAATGATTAACCAAAAATGAATACCATTCTAGAGCACAATATAAAGTAGGTTTAAATCTGGCTACTCCTACTATTGATGAAACAGATAAATAGTATTTACAAATCTGACAAGATCACCAGTGTACAGAAACCCATGTCTTTAAACTATCTCCATCTATGCTAAGGAAAATCAAGAAGATACATCACCTCCTCTTCCTACTGAACTGCAAAAAAATGTCTAACTTTCTTCAAAGCCCTAACTCGCTTTTCTAACCTCTGCTCTCTACCTTCTGAATCATTCTTCACCCTTCTTCTAACCTATCTAACTACTCTCTAACTCTTCTAGCTCTTCTAACAAATTTCTAACTTTTCTAACCCTTATAAAAGAGGCAAAATGCCATATTTATAAAAATGTGTCAGATGCATCGATGCTGTTAGGGTTTAAAAAATAAGTCAGTCCCAGAAAGAGTCAGCCCTAGAAGAGTTTGAAACAAATTCAACATGCATTAAATGCAAGGGCACCGACCAGATCAGCCCATGATCTTGCCACACAACTCAGATAAAAAATGTGTGAAGAGGCAAAGTGAAATGATGAGGAAGCACGACTTTCGACACAGCTTTGCATTAACTTCTTCCCCCATGTTTCCCATACCTTGCTCCATTATAGCCTTCATCATTAAGAACGTCCTCTGCAAGCCATCCGCAAGTGGCATAGGCGAAACCCTAGATCGCCATTCAATGGTATTAACATTATTCTTCAGATTTGTCCCATCGTATTGTCCTAGTCTCTCTTGTTGGATTGATATTCAGTAATGACTACACTATAGGTCACTGCATCATCTAGCTGGTGCTCAGTAGAACTGTACCCCATGATAGCCTTCATTCTTCACAGCAGGGTGTTCATATTCATTTCTTGAAACCTTGAACCAGGCTGATGTCATCTTGCCCTCAAGAATCCTACTCTTCATGTATAGTTTCATTCCTTTTTCCTATTTCAGATATGGGTGATCCCTTTGTGTCCCTCTTAGCCTTTCTAGTCACTGCCTTGCTAGACTCAACCTGCATTCATCAACACCAATGTGAGAATCCAATTATTGAAAACATTTCATCAGATTGTTAGCTCAAAATCATGATAAAACTATTAAATCAACCCTTAAGCATCAACACTGAGAAGTTCAGGATTTCAAGCTAACTGGGGAAAACCAGCCTAGGAGGAATTTTGGGAAATTCTAAACTAGGTGGATTCCCCCCGATGAAGCACCAATGTGAATAATGGATCATCAAAATGAACACAAGCAACATATAACAGTGAAATTGCATCAAGCTAAAGCAAGATATGAATATCATTTATCATTAGATTCATCAATTTTATCCGATTTCTTAAATTCCACAAAGCATAGTAGAGAATTCAGAAAAATTTTGCCAGACTGGAATTTCGTGAAAATGACAACACTGCACGAATTTCGGGAAAATGAAGGGAACTAGGAAAATATGGCTAGATAGGAAAATCTTGAAGTTAGGCAAAAACCCAGAAATAGGCGTGACCTTCGGTCATTCAGAATGATCTCACGACGACGGTAGATGTCTCGCCGATGGAGCTGTTCCAGATGCATATCACTGTGACTCTTGCCGACGAAATGTGTGATTGGACACTACAACATTAGGGAGACATGATTTAGTGTCTCACCAACATGCGATATAGTTTAAACATTTTGACCGAATGAACTAGGGTGAAACACCATATAAGCATTGAGAATCCTCGAAGCCCAAATGCAACCCACAAACAGATCAAATTTAGCCACAAACTTAATGAGTGACCAAATCATCTTGAAACACCAGGAATCCACGCACCAACAAGAAAATCAAGAAATTTAAGCTTCAACTCATGCAATCTCAGATGTAAGAACAAATGCACAACAAAGATGAGAGCAAGTGATCCCAAATCCCTTCAAATTCGACCTCAGAAATCTTACCTAGGTGCACTAATGGTGCAGACAAGATGGAATGGAGAAATTTGGGAACCCAGTAGCGAAACGAAATTCCAGAAAAATTCGGCCCAGGAAGAATTCCATGAAGACAAGAAATCTCTGAACTGCAGTGCAAAAAAAAACTGAGTTGGACTCAAACGCAATCCGGGAAAATCCAGACAGGGCGGAAAATCCCGAACTGGCTCAAAAACCTGAACAACAACATTGAAACCGGAGTTTGAAAGAAATCCGAGAAAATCCGGATGGACCAAAAAATCCCAAACTAGGGTAAAATTTTGAACTTCGCCCAAAACATAAGATTTTCAATATTTAACTTGGGAAAAACACTTGGGAAAGCAAGATAAACATATTAAGTACATGCCAAGGTAAAGCAAAACCTCAAAAAAATCAAAGGGGGAAAAACACAAAGAGTGAAAGCAAAAGAAGGGGGGGTCCTATTTTAATCAAATTTAAAATGGGGTGGTTATGCAAGGCATAACAGGTAGCATACAGGTGTGTTTGAGGAGATTGTTATACAACTTACTACTGAAGATTTTCCTCAAGGTGGATGATGAAATTCATTCCAAGAAATCAGTAATAGCTGGGATTACTGATTAAAGTGGTTGCTTAATGAGGGTGATGGGCCTCAAGGGACTCTATCTGATAGACTAATGAACATAAAGTTTGAGACTTGATGGGTTGCAAAATATATTAGTCAGATGCAAGAAATAGTTGCTATAGCTGTCAAAGAGTTCAAAGGAGAAAAGTTTAAGTTAGATTTGGTTGATGGACCTGATCAAAAAGTGATAAATGAATTTTTTAACAACTATGATGAATTCCATGGATTCCCTAAAGAAATTGGTAAAAAGTGAATGAGAATATTCTATTTTTTTTAAAAGGATGGAGTCAAATGTGTCAACTAGTTTCAGGTGTCATTGTGGACAACAACACTTCCAGGTCATTTTTGAGATAGATATATAGCTCTAGATCCATTTTGATGAGCCAAAGATTGGACATGGTGATCAATAGTAGACAAAGCTCGAACTCCGAGTCATATTTTGGATAAAATAGACATAATGTGTACCTTTCAACACCAACATTTCTAGCAAGGGAAACACTCAAAATTAACTAGGCATCCCTATAATTGTGGATCTGGGCCCCAAATTTGTGGATCTTGATTTTTGATAGGAGAAATTGATGCTAATTTTGTCTATAATTTCAAATTCTCTCCTCATTGTAAAGGTTGGCTAATTGAAGTTATATTGGCTACCTAGAGAGTAGATATAGTTTTATTTCACAACTTTATGCAAGATATTTGGATAATTTTTACAGTTTTAATGCAAGTAGTTTTATTTCAAAAGTTGTTAAGTTTAACAGTAATGTTGATAAACAATAGTTATTTGTGTGTCAGTGCATTTTTATACTTATAAATGTTTCTTATTTGATGAAAATTAATAGAATATTCTAAGTTTAAAACCATTTATTACATTATCTATGAATAATGTTTCTTGATGTTTGTTGATTTGTTAATTCTGGTAATGAGCTTATGATATTTTGTTATTGAAAAGTCTTAAAAAAAGTGATTGTGAATGGTTGTATGCTTTAAATATGCACTTTGAGTGGATGCAATAGTATGTATTGTTTCATCAATTGTGTTGTTCTATAGTTATAGTTAATTAGGAAAAGCACTCATAAGAATTGCATGTTTGATTTAATTGCATGGAACACTGAATGATAATAGCACAGTTGAGAACCAACTATAGAGACCTTGGAAGATAGGTGATTTTAGATCATTTGTATTTTTCAGGAGAAATAGAGTAGAAATATTCAGTTTAACATTGTTGTGTTACTTTTGACCGTCAAGAATGGTGTCATGCACACTCCCCCTCAATGACATCACATAAGGCCAATCAATGTATAGAGGATTTAATAAGTGATGGCTAAGATTCCAATCTATTTCTTCTTGATCATATTATACAATAGATATTTAGATGAATAGAATTGGAGAGAAATTTTATGATGATTTTTTTTTTCTTGAGTGATGTGCCCATGATCTTCAATGTTTTTTCTATCTTTATAAATGAGATTATTTGGTAAGAGTAAAATAAATCCAATTATCATATAGTAAGATGGTACTTTTACAAGTATCTATTTGAATCTCTTCCATAAATCTTCAAAGCCACATTGATTCTTTAGGAGCTACTTTTTTATTTTGGGCTTTGATTAAAAAACCATAGAAGATAGCTTTCTTAAATGTATTACACCATCCATATAAGAGCACCTACACCATTTATTTTAAAGACATAAAATATGGTAGATTTCCTACAAATAGAATCACCAACATAGTTAGTAACACAACAATAAAATAAATTTGCTTCTTGGTGTAGAAAAATATTTGAACATTAATATTCATTTTTCAATTGCCAATGAGCATATAGTATTGCACATAAATCTATAAAATATTCTAATGATCATTAGAAGGAAATCATAAGATATTTTCATGAACATAATTATGAAATTTTTTATCATGTTTTCTTTTAATAAAAAATAGTCATGATACTAAACATATAGTAATTGATCCATTAAAATTTTAAGAAATAGGTGAGCTATCCTTCCATGCTTGCTCCCCGAATAGTTTAGTAGGGAAATAGCCACCAATTATGAATAGGTGATTTATAACCAATAAATTTTTAGAGGATTAATGTAGAACAAGGGGAAAAATTGAAAGTTTTTCAGAATGTAATTATAGTGTTTCCTTATCCATTCATTGCAAATATATAATTTTATATTCACCATATAAAAAATGACCTTTTGTCAAAGTATATGCAAAAAATATTACTGGTTCCTTGAAAGTAATTTAGGACCCATATTTAATAGCATGAAGTTAAAATTTTAAGGTTTTAATAGGCTTGAATATAGAGTCACATAATAGGCTAAAAAGGATATCACCCTAGTTGACTTAATTGAAATTAATATTTATAATCTTGTAGTCACTATCTTGGAAGTGCTATCTAAGATCTTGGCCCAATCATGCTATGATCTATTGGATAAATTGGTTTGTGTAGTTTAAAAACTTATAAGCCTAATGCAAATGTAAATAAGAAATACATTGACCATGTTGGTATGCTTATGACAATCAAATTGAATAGAAGGATTACATTAATGATAAGATCATAGAGACATACCAGATACATTTTTACACTATAATGTTCAACTCAAATTCAATTTCATCCCTACAACCATAAGATGAGGATTATAATTAAATTACTTCAAATAGTGGATTATATTGTCATGGGAATATTGGTCAAAATAATCTAAGTATTTTATATTAATCACCATGCAATTGCATTATCATAACCAATTTTTTAAAATGGTCATATTTTCCTTACAAAAATTTATTTCTCTATGCCTCAAAGGTAATTTTAAAATAAAAATTGTATTAGTAAGAGATTCATCTTTATCTTATTCTAATATCACACTTATGTTTTTAATTCCACATTGTCTTTGATGTAATTTTCACATTTGGGGTCCTCTTCCTCAATCAAGTAGTACATTAAGGAATTAGCATTATGCTCCACATGTTGGCCAATTATATTCCCCATCATTTGACAACTAATATAATAAAGGATGAAATTGGAAATATTAGAAGACTTGACCATAATAGTGACCTCGTTGATCATCATAGTAATCTCCTTTCCTCTATCAACTAAATTGAAATAGGCTCCAATATTATTGTCTACTAGGATCCCCCAAATAGTGGATTTCATGGTGTAATGAAGGAAAATGTACTCCCTAACATGGCCTTGATTTAGTGTTGCAATGTGTCAAACATATTCACATTAGGTTTTGGTCCCTTGTAAACTAAATTAGCTTATTAGTGCCTTATTTAGAGTGTTGTAACACACTTTCACACTTTTCTAGGGTTTTATTAAATAATTGGGCTTCTTTATGCTTTAAATGGCCTTATTTTGCATCCACAACCCACTTAATGCATCTTTTCAAGGATAATACCAGCATAAATCAACATCCAATCATAATTTAGGTGTTTTTAGATTGTGTGGCCTAGATTTGGTGATTGGTGTAGCCATGGTAGGAGGGTCCTCAAAGAGAACAGTTTGGATCATGTAGCAAGAGTCACACAACATAAGCAACACAGAATATGGAGGAAAATGAAGATTCAAACATTCTTATTATCATAAATCTCAATTACAATCGACCAACAACATCTAGTCTTACAGATCTGGCTCACAGGCCTGATAAAACATGCTCAAAATACAATATCAATATATAATCCTTAATGGGAGTTGAATTCTAACATCTCCAATCTAATATTATTTTGACTGATTTTCTAATGATCTATTACAATGATTTATATCACATCTTGGGATCTAGAATCATCCGCGTCGACCAAAGATCATTACAATCTCCCATGAAAGAAAATGTAACGTGCACATGAATAGGTCACCCTCAAATTTGAATTACTCCTTGGTGAATGCATAGGATGAAGTTTAGACCTATAATTAAGGTTGGGGAAACTCCATGGAACAATTTGAATCACACTGTCAAGATCCACAAGTTATGAGAAAGATCCACGAGTGATCAAACTAGCTGTTAGGCTTGAAAATTATTCTGGTGCCAGTTCAAGAAGCTGCCAATAATCCATAAGTGATAACTTGTCAAAAAAATATCCAATCGTGCTCAAATCTTGGAATAAGGAAAATGAACATGTCCATGATGTAAACATAGATCTGCGAGGTTTGGTGAGAAAATATGATGAATCCACCAACTTGAACTGAATAAGAACAAAAACTAAAAGAAAATATTTTTGGTTGATGCAAGATTGCCAAGAACCAAGGATGCTCCTACATCATACATCTAGGGTTAATTGAAAAGTGAGTCCCTCACTTTGCTGGGGCTAAAGGAAAACCAATACAATCTACCTCAGCCTAAGAAATCCAAGAAGAATCCTCCACTAGTTTTCCTTTCCATTTTACTAGATATTATTTGTACTGTCTTCCACACATTTTCCTCCTATCTCTGAAATCCAAAATCTCTTCAATATCATCTAATTGTTGTTTAGGAAACTAATTCTCCAATTTTTCTTTACTATCTTCACTAAATTCTACTTCATGGTACTGATTTAGATCTTCAATGTTGAATATAAGTGATATACCCATGTCATCCGGTAACTCCACTTCATATGCATTTCTTGAATCAAGTTTCTTCAAAATCCTATAGGGTCCAAGCTTCCTCATCTTCAACTTATTGTACCTTCCAACTAGAAATATTTCCTTCCTCAAATACACCATCACTTCATCTCCAACATCAAACTCCTTATTACTTCTCTTTTCATCTTCTCGCTCCTTATACTTCTAGTTCATATCTTCCAATTGCTTCTTCACTCGAGTATGCACTTTCTTCATATGTTCTTCAAATTCCTCTACTTATGCACTCCTTTTATCTTCCATGCTGATGTATATCAACTCTAGTATACCTCTAGGATGAACTCCAGTAACAATCTCAAAAGGTGTCTGTCTAATACTCCTATTCACTAAATTATTGTAAGTAAACTCTTCTTGTGCAAGGACTAAATCCCAAATTTTGGTCTTCTCTCCAACCAAAAATATCATAAAATTCCCCAAACTCCTATTTACTACCAATATCTATCCATTAGTTTGTGGTTTAAAAGTAGAACTAAACTTCAAATCTGTCTTTAACTTCTTCCAAAGTGTCCTCCAAAAGTAACCAACAAACTTTGTATCTCTATCTGAAACAATACTCTTAGGTTTACATGCAATCTGACTACTTCTTTGAAAAAAAATTCTACTACATGTATTGCATCTATTGTCTTCTTGCAAGGTATGAAATGTGCCATTTTAGAAAATCTATCCACCACCACAAATATAGAATGATTACCTCTTTGTGTCTTCGACAACCCAAGTATGAAATCCATGCTGATATCCACCCAAGGTCTCTCTAGAACTATCAAAGGTTTATACAATCCAACATTCTGACTACTCCCTTTTGGAACTTGACAAACTCTACAACTCTGCACAAATTTCCTAACATCCTTATGAATATGTGGCCAAAATTAATTCTCACTTACCAATGCTTATATCTTATCAATCCCAAAGTGTCCTACCAATCCTCCACTATGTTTTTCTTTCACCAAGCTATCACTCATTGAACTCTGGGGTATACACAACTAATTTCCTCTAAACAACATATCCTTCTGAATGAAATAATCCAACCATTGACTCCTATCCTCCAAAACTGGTTCTTTATAAGCTCTCCAAGGTTATGAAAAATCCATGTCTTCCTCATACAATTCCTTCAATTCATCGAAGCCTAATCCCTCCACTCTCATCTCTGTTAGTGAATTCCTTCTCCTACTCAAAGCATCAACAACTCTATTTGACTTTCGACTCCTATGTTTCAAAACAAAAGTATAACTTTGCAAGAATTCTACCCATCTCCTGTGTCTCTAATTCAACTTACCTTGACTATTCAAATATTGCAAAGCCTGATGATTTGTATACAAAACAAACTCCTTAGGCAATAAGTAATGTCTCCACTTCTTCAAGGCTTGAACTATGGCATAAAACTCCTGATCATACACTAAATATCTTATCCTAGCATCATTCAACTTCTCATTGAAATAAGCTACTGGTATTTCTTCTTGACTTAATACTACTCCAATTGCATTTCCACTTGCATCACAATCTACCTGAAATGACTTATTAAAGTTTGGTAAAGCCAACACAGGTTGCTCAGTCACCTTCTATTTCAACAACTCAAAACTTTAGTCTACTCCAGATGTCCACCTAAAATCCTTCTTATCTCCTCTCATTGTTTCTGTTATAGAACTACAAATAGAACTAAAATTCCTAATGAACTTCTGATAGAAACTAGCCAATCCATGAAATGATCTTACCTCTCCAATTCTTTTTGGTGTAGTCCATTCAACAATTTATCTTACCTTCTCATGATCCATCTTCAATCCATCCACAAATATCACAAATCCCAGATATACCAATTCTTTCTTCATGAAACCACACTTCTTAATGTTTATCAACAACTACTCTTCTCTAAACCTATACAAAACTTGTCTTATATGCAACAAATGTTCTTCTCTAGTCTTACTAAAAATCAAGATGTCATCCAAGTAAACAATCACAAACTTACCCAATAATTTATTCAATACCTCATTCATTAACCTCATGAAAGTACTCGGTGCATTTTTTAGTCCAAAAGGCATCACCATCCACTCATACAATCCTTCATTTGTCATGAATATTGTCTTCCACTCATCCCTTCACTGATTTTGATCTAATGATATCCACTCTTCAAATCTATCTTTGTAAAGTATCTAGATCCACTCAAACAATCCATAATGTCATCCATCCAGGGAAAAATACATATATACTTCACCATCATCTTGTTTATGGCTCTAGAGTTTGTACAAATTCTCCATTTTCCATCCTTCTTAGGTGTTAGCATAGCAAGTATTGCACAAGGACTTAAGATTTCTCTGATGAAACCTGTTGATGATGTTTTCTGCACAACAACTCAGACATAATATGAAATCATATCTCTCTTGAAAGGTAAATCTCTATCAGCAAGCCTCAAGAGATATCCCCAAGGTCTCTAATGTCATGGCTTGACAATGCATAAACAACTCAGATAATATGTGAAAATGTTGGTAATCACAAAGGGACCTTACTACAAGAAAAGAATGAATCTTGAATTTATCAAATCTAGCAATATGATCATACTTCAAATCCTAAATCTAACTTAGACAATAAATAAATAACAAAATATTAAGGTTTCAGAGATATCACTAAGATTAATGCTACTCCTAGGATTAATGATGCAAATGATGAAATACTTGAAATGGACTAATCCCTCATAAACTAATTCCTGCTTGACCAAGATAAATCTACAATCTCACAGAAACAGTGCAATCTTCTGAGGCATTAAAGATTTTCAGGTCATGAACATTCATCCAAGACAACCCAATTGCAATTGAAATGAATAAATCTCCACAATTGAACTAAGCATAATGAATATAAAGGTCCAGGATAACTTTGTAAAGTAACTAACAATCAACTAGCTGCAAAAGCATGGACTAGGGATTGTTGCAACACTTCAAGCATTAAACCATAAACACCATTGAATCATATCTAAATCTAAATCTAATGTATATATAATAACCTTGAGCAATTTGAAAGATAGAAGCACTTGCTCATATTGGACTAACTTCTACCTCTGCTCTACTACCTAATTCGCTTCTAAGAATTATCTCTAATGTCTTCTACTACTAATCCCCTTACAAATGAGGTGAAACGCCATATTTATAGAAAACCCCAGAGCATGTCGGCCCAAATTTAGATTTTACAATAATAAAATAGCCCTAGACAGGTCGGCCAAGAGAAATTTGAAATAAGATAAGATATAAATTAAATGCATGGGACTCATCTAGGTCGACCTGAGATTTATAATGCAACTTGATCAATAAATCTAGCCCCCTCTAGGTCGGCCACAGGTGAATAAATACTTCAAACCATCCATCAATCAAATTAATCAGCTTCAGAACTTCATGGCGATCATGCCAACATTTAGCCTACACATGGAAAAAACCAACATCAATAAGTATCCATTATAACATGAAGATTAAGTATTAGCATGCCACCAAAAATATATTCAAAATTCTAATAAATCCAAGCAAAGATCGACATCCCACAAAAAAATGTTGAAGAAAAAATTCAACACAGTTCGGGACTTTCACACCTCTGCGAAATCCAAGCCAGAGAGGATTTTCTGAAAAATCCAAGGCAGACGGATTCTGGCGAAAAAAGACAACAATCAATAAATTATGGAAAATGCAGCAACAACGAAAATTCGAGAAAATCTGGAGGGAGCAGAAATTCGCGGAATGTGCAAAACTCCAGATTTTTGGGAAAACACAAAGGATGAGGAAAATTGGGGAAATCCGGGGTCGACAGAAAATCTCCAGACTGAAGAAAAACCCAGATTTTGACATTATCTCATGGTCTCGCTCAAATTGATCGAAGATCACAAATTTGAGGAACTAGGCTCAAATGTTAAATCACTCATTGTTGGATCTAGACTCAGAATTCACTCAAGGGAAATTCAATCAGTACTAGTGAACAAAGTCAAAAATTAATCAAAATGAAAAAAATCATACCCATGGGGTCGAGCTCGAAAACGCAATAACAAGAACGCAAGGCACCATTAGACTCATCGATCAACAAGACAAAACAATGACTAGGCTGTCAACATTCATAAAATAATTGACCAAAAACCAAATCCAGGAATCTGACAGGGAGGCAGAATTTCAGGAAAATCTGATCCATGCAGAATTCTGTGGAGGACCAAAATTTCTAGAAAACATGGCAGATCAGACAGAGTCAAACTTTGGGAAAAATCTGGGAAAATCCGGATAACGGTGGAAAATCCCGAAAGTAGCCAAAAACCTGAATTTCCTTCAGAACATTAGATTTTCAAAGTGCAACATGGGGGAAACAGCTAGGTAGGAAAGATAAACATTTTAAACTCATGCCAAGGCAACAAAACCTCCAAAAAAAGAGCCAAAGCACCAAAACTAGAGCAAAAGAGGGTCCCTACTTTTAGTGGGATGTGTGTGCAAAAACTGCGCAACAAATGGCGACTCTGCTGAGAAATTCTTCAGAGCATTTGATGACAAACATGAATCAAGAACAATAATCTCTAGTTTTAATCTCGTGATCAAACAAACAAATCAAAATGCAAGATTAAAGAATCAGGACCAAAGGCAGACTAAACCTTCCATATACTAAAAATCCAAGTGTGTGCACATGAGTTCATTTCCTTCCTTGAGCTACAGCAAAAACCAAGTTCAATCAGGGCAGGCTACGTAAGGATTCTAACTTCAAAAGAATCCTGGATAGAGCCTCGCTACCAGTTAGGCGTCCATAGCCCCGACTAGGTTATCAATGTGACTTTCCCGAACATAGCTCTACTTCCAGTCAGGCATCCATAGCCCCAATAGAGATATTTGGATACCCCTGATAAGTTGAATTCATCCTTTTGATTTTCAATATTTTCACTTTTCTTTTCTTTGATATTCTTTTCTTTTCACTTTTCATTTCAACCTATGAACAATGAAGTTCACACTCAGGTCTAAGAACCACAATGGCACTGAAGCATAAATAATATTTTTCACTTGACAAGACTAGACATGGACCCTACAACAACTTCAGGATTCTTAAGATGTATGAAAGATATAAGATTTCAAAATACTTAAAATTCAAATCAAACCAGTGACCCATCCTCTTTAAATCAAACATTTAGATTGCATGATGATAACAAAGACCTCAACCATCCATTCAAGACATGTGATTAAATTTCATCAAGGAAATACTTAGAATAGTCCCAGATAAAAGAATATTTTCCATACAGGAAAGACACTTCCCCAACCAGAAAGCAGAAAAAACCCAAGCCGAAGAAGCAAAGCAACAACCAAATCGACACCCAAAAACAAACCTAAATTAACCACAATAGACCAATTCTAAATCAATCTATCCTACCTATATACAAAGAGACTCATAACAACTCATCATCAGACAAGGTGAATTGAGACCCACCCCCATACAGTTCATCAATGCATGGACAAGCAATAGGGTAATGGTAACAGTCCTAAAAAATGCAAATTTATCTTTATACTCAGCAAAGTAAACCTCAAAAATGCAGCATTCAAATTCAACCTCATAATCAGGAACAATCAACAATTGAGGCAACTCATTAAAACCATGACTAATCCATATGCAAGTTTCCTTCCCTAAATTACCATAATCAAATTGATAAATTTCAGAATTGTTTGCAAGGAAAGAAACAACCTGATCTTGTACTGTTGTAGACTGAATATGGTATCCAACATCTTGCACTTGTGAAGATATGATATCTATGTCATCAGGAGGTCTCCACTGATGGTACAACAATCCTCTCATGTTGGAAACATGCAAAATAGAATCAGAGGCATCACTAGGAAATGGAAAGTGAAATTGAGATTCAACAAATCCAGAATTATCAACATGGAACTTTTCACCTGTTTGAGTCTCTTCATGGGGTATCAATGATGAATGTGTAGAATTATTGTCCTGTACAACAAATTTCTCAACAAGATGTTCATCAGAAGGCACTGCAGACTGATCTTCAAACAAATTTTCACCTAAAACAGTGTGATCTAGCTCATCAATAATGACTACAACATCATTCAAGTTTTTTTGCATATCAATATGAACCACATTAGCTATCTCATCATTGATGCATAAAGTTTGTAAATGTTCAGTGCTTAATTCAAAAATAGATAGAGGAAAAGTAGAATTTGATAAATGAGAACTCCCTTAATTCTTCCTTTGTTGGCATTGGTTCGGACTCTGGATTGTAACTGTAACCCTTAGGAAAAGTAGCCTTTTTACCCACAATATTAGATCCCACAATTTGCTTCAGGGGACATTCATTAGCAAGCTATTGAGGCTCCTCAATCAAAAGCTCAACCTCCTCTAGGACTGCCTCAACATTGACTGCTATGACTTTCTCAGATCCAATGCCAGTTGACTCTTCTACTAGACATTCACTAGTAGTTTGTTGAAATTCCTTTATTGAAAGCTCGTCCTTCGTAGTTTGATGCACATGATCTGACAACCATACTTGCTCTTGTACCTCCTCTGTTAATTCTACCAATTCCTTAGCACTGTCAGATTTATGAATAGGCATATCATGTAACAAGAGGATTTCCTCAGTCTCCCATCCGTGAGGGTTAACTGTCAGTGCATAATTTCCCAAGCTTGTTTCAGACATAAATACCTCCTTAAAAGTATTTATATCAACATGGCCTGAAGCACCCTTTTGTTCAGAAAGCATATCTCTTTCAAGAAACTTTAGCACTACATCCCTAATGGTAGGATCCCTTAACAACTCATGAGTAGAGAGAATTACTTTTAATTTCTTGAGTTCTTCTACCACACATTCTCCTATTGTCTTTGCAGCCATGGTAGAACAGTTGTCCTCAGAGCTAACTATAAATTCATCCCTGCTACTTTTAACACTTCTTCCTTTATTAGCATCAAATTTCCCTCCACTTATGAAATACTAAGTAGGAACATGATGAAATGCTTGAACCTCTTTAGTTGTATACTCTTCTTCATCTAGTGGACCATTGTCATTCTCCTCATTATCTCCAAAAGGTTGAACTATATATCCTTCACTGTATACATACCCTGTTTCAACATTTTTATCCTATTCTTCTTCTGGTTCATTCTCTTCACTTCTTTGAAATGGGACCTAATTCGCCACCATAACTAATATTTCATAAGGATTACATGGTACTATCTCTAGCCCACTCGAACTGTTGTTGGCATGTTGAAATTTCTACTAGAAAATAGATGTAGCAGTCTGGAATTCTTGATAGTCTAACTCAGAGTGTTGATTAGTATTATGAAGCCTACAGCATCCTGACAAAGCCATTTTTTCTAGATAAACCTCAGTAGATTTCTCTTGATTGTTTGTATGATCCAAAGAGGTTAGGACTCCTTAATAGTCAAGCTTTTCCCAGGTCCTATTCTGACTTGGTGGCGGCCTTCCATGATCTTTATCAAGATGTTGTCTTATATCAAAGTTTTTCCCCTAATCTTGCATCATATCCCTGATGTTTTGATCATAATTGGACTGAATCCCCTTTTGGGCTGCCTGGGATTGACCATTTTGGTGCCTTAGGTAGGTGACTTCGGTGTTGAACTTCTCAACTAGCTCTGTAAGTCCATCCAACCTCTCCTTGTCTACACTATTTGGTGGAGGAACAATACTAGTTGAATTTTGCATATATACATGCTATGGAGCCCATGGTTCAAGGATTGATTAAATATCTCAGAGCTCTGCAAGTAACTAGGCATATTAGCTTGTTGATGAAAGAATGCAGGTTGGTTCATATTTGGATGGTAATTTGGCATGGGTGGAGCTTGATAGGGATGACCTAGGTGTGAAACCAAGGGTGATTGAGAGACTAGACTCAACATGGGTGTTTGGTTAGCTAAGGGTCTAGACAAGTGTTGTCTCAAATATGTACTTACTTTAATAGCCACATCATAAGCTTCAAATAGGCTACCAGGAGGGTTTTCTTTCCATTTGATGAAAGTAGATGTTAAACTATCCAAAGCCTCATAATAAACCTCCCTAGAAGAGGCATCATCTACAAAAAAAGGGGGTTGCAGCCTAGCATAAACCCTATGAAATCTATTATTGAAAGCCACTATTGGTTCATTTTCCTCCCTCTTGACTCCAGTCAACTGTAGAAGTAACTCCTTAGCATTGATTGGGATCTTAAACTTTTGTACAAACGCAGTCTCTAGCTGCAGTCAAGTAGTAATAGACCCAGTAGGAAGACGGTTATACCAACAAAATGCCTCATCCCCAAGGGAATATGGGAAAATTCTACATGCAACATCCTCATGATTAATTCCCCTATCCCTAAGGGTAGTTTTAAAAATCCTAATATGCTCTTCTGTAGTCCTGTTTAGATCATTAACATGGAAATTTGAACATAAATGCTTAGGGTTCTTAGGCATGAAATTGTAATTGGAAAAAGTCAATGGAGATGGATTATTAGCTAGGAAAGCCATTGGTGGAGGTGGGGGTGGTAATGGCTGATTTATGACTGGCTGAGGTTGTTGAATGGGAATGTCCTCAGACTCAGATGAAGATGGATTTGATAAACATGGGGATGATGGATATGGTTGGGTGAATGATGATTCTTCCCTTCTTCTGGTCCTTCCTAACCTAGTAGGGGCTTGCAATTCTTCAAATTCCTCCTCTCCTGAAGTAGATTTGGCTCTCTTCTAAATATTTCAAGAGAGATGGCAGACATAAATTGATCTAGCTTAGCTTATTCAGGCCCTCCTTCTAGTGCCAATCTATTGATGATGTTTTCTGCACAACAACAACTCAGACAGAATATGAAATCCTATCTCTCTTGAAAGGTAAATCTCTATCAGCAAACCTCAAGAGATAACCCCAAGGTCTCTAATGTCAGGTCTTGACAATGCATAAACAACTCAGATCATATGTGAAAATGTTGGTAATCACAAAGGGACCTTACTACAAGCAAAGACTGAATCTTGAATTTATCAAATCTAGCAATATGATGATAGTTCAAATCATAAATCTAACTCAGATAATAAAGCAATAACAAAAGATTAAGGTTTCAGAGAGAACACTAAGATTAATGCTACTCCTAGGATTAATGATGCAAATGATGAAATACTTGAAATGGACCAATCCCTCATAAACTAATTCCTGCTTGACCAAGATAAATCTAGAATCTCACAGAAACAATGCAATCTTCTAAGGCATTAAAGATTTTTAGATCATGAACATTCATCCAAGACAACCCAATTGCAATTGAAATGAATAAATCTCCACAATTGAACTAAGCATAATGAATATAAAGGTCCAGGCTAACTTTGCAAAGCAACTAACAATCAGCTAGCTGCAAAAGCATGGACCAGGGATTGCTGCAACACTTCAAGCATTAAACCATAAACACCATTGAATCAGATCTAAATCTAAATCTAACGTATATCTAATAACCTTGAGCAATTTGAAAGATAGAAGCATAAGAACCATGCAAGATAATTCAACACAAAGAGATCACCAGAAAATCACAATGTCTGCAATTGTATTCAATCACCAAATTTCAGCAACAATTCCAATGTTCTGTTACAACACTTGCTCAGATTGGACTAACTTCTACCTCTGCTCTACTACCTAATTTGTTTCTAAGAATTATCTCTAATTTCTTCTACTACTAATCCCCTTACAAATAAGGTGAAATGCCATATTTATAGAAAACCCCAAAGCATGTCGACCCAAATTTAGATTTTACAATAATAAAATAGCCCCAGACAAGTCGACCAAGAGAAATTTGAAATAAGATAAGATATACATTAAATGCATGGGACTCATCTAGGTCGGCCTAGGATTTATAATGCAATTCAATCAATAAATCTAGCCCCCTCTAGGTCGGCCATAGGTGAATAAATACTTCAAACCATCCATCAATCGAATTAATCGGCTTCAAAACTTCATGGCGACCATGCCAACATTTAGCCTACACATGGAAAAAACCAACATCAATAAGTATCCATTATAACATGAAGATCAAGTATTAGCATGCCACCAAAAATATATTCAAAATTCTAATAAATCCAAGCAAAGATCAACATCCCGCAAAAAATCATTAAAGAAAAAATTCAACACAGTTCGGGACTTTCACACCTTCGCAGAATCCAAGCCATAGAGGATTTATAGAAAAATACAAAGCAGGCGGATTCTGGTGAAAACAAACAACAATCAATAAATTCTGAAAAAAGTAGTGACAATGAAAATTTAGGAAAATCCAGTGGGAGCGGAAATCCATAGAATGTGCAAAACTCCAGATTTCTGGGAAAACGTAGAGGACGAGGAAAACTAGGGAAATATGGGGTCAACGAAAAATCCTGAGACTAAAGAAAAACCCAAATTTTGACATTATCTCACGGTCTTGCTAAAATTGATCGAAGATCACAAATTTGAGGAACTAGGCTCAAATGTTAAATCACTCATTGATGGATCTAGACTCAGAATTCACTCAAGGGAAATTCAATCGGTACTAGTGATGGCCCCAAAGTCAAAAATCAATGAAAATGAAAACAATCATACCCATGAGGTCAAGCTCAAAGATGCAATAACAAGAACACAAGGCACCATTAGACTCATCGATCAACAGGAGAAAACAACGACTGGGCCATCAACATTCATGAAACAATAGACCAAAAAACAAATCTGGGAATCCGATAGGGAGGCGGAATTTCAGGAAAATCTGATCCATGCAGCATTCCATGGAGGACAAAAATTTTTGGAAAACATGGCAAATTCGACAGAGTCGGACTTTGGGCGAAATCTGAGAAAATACGGATAGGGTGGAAAATCCCGAAAGCAGCCAAATACCCGAATTTACTTCAGAACGTTAGATTTTCAAAGTGCAACATGGGGGAAACACCTAGGTAGGCAAGATAAACATTTTAAACTCATGCCAAGGCAATGAAACCTCAAAAACAAAGAGCCAAAGCACCAAAACTAGAGCAAAAGAGGGTCCCTACTTTCAGTGGGGTGTGTGTGCAAAAACTGCACAACAAAACCTTTCCTCAACAAATCTTGTGCTTGTCTATTCAACTCTTCATTCTCTATAGGTTTCATCTAGTGTGTTTCTTTATTAGGAAAACTAGCTCTAGGAATTAGATCCACGCAATGACTAATACTCCTCATAGGTGGTAATCCATCAGGTACATTATCTGAAATGATCTTCTCATACTCTGTCAACAACTCCTTTATCTCCTCTGATCATTCTTCTACATGCTTCAAGTCTTCAGCCTTCTTAGTAACCAAGGCATATAACATGTTCTCATGTCTCAATCCATCCAAAAATATCCTTCCATCAACCAAACAAATTCTAGCATGTGTACAAACCTCAACCTTAGGAACATCTTCCAATGGCAACAAAGTTTGCTTCATCCCATTCGCAAAAATGGTATATGTGTTCATCTTTCCATCATGAATAGCCTTTCTATCATACTACCAAGGCCTTCCCAACAAAACATGGCATACATCCATAGGCATGCTATCACACAAAACTTCATCATGATAATTTTCTATCTTCAATTTTACCAAACATTGTTCACTTAGCAGTATCTTATGCTTATCTTGAATCCATGCTATCTGATAGGGCTTTGGGTGTTTCAATCTTTCCAACTTCAATTTGGTCACCATTTCTTCAGAAACTAGGTTCTCAGAGCTTCCACTGTCAACAATTACTTTGGAACATTTACCAACTACCTTGCATATGATTTGAAACAAATTCTTTCTCTACAACGGTTCCTACTCCATCTCACTTTGACACCATACTCTTCTATTCACCAACACTTCTCCCTCTTCCATTTTGTTAGATGATCTAGCATGATCATCAAAAAAGGTTGTTCTCCTATTTTTCTCTATCTTTTTTCTTGTCTCTCCTTGATTGCATTCAAATGTTCTATGTCCTTCTCCACCACACTTAAATTTTTTTCCCCTAAATACTCTTTTCTTCTTATCATCTTTTCTATAGCCCTCATTCTGGTAACCACCATATCCTCCTCTTTGGTAAGAATTTCCATCATCTCTACAGTATGAATTATCATTCTTACTTACTTCCTTGTCTTTATTCTGATATGCAAAAGGTTCTCTTCCTCCTCCAGCAAAATTTCTTCCTCTTTGAAATCTTCCACATCTTCCTCTCTATCTCTACTCATGTCTTTTATTCAACTTCTCTTATGCTTTTAGGGCACATTGATATGCCTCTTCCACACTCTTCAACTTGATTAAAATGATCTCATCCTATATAGATGACCTCAAACCATTCACATATTTGGCTACTTGCTCGATCTCACCCTCTGAATGTCTAGATTGGATATTCAACTTGTAGAACTACTCAGTATACTTTGTCACACTTGATTCCTTTTGCTTCAAGTTTTGTAACTTCTAGAATAAACTGATTTGTTAATCTACAGGAATAAACTTTTTCTTTAACTTATTCACCATCCAATCCCATGATTTTATCTTTTATTTTCCTCTTCTTCACCTATTTATGTACAAATGTTCCCACCAAATGGATGCATGTCCTTTCAACTTTGTACAACCAAATTTCACCTTCTTATCTTCAGTTGTACCTTCAAAATCAAAATACTTTTCCATCTCTGTTATCGAATCAAGCAATTCTTTTGAATCTAACTTACCATTATAATATGGTGGATTGAAATGTGGTTTTGTGTTTACTCTAGTTAGGGCTCTTATGAACCTCTCTTCTCCATAATCCAAGCTAGGTTGATCTTCTCTTCCTCTTTCTTCCTGTACTTCTACCTCTTCATCACTCACATCATCAACTGGTCAATATTTCCTTTGGGCCGTTTCAACTGCATCTAATTTGGTAGCAATTCCTCTCAACATCTCCATTAAAGTTGGGTCTGCATTTCCATGCACTCCATTTCCTCTAACATTTCTTCTTCCCACCATTTTTACACAAATTCTCTACAGCTATAGGTCAAATCCTCAGTCTGCCACCCCACAACAAATCTTCAACAAGACTCTGCAAATTCTAGAAATCTCTTACAGATCAAATCTCACACTGGTATCAATCTAGTGCAACCACGATAAGAGGCTCCTCAAAGAGAAAAATATGGACCATGCAACAAGAGTCACACAACAAAAGAAACATAGAATATGGAGGAAAATGTAGATTCAAACATTCTTATTATCAGAAATATCAATTACAATCGGTTGGCAACATCCGGGCTTACAGATTTGGCTGGCAGGCTTAATAAAACATGCTCAAAATAGAATATTCATATATGCTCCTTAATGCGAGCTGAATTCTAACATCTCCAATCTAATATTCTTTTGACTACTTTCCTAATGATCTATTAAAATTATTTATACCACACCTTGGGATCTAGAATCATCTGTGTCAGCCAAAGATCATTACAATCTCCCATGAAAGAAAATGTAATGTGCGCATGAATAGGTCAGCCTAAAATTTGAATTACTCCTCAATGAATGCATAAGATGAAGTGTGGACCTATAATTAAGGCTAGGGAAACTCCAAAAAAAAAAATGAATCACACTGTCAATATTTACAAGTTACAGGAAAGATCCACGAGCGATCAAACTAGCTGTTAGGCTTGAAAATTATTCTGGTGCCGGTTTAAGAAGCTGCCAATAATCTGGAAGCTATAAATTACCATAAAAAGATCCAATCATGCTCAAATCTTGGAATAAGGAAAATGAACATGTCCATGATGTAAACATAGATCTAGGAGGTTTGGTGAGAAAATATGATGAATCCACCAACTTGAACTGAACAAGAACTAAACAAGAACAAAAAATGAAAGATAATATTTTTGGTTGATGCAAGATTGCCAAGAACCAAGGATGCTCCTGCATCAGATCTGGGACTCATTGCCACCTTGGGCGTATCAGTCCCACCTAGGTTTTTGGGCCCCAATCTAGATTTTGCATCATTCTAAGCATTTTTGAAAATGTGTCCCATAGTTAGGCCTAATGGGACTCATACGCCATTTCTAGCATATGAGTCCCATGTGTCCCAAAATTAGATTTAATTCAAAATCTTGGTGGGATTTTATCCTCCTAGATTTGACATCAGGTTGTAGTGTTATAATATCGAGAAATTTTACATAAACAAGTATAAATACAAGGTTATTTCACTCATTTTCACCTAAGCATTCATGCGAACATCCTAGCAACTAGAGTGTTCATGCATTATAGAAAATTTTTTATCAAGGAAGCATTCAAGAGTTTATAATAGAAATCAAGAGCATTCAAGGACTGATTATCAAGTGTTTTGGAGCATTATGCAAGTATCAAATATCATGTCAAAGTATTCATGTATCAAGTTTGTTTTTGAACTAACAATTGTGATGTAGGGTTTTATGATTCAAGCTAGCATTCAATTCAAGGTCTATCACATTCAAGAAAGAGTCAAGATCTACATCCATTGGATCCATTTCATACATTTTTGCAACACTTTATTACTAGGGTTTGGGAAGTTGCATCATTACATTTTGTTCATTCATCCATCTCATTTCTTATTTGATTTCATTATAAGGTTTGATTACCAAAACGGGGTTTGACCAAGGAAAACCCCTTTCTACTAACAAAACAACATTTTTGCCTCTCTTTAGTGTGTGATTTGTATATCTAGGTTGAAGATCTTCTAAGGAGAAATTTTGGAGAAAGTTTTCAAGTGTTCAAATTGGTCAAAGTTATTACCTAGCATTGGAGATCATTATAAGAAATATGTAGGTTACAAATCAAAGATCCGGATTTAAATATTAGGTGGAAAGGATAGAGTAGACATTGAAGAGCATAATCATACTTTCAATTTCCAAAAAACCCTAACTAGACTGATATACCACTTATGGCATATGAGTCCCAATATAGGAAAAATTTTAGATTTCAAGAGTTTCAGTCATATCCCTACTAGATTTCTATTCCTTCCCACACACTCTAATCAAGGACTAAATTTCCCAGACTAGCATATGAGTCCCAACAAACATTAATATTAGTGTTTTTATCATTTTAGGTCTTCATCCAATCCTCTTCAGGTTTCCAAGTGCACACCTTTCAACTCTCAACTTTTTGTTCTGATTTACATGCTTTTTTAGGTCATATAGTGAAATCTTGCATTGCATTAGGTTTAAGTATTAGGTATTGCATTTCACTAATATTTCCAATCCCTAGCTTGGTGGTAATCCCCTATTTAGTTTCTAATCAGACCCTAGGATAACCCTATTGCAAGATCTCTTTCTCCTTTGCATACTCTAGATTGAGATCTCCAGGGTTTTCCTTGAATGAAAGAGGTAAAATGTGTTGTTCTATGTCCTAAACCATAAAGCAACCAATTTATTTCATTTCATTTTGGTGAACCTACATTTAGAACACATCATTTATGATTTGGTCTGCATCATCATTTGAGATTTAGCTTGCATTAATATTGCATTACATTTTGCACTAGTTAATTGGCATTCTAGGGTTTCTAAATCTTGCATTAGTGAAAGTACGTATAGGTTGCATATTACATCATTGAAAATAATTTAAAATCTTCCTTTGCATTTAGTCTAAAGATCATCCAAACTAAAAAGCATAAAATTTACTTATTTTTTTTTGAAATTTGTGAAAAAAACCCTCATTGGGACTCATAAGCCCCTCAAGGCGATTTAGTCCCAGTGCAGATTTTAAACTACATTTTCTATAATTCAAAAATTTGTTTATTTGCTCCTGTTTGTTGTTGATAGCTTTATGTTTCAGTTTACAAAGTTTCTATTATATGCATTTCATTGCATTAAGCTTATATTGCATTTTCATCCATCTTGCATTTAGTATCCCTTACATGATATTTTCTACTTGGTGTCCTATTTCTAATACTATAGTGAGACAAAGTTTGAGACTCATGTCATCTTGTGATAGCACAATTATTGTGGATCTTGCGTTGTCTAGCTCTTTCGCTACTAGTGTTGACACTAGTTCACTAGGTATGGACCACACCCTTAACAACTCCTTGCCTTCAAGTATTGTAACACATGTTGAAACAATGGTTGCTAGTGTTCCGCAAGAAAACATAATCCAAATCCATGAAGACTTCGGAAACCTACAAAATAAAATAAGTCTTGAAAATATTTCAACCATTGCAATCCCTACCATAGATAACATTCATTTTGTGAGTAAGATTTTTTCCTCATACCAACATGATAAACACAAAAGAGAATTAGTCAACTTACCAAAAACAATAATCAAGCTCCCTATGAAATTCTTAATCACATTAAGAAAAAAAACATGATAATAAAAGCACACAAAGAAAGCATACAAGCATGTAAACCTATCTAAAATAGATCAAACCTCAATACCATAGGGGGATTGGTGGTCCTTTTATGTGAAAAGAGAGCCCTTTACCAATCCCTTGTGATGAGCTTCCAATGATAATTAACAAGCCTTCAAAATGTGATGAAATGAAAGATGAGTGATGAAGATGAATGTGTGTATAGTGAGAATGCTAAGGTTGTGGATGATTTTCAAGTAGAAGTGGCTTCCATTTATAAGGGTTGAAGAATGGAGAGATGGGAGAAATGTGAGAATAAAAGAGAGCCAATTAGATTGAGACACTTGTCTCAATTCTAATGGGTGAAGTTGGAGCACATTTTGGAGAATATGCATACTCAATGCATGTAGTTGAGGATTTGAGAGGTGTAAGAGAGATTAATGCATGTGTAAGAGGCATTGAATGAATATGGTTGAGATGTTTTGGAGGGAAATTGTTTGGGCAAGAAAGTCAAATAAATAGAGTTAATGAAGGAATATTCCCTTATAATATGCCTTTGTAAGGGAAAATGAGATATTAGATAATTAAAAGAATTGATTTTCATTTGCAAGTGGGTGGGTTAGTCAAGGGTTGAGTTTGACCAAGGTTGAGTCAAAAGCTAGAGAATGGGTAATGATGGTTAGGGGTTAATTAATTCAAATTAATTAACTTGAAGGAATTAGTGGATTTGACATTTGATTTAATTAATTTAGTTTATTAAATCACATGAGAGGACTTTAGGATACTTAATTAAATAAATTGATTTATTTAATCAAATATGATGCACATTAGTGAATTAATCAAATAAATTGTTTTACTTGATTAATAAAAGAAATGATGTTAATGTGAGTGTCTACCTTTTTCTCCTCTTTGAAGCAATGTACTAGCTACGTTGGTTCAAATAATAACACTGCCAAGATCGAAATTCAATTTATTTTTTATTTTTTCAGATCCCCTATTGTTGCCCTAGTGGAAAGAATTACACTAGTACATTGCCCCCTCAAGAGATTGATAAAAAAAAATTCTTTTAGGGTCGATCTCGCAAAAAAAAGGTTCAAGATGGCTGTATGGATGGCTATGTTATGATGATAATGCAAATGAGATGGTTTAAGATGCTTAGAATAACAAATCTATATTATCCTAAACAACTCAAATGATGATGCAATGCATGTGAGATGGATGATGTTTCCTATTATGATGATATGTATGAGTATGCTGATGTTTTATGGATGCGGGATGAATGCATTGGTGTTTTGGTGAATGTCATGAGAGCATGTTAGAGTGAAAGAGGATAGAAGAATGAGAGGGATCAACCCTTGATTCCAAGAAGATGTAGAAGGACAACAAGTCTACGAGTCATCGAGACTTTATTAGATATGATAATGAATGATAATGATGTATTGCTTATCAAGGGAGTGGGGAAGTAACGAGCATAACTTTCCTTATTTTTTATCACACACATAGATATAGTGCACCAAGGTATAGAAAATCAGGATGGCATTGTACCTAGTGAGATGGAATTTGACTCGATAATCAGATAAGAGTATCCTTGTTCACACCTAGCATCTAAAACCTTATTAGGATGTACCTCAGACATTTCAAACATCTCAGACCAAAACATAGAAAGGAAAAACCTCCCAATGTAGTAGTTAAAAAATTATTTAAAACACCCTCCCTACAAACTAAACAAAGTAAGCATGACCAAGTTGTTGGTGTTCCAAATCGAACAATCCAATGAATCCTATAAACTAGCCACTTTCTAATGATCAGACTCAATGGTGGATTTGGCCAACTGACAAGATTCAGTCAAAAACTAAAAGCTCCTACACTTCTGGCTCTACAAAACCAAGGTGGGTCAATCTATACAATGCCTAAAAACTTAATTCACTCATACACAAACATTGTTTTTTATAGAAGATAACTCCTAATTCAATTACACCAAAGAGAGCGCTGACAACTTCAAATTTGGCTAAATTCTTAGTTTCTCAACACTCACTCAACAATTGGGAAGTGAAATTCTACAGAAAGCCTTAACCAAACAAGGATTTAAAATGATTTTGAATTTATAAATTGTTTTTGAGATGCACTAAGCTGAATGAAAAATTAGTGCCTAAATTTGGGCCATGGAGTCAAATACAAAATTATAAAGAGAATTTCATCAACAAACAAACTTCAATTAGTGGATTCAAACTATTAATGCATTACACCAATAGATCCACTCTTGTTGTCACTCAAATTCATCTTATCAGATCCACCCTGCACACTTAAAATTACAATTATCTATTCAAAGTAATTTGACCATTTCATTAAAACAAAACAATGAACAAATAAAACAATCTCAGGGAAACTGGGATGAAAAACTCAAACATACTTTGTATTATTGAATTCATATGATCTAAAATGTACAAAGTTGGAGACAATTTGATGACATTTATGATTTGCATAAATTGATTGACATTTACTCATGAAATTAGCTATTACAATTTGCATTATCAATCCATGACTCAAACTCAACATTTCTCTATCTACCCAACCCATACATAAAATCAAAACCCTTACAATGAGAAAAGAATGAGAATAAGAAGAAACAAAAGAAGCCCTAAGATAAATTTATAGAAGACACTTGGCAACTTATTTCTCCATCCATCAACAACAAGAAAATCAAAAGCCTCTCTCTTCTCTCTTCCTTTGCAACAAAAATTTCCTCTACATTTGCTTGCCTCTTCATTCTTCAATAGAAAATTCACCTCCTTCGAGAGAAATTTGCACCATTTTACCCTATAGTTGAAAAATAATTCCTCTATGAAAGCCCTATATTTTTGCCTTTGTTTTGCATTTTATCTATGCTCCTACTTTGTTGCATATTTTACACTCAACAAAATAAAATATTCCCTCAATAGTGAATATCTCATTCACTTTCAGTTTACCCAGCAACAACTACTCAATTTCACTTGTAATTTTTTTTACCTCTATTCCAATTTTACTGTAGTTACACTTTGCACATTTATCTCCAACATTTAACTTCATTCTCTAAAGTTCCCATAATGTTTTAAATATTTTATTTAAAACATTTTCCCATGAATCATTTAATTTTCAATTTCCATTCTTGAAGTGAAAATATTTAAAATATTTTTATTGGGCACCAACTCTCCCGTGTGCCTTTACCTTGCTTTCACATTTTAAAAGCTTTGTTTTGAAAAATTTTACCCAGGCCCACCAGGCTTCTCCACACACACATCGCTCATTGCAAGATCAAAAGAAAAAAGAAACATCAACTAGCGATGAGTGATAGACAGACAAAGTTGAAATTTATCAGACAATATTTAGCATTAAAATTTTAATGCTTTGGCCTTTGAAATCTTCTCAGGGGAAAACCAAGAATTTTATTGCCCATTTTTATTGTTTAAATATTTTATCGGGCTTATAAAAATCTTTCCCATGCCTTTCATTCCTTCACGGGACCCACCAGGCTCTTTTCCCAACAAGCTTTTACTGGCATTTCCCTTCACACGTTACTAAGGGAAATGGAGGAAAGAACCAGCAATAGTATAAGGCTTCTCGATGGGGATGGAAGCAACATCACCCGTCGCTCATTGCTGAGGGAAATGGAGGAAAGAACTGGCGATAGTGTAAGGCTTCCTAATGGGGATGGAAGCAACATCGCCTATCGCTCATTGCTAAGGGAAATGGAGGAAAGAACTGGTCATAGTCTAAGGCTTCCTGATGGGGATGGAAGCAACATTGCCTATCGCTCGTTGATGAAATAAGCAACCCAAACCCATGACAGGCAATGAGAGTTTTCCCATGAAAGAATTTTTTCCGAAACCAAGGAAAAATTAAATGGATATTTCAAATCAAGCCCTCATCACTCAAAACATTGCATTGTTGATTTCTTCCTCCATTTTTATCCAAAAGTGGCCATGAGAGATGAGTTTTATAGCCATGAAAGTTGTGAAAGTTGGACCAATCAGAGCTAAGAATTAAACTTGTTTGTCCTCAAAAACATTTGAAATGAATTTATATTTTCCCCTTTATATTTGCACAATATTTAATATTTTAAATATTAGCATTTGAAACTTTAGAAAAATTGTGACTTCTAATTATGCTTGAGAGCCAAATGGATAAATTTATTGCACACAAACCAGGACACTTGGAGCCATGAAAATTTATGTGTAATCATAATAAATTATTTAGAGAAAACCCATTTCCTCCAATTTTTCCCAACCATTAAAATTTCAGTACCTCCTTTGTAAACTGGCCCCAGGACGTGTTTAACACAACCAAAATGCATTAAAATAATGCATCAAATGACCTTTGTTCTTGATGAAAATGGAGTTTTAGAGGGTTTAGACCAAAACAAGAAATGGGTTGTCATTAGAATTGCAAAATTTGACACTTTTCATAATACCATTTTTAGCCTTGTCGCGATCAAAAAGTAATTAAATAACCCATCAAAACTTATCTTGGAGGCACGAGATTGAACAAGAATGTAGACATTTGACCCAGGAATGGAGTGAAAAAGATGGTTTGACAAAAGAGATCATGAGGTGAAAGATATTAATTGAAAAAGTTGCTCACTCAGACATTTTCTGCAATTGCACCTGTTTAGAACCAATCAGTGCTCTCAAAGTCACCACTTTGAAAAAATATCAAAACAACTTCTAGGGGGATTCCAGTGGAAAAATAAGCTCATTTAGGTACCTAGAGTATGTGCACAAGAGGGTTTTTCTCGAATCATCATTCATCAAAAGATATTGAAGGTCAAAGTTGACCTCGCAAAATTTCTAAAAATACAGACACAAAACTGAACAAATTGCATTTGCTTTTGGCCTAGTAAAAATAGCAAATCTTATCATGAGGCTCTGAAACTAGACCAGGGAGTACATTTATGTATGGATAATGGAGAGAAACAACCCTTTTTTTATGAAAATTATCCAATTTCAAAATACAAGCTTGAACGGGAGGCCACTTCGTAGAACTGGGAGTTCACAAACAGCAAAAAAGTGCCAAAACCCTCCAATTTCACTTTTCAAAACTTTGTCGAAACTCATCATGGGAAGCTGAAAATTGGCATGAATGTTCACATATGTCACATGAGTGTGTCCACAAAAGGATTTTGTATGAAAATCAATTGGCTCTGAAATATGACCCTCCAAAGTAGATCACTTGGGCATATTTCTCAGGGGTGTTTTTGAGTGTGCAAAGGAAAATTTTTCAATATAGGCACTTCAAATTTGAAAATTTTGAAAGTTCCATCACAAGTTATATTACAAGAATATCCAACAAGCACAACAGACAAAAGATAATGATCAATGATCCATTCTTTTCTCTCTAAATCATTTTGATTAAACATCATTGAGATATCATTGGAATGGGCGCAATAAGATAAACAAGCCAATGTTCTTCATACCTATAGCCAAAGGGATGTGTTTTTCTTATGATAAGTATCCAAAGTGATTGCCAAAGATAATGCACATTGTAGGAAGGATGCATCCTAGGACATGTTAGTGGATGGTGGCAAGTTGATAGGTTTTTTTGAAAGGCGATTGATATAAGGTTGATTGTCATGTTTGTGAATCATCATGAGTTTGATTTTTTGTTTTAAAAGTTTGTTGTTTTGATTTTGATTTTACATTTGATTTTTTTTTTTGCTAATTGTTGTGGTTGTTTCTATTTGTGCTGCCAAAGGATGAAGGTGATGATTGATTAATTATGGATAATTGATTATTGTGGGGAAGCGAAATGAGACGAATGAATTTTTTTCAAATATTTGGATGTTTTTGATGTTTTTGAAATGTTATGAGGCTGCTTTTTGAATTTTAGGTTATTTAATTTTTTTTGTGTTTTTGTGTTCCAAGGGCTCATCAATGATGGTCTTTCCTACGTTTAAGGTCAGAGACAACGTAGTTCAAATAACCATGTTTTTGACTTTTACTATTTTTTGATCTGTTTTCGGATTTTGATATGTTTTGAATTTTTTTGGATTTTCTTATGATTTTTATGATTTAGATATGGATATTTGTAATGATATCAGTGATCTGTTTGGGATTTTGTTGAAAACCAAACTAGGGTTGATTAATTGGATTGATGGATTGACGATGATAACATTGTTGAGGATACACAACAATGCAAGGATAGTGTTAAGCAACAGAAGGATTAGGATGGATATCCCAAGATGATGAGGGATTGATTGGATTTGATTGATGGATTGATGATAATAACATTGTTGAGGATACACAACAATGCAAGGATAGTGTTAAGCAACATGAAGACTGAGATGATGATGGATTGATTGGATTTGATTGATTAGGATTTTGAAGCTTGATTTTGGAACAAAATTGTTTTGAATGATTTGATATGACATTGAAGTACCAATTAGATGGAATTGATATTGATTTTTTGGATTGATGTTTGATGAAAGATGAAGCTTGATAAGGAATTTTTTCTTGTCAAAATATGCCATGGGCTAGTGATTTGGATTTTTTGGCTCAGAAATGCTTTGACCAATTTGATTTCACGTTTTCCAATGTTCGGATCACCACATAAGTTGGAAGATATAGATCAATATTTATTCCTAAAGCAAGGTGTGAATATCTACCCCCAATGTCTAGCAATGTATGGAGTGTTATGGATGGATGCTTGGATTGGTGTATGGATGGATGGATATGGATTATCTTGCGATAAGATAAGGTGTTTAAATAAAGAATGCTCATTTGGAAAATGCTTCATGGCTTAGATAATGTTGGGTAGGATAGGATCAATGAAAATGACTCATGTCAAAATGTTTACCATAAGCAAGTGTAAATTATACACAAAACTTTCATTAAGATAAAGATAAGTTGGAAGATGGATGTAGATGGATGAAAATGGATTGGATAAATGGTTCATGGATGAATGGATTTATTATGGATAAGATGGATGGAATGTTGTATTTATTATGGATGAGATAAGATGATTTCACCTGAACTAGAGAACATAGATGCTCAATTTTATACATGATGCATGTTTTCCAGGTTTTCATCATGGTACCTGTCCAAAGTGCCACCATAGTGGTTTTCATTGGAGGACGATTTTTATCTTTACTATTTTCATGATTTTTTTATTTTTTTTGTAAAATATTTTAAGCTCGTTCTCAACCAGTTGGTGGTGTCGATGTAGATGCTTATGTCATAATGTGTCATCAATATCCTGCTTGAAGAAGCTACTTTACCAAGATACATTCAATTGAATACAAATTTTGGGATTCCTAATCTACTTTGTTGATACCAAAGTTAACTTTGTCTTTGTGCGCACATCATAATAGAATGCTTTTTGAATCCTTATGAGGAAGGGTCATTGCCAATACATGGTCAACATGAGAATTGCATATCATGTGTGGAGGCATGGATCAAGTGTGTTTAGGAATAAAAGATGGATTGGTTGACAGCTTGGAACCTTTGACTCTCCAAAATTGGGAGGATAAGCAATGATGGGTGGATATGGAAGTGTCCATGGAATTAGGACCAACCACTTGATATACTTTGTACATTGCTTGAGAAGCATTTTTTTTCCTTTTTGGACATCTTTGATGGATACTTTTCCTTTTTTTATTTTTCCCCATAGTTTCTTTGACTAATGGAGTTCGATAGCGATAATATTTCTTTGTATTCTTTTGTATTATGCTGCTCAACTTCTCTTTTTTTTATAATATTCTTCTTGCTTTGATTTGTATCTTTATTTTGATGTTGGTCCCAATTTGTGGATGGGGTGATGGGTGGATGAAGATTCATGATGTGGATGGTTGTAGTATTGGAATTGGTTTCATCTTAAGAATTCTTCATGCTCCCTATGTTGACATTTACTTGAGATAAAGTTTCCCCTAGTATTGTGGAAGTAGTACCTTCATGCTTTGATTCTTCTTGTTTCAAGAGTTCTTGTTTAGAAAGCATTCTCTGATAAATGACCATTGTAGATGATGTTATTAGGATTTTTTGCTCTAGTGTCTCTAGAATATCCTATTTGGTCTTACCTATTTCCTTGAGTGGATAATGTTGGATATCTTCATACATGATGTACTCAATCTGAATTTGGGATATATCTGATCCCAATGTTGACAACTCAACTTGACTGTAGGAATCAATAACCTGCTCTTTTTGTGTAACAATTTTAGGAGTAAAGGAATCATGTTTTGAATGAAGATCATATATGTTTCCATCCAAAGAAAGCATCTCATGGTTAGATGGAGGAGTATGTGCTATATGGATGTGATAATAATTTGTGACATCTTGTATAGATTGGGGAGTGTCCATTAGATCATTGTAGTATCTTGGAGATACAAATTCTTGATCTTGAATGATTTCAGAATTTCTTTCGACATCCTTTGGATCAAGTTCTTGAAATGGGTCCATTTCAAAGGATGGATTGCTTATAAAGGGTTCTTGGATGTCTTCATTAGGCATGGGAAGTGGCTCAATATCCTCTTGATCTTTGAGTGGACTTGGATCAAATTTTGAGTTGAGGATTCCTTCAATACCTACAACCATGATGTCAATATGTCTTGAAAAGGACCATTGCTAGACTTTGGTGAAAGATGTTGATCATGCTTTGGAATAAATTCTTGAGATGTCTTCTAACTGACTAGGCAATGTAGAGATATTTTCAACATGATCATTGGTTGATGGATCATGGATTATGTCAATAGAATCAAATAATTCTAACACTCTTGAAATAGATCATTGGTAGACAAATCTTGATCATTTTCCTCAAAAATTGTGGTGGAGATATTGTCAATGTTTTTAACCATAGGATCAAATGATGTTAACCTTTCTTGAATTGGATCATTGTTGGATATTATTTGTGAATTTTGATCATGATTGAAAAGTGACTCTTGATGTATGTTGATTTGATCACTGGATGGGGTAGAAACATCTTCAAGGTGCTCATTGATGGATATATCTTGATCATTGTTTTCAAAAATTGTGGTGGAAATATTGTCAATGTTTTCAACCATAAGATCAAATGATGTTAACATTTCTTGAATTGGATCATTGTTTGATATTGTTGGGGGGTTTTGATCATGATTAAAAAATGACTCTTGATGTATGTTGATTTGATTGTTGGATGAGGTAGAAACATCTTCAAGGTGCTCATTGATGGATAGATCTTGATAATTGTTTTCAACAATTGTGGTGGATCGATTGTCACAGCTATCACTAGTGGTTGAATCTTGATCATTGTCCTCAAAAATTATTATTTCTTGATCAATAAGGTATTGGATGAGATTTTTGATTTAAATATAATTTGATTTTTTAAGAAGATTTTCTCTATGATACTCACAATAAGATCCACCTCCATTCCAAGGGAAGTTTAGGAAAAATTTGAAACCACTTACTTTTGGAAGAGTAATGAGTTTTTCATTAACTAGCTTTCTTAGCACTGATTCGATTGGCACTCCAAAAGGAGTGTATTCACATTTGTGATCTTGTGAGATTTGTGTGTGCTGAGTTGATTCTTGTTGTGATTGATCTTGGAGATGTGGTGATTGGGTTTGTTGTTGATGTTGTTGATCTTGATATCCAACCTCTTGATATTGGAGATATTGTTCTTGATGTGGTTGTGGACACAACTCAATGCTTTGATGACATGGTTTAACCAATGGAAGAGTGTATTGATATTGGGGTGGAGATGTCCCTTGGTGATATGAATCAACAAAATTTCTAAGTATATTAATTTGATCTCAAAAAATTTGATCTTGATTTTTATCTTGACACCCTTGATATAGTTGATTTGGTTTTTGTTCAAGCAAATTTGGAATGTATATGTGTGGTGTTTGTATGGGATCGTGGATAAATTGATTTTGGACAATGTTTTGATTTGGAATTATGTTTATATTTTACATTATAGGTTGACATTGAACATTGTTTTGGTTTGGAAACATATTTCCTTGATTTAGGTAACTTTGATTTTGCATGGTGTTACCTTGACCTGGATTAATACATGGAGTTGTTAACATATGGTTTGGAATTTGAACAACATTTGTATGATTTGCAAATATATCCATCCCAAAGTTTATCAAGTGTGGATTTTAAATGTTTATGTTTGGTAAACCTATAATTGGTATATTTATGCTTGGCATGTATTGATTTGGTGGGATAATGTTGTTTTGTTGAAGACTTGTGCATTGATTGTTTGATTGATATATTTTTAGGTTTGGATTTTGATTTAAATCTACCATAGGGAAATGTGTTCCAAAATTTATATTGGGCATACTCACATTTGTTGTACCATTGAGGTTTGTAGGAGATAATAATCCCATGTATGGATTGTATAAATGTGAGTTTTGATAATCAATTGGCATTGTAGGGCTTTGATGGTTTGGTTGATTTAGATTACTCATGATGTATGAATCAATTTTATATTTAATGTTCTTCTTGTGTTTTGACCTTGTTGACCTCTAAGGGATTTAGGACCAATGATGAGATGAAGGATGAAAGAGGTGAATGATATGGGTGTTGAAATTTTAGGAACTTTGGGATCAATGCTAGACTTTAGGATTTGATTTTGATTGTTTTGATTGGATAATGAACTTGTGAATCCCAAAATGTTAGATGTGATCTTTAGGATAAACTTGTTCAAAAGGGTGCTAATTTAACTAGAGGTATGAGAAAGGATGCATTCTCACACTCCTAACTAAACAAGGTGATTTTGATTTTGATTATTTACCCAAGTGTAGAATGATGTTTCCAAAGCTCTAAAGTTGTTTGTGGGATGGAGATCATAAATTTTTGGGAAGGATGAAGTGTTTGATTTGATCATAAATGAACCTAAGGAGAACCTTGTTTATAAGACCAAGATAGTGAAGAAAATGCTTTACCCTATGAGTAGTTCAAACCAAAAGACCAATGTTCTTCTTGGAAGATCATAAGATAAAAGATAAAAAGCACATGTGTGGGGTTCAATTGATTTAATCTTGGTTAATGAATTTCTTTTACCACATCAACACTTCTTGCTTAGTTTTTCAAATTGAATATCTATGAATCAACTCCTTTTCATTCCACAGGGTCCATTCTATAAAAAAAAGGAATCAAAGGCATAGTTTTCCTATGTTGACTAAAAATTTGAGATATGCTCCCAAATACTTAGAATCCTTTAAGGATAGAATCCCTAGGGACAAGTAGTAATATGTGGACTCTTCAAAGATATTTTTTCTTCCAAAGGGTTTGAAGTTTTGATGAATTTTTGAATGTTTGTTTCAATGTTTTAGATACAAGCAAAGTATTTAACTGACTCACAGATTGCACAACCCTAGGATAGAATAGACAATATTTGTTGAGTCCCCACTTGGATTTCTCCAAACACTGAGACAAAGTCAACAACCAAAGATTTGGCGACACTAGCTCCCCTCCACAACACACACTTCTCAAGATCACCAAATCTCAAAATCCTTAAAATCAAGAGATCAAAAGGATTTATTATGTTTCTACTTTGAATAGTAAAAATTTGGGGCGGCTTTAGACCGATTGTTCATGCACCAACAAATAGTAAGGATTTTTGCCTCTAAACAAATTGGTTCTTAGTTCGAGTAGTCGAGGACATGACACCTTGTGAGTGTCTAGCAAGCCACTAAAGGCTTTAACAAATCCTACTAGGGGCTCTTATACTTTTTACAATAGTACCCCACTCTAAAAGACAATGTACGGATAAGGCCTACATACCATGAGGACTTGACAATTTAGTCTTATCCATTTATATACCAGCCCGAGTGAAAAATTGGTTGGTGTCACCTTCGAGTTGTTCTTAGGTAGGCCCCTCTAAAGGTAAGAAAAGTGAGGGAGTACACTTGTAGTTTAACCGCCCAGTTCGCGTAAAGCGCAAGGAGGGAACACACACAATGTCTCTTTCTCACACTAGCATTATTGTTAAATCTTAAACCCAAACTTGAAATGTGTAGGTAATTTTTTAGGCAACCAATGTCACTAAAATTCTTTTGATTCTCAAGATCATCGTGAACCACGAGAGAAGTGCATACGCATTCAAGTGAAACAAGTTACAAAAAAGATTACAAGACAAAGCAAACACAAGTTCTTTTTAATCCTCAAAGCAATGATGAGTTCTTTTTAGAGCACCAAAAACCAAGTGTGAAGTTGTTTGTTCAATTTTAGCCCAAAATCAAAGTCTAATAAGTTTCTAAGTTCAATTTTAATCCAACTTTGAAAAAATCAATCATTGATTAATTTTAAACCCAAATTGATCTAGTTGGCATAAACTAGAAAACAAAAGCAACAATTAGACACTCTAGACTATTACAATAAGTATTTAAAAATGCTATTTTTTTTCAAGTTCAAGTTCACTTTTCCAACTCAAATTCTGCTTGCTTTTGTTAAATTCCAATGCCAACCTGCAAATAGTACAAAGTTATCACTAATAAGAAGTATGATATTTTAAGGAATTAATGATAACTTTATAAAAATCTAAATCACGCATTGATGATCTCTTAAATATACTTCAATCCACAATAAATATTGTTTGTATATCACACATCGTTAAGTCGTAAAGCCACATAACGTACACCTTTGGCAATGAAGCCAACAAATATTAAAATTGCATTATTCAATATATAGATACTTAAATCTACACTTAAATCAGATTAGTATGGCTTTCAATTTTCCAAACAGATCTGGCATTCGAGGATTTTCAATCTCCACTAATAGATAGATATGTATACTGATTATCCAAACACTTGATTTACCCATGACATGACACCTCAGCCAAATGCATGACAATAAATTTAAGGCTAGTGCAAAAAAGAGGTCAAGTGGTGAATAAATTAATGCATGGATCGAATTTAAATCTCTATTGATATCAATGCACATATTACATTCAGTAAAAAAAGATTTTTGGTGATCTCTTCCAATTTTAATTTCAGCAAATTGTCAGAAAAATTAAAGGACTATACGAACAAGTTGTTGGATTATTATGTGAAAAGCACTAGGAAGGACACACTTTGGGGTAGGTAAGACACAAACTAAAATAAATTCACATTACTTCCTTAGATCACCTATCAATAGAACCAACATTCTTTCAAATCAATGAATTTTGCACTGCTAAAACATATTTTTTCCTTCTTTGAACTTGATTTGAACGATAAAATTGTTCAAACTATAAAACAATCATATAATAGAAAGAAAAATATGTGTTTTTCTTTTAGTTCTATAACAACAAGCAAGATTGAGAGCTTTAATGTGTTCTACAAGTTCCAAAATCAAGGATTCAACCGATTAAAAAATCAAGTGTACTAGACAAGAAAGTCAATACATGAAAATAAATGTAGATATGGAAATTCATATTGTGCATTGTATAGGGCATTCATATTGTGCATTATGGACATTGATATTGTGCATTGTATATGAACATTTTAAAGTCAAATATGTGCATTCATATTGTGCATTGTATAGGATAGGATTGATTGAAAATGAAATGTTGATTTGTGACCACACACTCAAGCAAGCCTCACATGCCCTTGCTTCCTAGATATGATGTCAGAATAACTAGAACACCACTATTGAAGCACTATGTGAAAAATTTACAAGGACAATGTATGTTGGATGTGAAGCATAGAAAATATGTGCAAATTGTTTGACAAAATGCTTCGCTGAAATGTGATCTCATGGAATGCAATGATTTAAGGGTATGCATAGAATGGAAAGAATGAGATATGTTTGATATTATTCCTTAAAGTAGTGTAGTCTCATGGAAAGAAATGACCATTAGATAAGCACAAAATGGATCTATTGAAAAGTCTCTATAAACTTCTTAAGAAAATAATATTAGCAAGCATAAGTTCTTGCCAAATTCTCAAACCTTTGCGAACATCCCTACTGCCCGTGCTAAGAACAAGCCTTAGAACAGGGTATGGACATCCATCAAAGCAAGAAAGAGGAGGAATATTTATTAGATGTTATAGTAGCAAGTGCACGGATAGACATGTATGAAAAATGTTTAAGCTTGGACAAGGCATGCGAACTATTTGACAAAATTCCTAAAGTAGATGTGAGCTCATGGACTACAAGACCATGGCAAGAAAATGGGTCGGCGACATTATAGCCTTTGGTAACGAAGCAAACATTACAAGGCTATTTATCTAATTTATATATCAGTTTCATTTTGACCTAGCTGGTTTTATTTAGTGAGTAATGAAGAACACATTAAAAACATTTGGTTAAATCATGACTGATCACAAGAGCTCTCTATATTTAGAATCTAAAAACACTGCAGTTGTGGTCTCTATAAATTTAGAGAAATTGGTGACTAAAAATGGCTAAAATCTAATTAGACAAAGAAAAAAAATGGTAGGATCTTGCATAGAGAAATTACACATAAACAAAAACTCATGCATGAGTTGATATTAAGTAGAAAAAAATAGAGACTTCATATTTCTATCTACTACATGAAATAGAGGTGAATAGAAACAAAGACTATATTCCTGTCCCACGGTGGGCACCAAAATGTGACAAATATTTTTTCCTCATGCCAACATGATCAACACAAAAAAGAATTAGTCAAGTTAGCAAAAACAATAATCAATCTCCCTATGAAATTCTTGATCACATTAAGATAAGAAAACATGATAATAAAAGCACACAAAGAAAGCATACAAGCATGTAAACCTATCTAATATAGATCAAACCTCAATCCCATAGGGGAATTGGTGCTCCTTTGATGTGAAAAGAGAGCCCTTTCCCAATCCCTTGTGATGAGCTTCCAATGATAATGAACAAGCCTTCAAAATATGATGAAATGCAAGATGAGTGATGGAGATGAATGTGTGTATAGTGAGAATGCTAAGATTGTGGATGATTTTCAAGTAGAAGTGGCTTCCATTTATAGGTTGAAGGGTTGAAGAATGGAGAGATGGGGGGAATGTGGGATTAAAAGAGAGCCAATGAGATTGAGACACTTGTCTCAATTCTAATGGGTGAAGTTGGAGCACATTTTGGAGAATGTGCATAGTTAATGCATGCGGTTGAGGATTTGAGAGGTGTAAGAGAGATTAATGCATGTGTAAGAGGCATTAAATGAATATGGTTGAGATGTTTTGGAGGGAAATTTTTTTGGAAAGAAAGTCAAATAAATATAGTTAATGAAGGAATATTCCCTTAGATTATGCCTTTGTGAGGGAAAATGAGAAATTAGATAATTAAAAGAATTGATTTTCATGTGCAAGTGGGTGGGTTCTCAGGGGTTGAGTTTGACCAAGGTTGAGTCAAAAGCTAGAGAATGGGTAATGATGGTTAGGCGTTAATTAATTAAAATTAATTAACTTGAAGGAATTAGGGTATTTGACATTTAATTTAATTAATTTGGTTTATTAAATCACATGAGAGAACTTTAGGATACTCAATTAAATAAATTGACTTATTTAATAAAATATGATGCACATTAGTGAGTTAATCAAATAAATTTCTTTATTTGATTAACAAAATAAATTATGTTAATTCGAGTGTCTACATATTGCATGCTTGAAAGTGAGAATGTGCTTGACCTTGTGTGTAACATAGTTCATATCTTTGGAAAAGACCTTACCTCAGCCACTAGTTGTCCTTTACCCTCAAACAATGTCACAAGCCAAGGAGGAATTCAAATTCCTCCTCCCACAACAATTACCTCTAGTCCTACCTATACCAACTCTCAAGCCACAACAATAATGCAACCTACTAGTAATGTGATTCCTTAGGTATTTCAGCTAGCATCCCTAGTACCTTTCTGGCATCACATGTCATATTTCCTATCACCTTACCACCTATAATCATTCCATTCACTTTTCCTTCAAACACATACAAACCTCCATATCACAATACAAATAATGACCCTCTCATAAATCAATTTTTGTAAAAACTTTCATCCCTTCAAAAGCAAGTTTCCACTATCAACCAAAATCAAAATGGCCCACCAACATATTATGTCAAAAGAAGTTCCTTGTCCTTAGATATTTTGTGAACATGGATGCCACAAGGTGTAAAGGTTCCTATATTTAAGAAATATGGGGGAAATGAATATCCTTCTAACTATGTTTTCGCTCATACCACCTTATGTAGTGACTTTGTTCTTGACGATAAAATCTTGGCTAAAATTTTTCCTAGATCCTTGAAAGATGTTGCCTTAGAATGGTTTACTTCATTACCAAACAACCCAATTCATTCATTCAATCAAATTGTTCAGGAATTTATCAACCATTTCCAATTGCATATGACTCCTAAGATGACCTTGGCCGATTTGATGAGATGTAAGCAAAAAGAAGAGGAAAAGATTACCGACTTTATTTCATGCTATCAATCGCTTTATTCCCAAATAGATGTAAAGGTTCCTAAACCTCACCTTCAAAATATGTTCATAGAGAATTTGTAAAGCAAGATACAAGATAAGCTTACCATGATGAAATACCCCTCCTTCATGCACTTATGCACTGCCCTCCGTGATTATCAAAACTTGGTTAGTAGTTGTGATACAAAATCCACCTGTAGCTACACTAAGAAGTTTGAGTCTACAAATCAAAAAAAATTACCAACCTTTTATGAAGCATAATAAATTTTTCCTTCAACTAAATCCCTCTCAAAAACAACTCAACACATTGATACCCAAGTAGCTCCTATTAAAGCAACAATACCCTTTAACTATGGGGACCCGAGAAGACAATTCACTCCCCTTCTTGATACCCTTCATACCATAATTTCACAACTCTTAGAATAGAAAATGATCACTTTGTCTCCCATTAAAACTCTTGATCCTAATAAACTGTTACTTGCAAACTATAGACAAAATTCTTATTGTCATTATCACCCACAAAATGGACACAATACAAAACATTATAAGTGTCTTAAACATCTTGTGTAAGACCTCATTTATTCTGGCCAACTTTCCATTGGAGGTGTTAATGATCAAGGAAATAATTCCATTGCTCCTCCTAACCAAAAGTTGAAAATATTTACCAATCCTATGCCTAATCATAATATTTCATTTATCAAATCTAGTGAAACTAAAAAGAATGATGTGATGAATGTTGACACAGATGATGACAACAATGATAATGTTCAACATGATCCTATAGATATTGATCCTATGGATGACATGGTTGGATTGATTGAGGTTGTACCTCATAAGGGCCAAACTAAAAATCCTCTTGAGATTGCTTTCTCCTCACAAAATATTCTTAAACATGCACTTGATGGTCATGTTTACATAGCCTGCCGAATCTATGACAAGCCCACTAATGGGATATTAATATATCTCATTTGTGGAGAGAATGTGATCACTGAAGAATTCCTACTTTTGCATGAGCTCTATCAAGACACACAATGGTTTCACTTGCCCTACAATGGGATCAATCACCCTTCCTTTACAAATTGGATAAAAAACATTAGATGTTTTATTTTGCATCATCCCCCAGTCAAACAAATTTCATGTGAAGCTAGGCTATTCATGGCTTCACTCCATGAATTTCATCCCTTCAATTGTGCATAAATTCTTAAAGTTTCCCTTTGACAATGAAATTTTCACCGTGCATCATAGTGGATTTAACCCTTTGTCTTCCAAAGGAAACTTTTTATTAGATTTCTTTTGGTCCAAGCCTATGGAACCTATTAAACCTTCAGAAGAATTCTTTTTAAAATCCTACCAAAAGTTCAAGGAAAAGAAAATAGTAGAATTATCCCTGAGAAAAATTCCTCAACCTCCAAATGAGCCTACCATCCTTGATGAAACCATGATTGAAACTAAAGAAATTCCAACCAACAAAGAAATAATTAAGATAGATCCTTTTCCTACTTCTTACAAAAGACCAAGAGATAACAAAAACAATCCCATCATGCCTCCTAGAAAAAAGAAAGTTTACAAAGTTAAAGAGAAAGTGGTTGAAAAATCTTATAGGGCTCCTTTCATTCCTCCCCTTGGGGAAGAAAAAAAACCTATGGTTGATCAACCCGCTCCTACACAAACATAACTTGAAAACTAAACTAAAAGAAACAAAGGTGCTAGAGAGAGTAGGTGTAGACGTCGTGCCCTTGCTTGAAAGTTAAATGAAGAAATAAAAAAATAAAATCAAGATCCAAACTTGACTGAAGCAATGCATGATGAGTCTCCCCCTTTTACAGAAATGAAAAGATATTAGATCACAACAAGAGCTAAACCCTTCTTTAGACATTATCATTCAACCTCTTATTGTGATTAATTTGGATGATGATGATGAAATTGCAAATATGGATGAACAAGTGCATAATGAATTGAACACATTATTTTCCTCTTCTATAAGCTTAAATTATGATTCTCCTAAGAAGAGTGTTGAACTTGGTGATACCCCTAGTTTGGCACTTGCTATTGTCCCTTTGGCTATTTGTCTACTTTCTAATCACAACTAGGATACAGATGACCTACTAAATGGTTGAATCACATGTGTCTTACTAGTCTTTTGCATTGTTTCTTTTTTTATTTTATGTGATTGCATGTGCGTAATGTGATCCTCGTACTATTATGTTTGGTGTATCTCTCTCTCTCTCTCTCTCTTCATGGTATTCCTATATTTGTACCTTTCTTATTCCATGTTATAAATATTTTACCTTTTCCTTTTATCTTTTTCATTTTTCTTGTGTTCTCCTTTTGGGGATGACACAAGGCATCAAGACATTCATGTCTCTTCATATTGACCCAAGAGTTTTTCTTTATCTTTTCTTTGTCTTGTGCTTTCCTTTTGGGGATGACACGAGGTGTTAAGACATTCATGTCTCTTCCATGTTGAACTGAAAGATTTTTTTTTGTTTTTTCTCTCTTTATGTCATTCTTTTAGTTCTATGAGTATTTGTGGAATTATGACAGTTCTAAGCTCTCTAAAAAGAATTGTAGCAAGAACATTCTAACCCCAAATCCATAGATCCCTTATGTGTTTGGATTTTCATGATGTATCTTTATTTGGAAATATATGAATTGGCATAGGGCTTTCCAAGTAAGCTCTCATGTATTCTTTATTGTTAGCTTTATCATTTGCTACTTTAAAGTAATTGCTCACAGCATGGTGTTTAGCAATTTCTTTAAAATGGGGGAATACATTGGCATTATTCTTTTTCATGTTTCATGGTGTAGTATTTTTGCTTCATGTGATGCATCTTTTTTCTTTTTGGATGACATCAAGTATGATGTCCTTCAAGAGCATGATCTCTCTTAGCATATTACATTCCTCTTAGTTGTTTGATGTGACACACTACATCCCCTAAGTTGTGAATATTTTATTCTTTGATTGGTCCTCTCTTGGAGACATTAGGAACAAAGTTCCCTAAGTTTAAGAACTCACATTAACTAAGAAAGACTTCTTTGAGTATTCCTTACATTACTTATTGCATTTACAATTTCAATTATATGGCTACCTTGCATAACACACTTTGAATGCCTATGGAGCCATCTTTTTGTTCATGAGTATCAAGCATACAAAGCTTTGCTTGTATCATGAAGCTCAAAGTTCATTGTTGTGTGGCACCTTATCAAAGTTATCATGAGGTATAACTTTGGTATGGTTGGACAGGAAACCGATCTGAGGCATGAATTTCCCATAGCCACTCATGTGTGTGTGTGAGCACATACCAATCATGTGTGTATGTGTCTCACCCTCTTGGATTACTCACCCAATGGATAGCTTGAAGTTCTACTGCCTCAGAGAGAGCATGAATTTTTTAGGAAAACAACCTAGATCTGATCCACATCATTATGGACAAATGGTCAAAGCTTGATCTACCCCTCTTTTTTTTTGTTTTTTGTTTTTTGTTTTTTTCTATTTTTCTTTGACAATGTATGCTTGTGCCTTGTTATTGTTCTTTATATCATTTTCATATGTGTTATTTTGTGCCTATATGTTACTTTTCCATAGGACCTTGGTCTTGGGTGTTGGATATTGTGGTTGTGTTTTTGATATGTGGTTGTCATTGATGTCAACACTATTAGCATTAGTGCATTTGAAGCTGTATATGTTGAATATATTGAGAAAATTGTAATGGAATGAGTTGCAAGTCGTCAATGGTGAAGTGATTTTCTATCTATTGGTGAGTTTTGTATGTTGTTGATCAAAGGTTGTGGACTAAAGGGTTTCTTGTTGAGTATATCTATTTTATCCATGTTGAGTTTCAGAGATCCGCGTGAAGATTTTATTGAGTTATGAAGATTTGTATTTTGACAATTTTTTTGTTACTTTAGTTTGTGTTCCTAAATGAAGATTATGTGATTCCAGTTGTTGCGGATGCCTCTTTGGTAATTAATGATTCTTGTGGATGTTTCTAGATCATGCTCTATCTATGTTGCATGTATGTGTTGATCGTTGTGCTCGTGATCCAATATTTTCTCTTGAGTGTTGATGTTTTTCAAGTTCTTGGCTGACAAGGTGTTGAAGCGTATTGTTGATCTTCGAGGAGAAATTTATTGAATTGTTTTTGTGTTGGAGATGTTGTTTTAGGTCTTCACTATGTTGTGGCCAACCTTGAATGATTTTCATTGAAAATTATCTATTGTTTTGGGCCGACAAGTAATATCTATGTTATACCACCAAATGGTCCTACTACTTCTGCTAAGGTTAGGGATGCTAAGTATAACATTAGGGCTAAGGAAGATTTGTTGAGTTCTTTGACTAATACTGAGATGACTAATGTTATGGATCTAAAGACTACTTATGAGATCTAGAAAAAAGTTAGAAAATTTGTATGAAGGTGATGCTAATGTGAAGATTGCTAAGTTGTAGAGTTTGAAAGGGAAATATGAAATGTTGAGAATGGGTGATGATGAAAATGTTACTACTTTCATGAAAAGAGTGAATGAACTTGTGTGGTATCAAATGTGCTAGTGGAAAGTTGGAAGAATTAGATATTTTTGTTAAATTTCTTAGATCCTTGCTCGCTTCTTATAAAGTTAAAGCTACAGCTATTGAAGAACTCCAAACTGTAACAAATGTAACCAGAGATATGTTGGTTGGTAAGTTGATTGATTTTGAGTTGAGAAAATTTGGTGATGCCCTTCCTAAGGTTGAATCTACATTTAAGGCTACTACTTCTGAAAGAGATAGGCAGAGATATGATCCAGGTGAGAGTTCATCTAGAAAGACATTCAAGTATGAGGATGAAATTAGACAGATTGAAGAAGAAGAAAGAGAGCTAGAAGAGTTGGAAGCACTTATTGTCAACAGAGTATCAAGAGGAAAAGGTAAGTATGAAGGAAAATCTCCTCTTAAATGTTTTTCTTGCAATAAGATAGGCCATTTTGCATCAAGGTGTCCAGAAAGAGCTTCTAAACCAAGACATAATAAACATAAATTTCAAAAGAAGTGTTACTATGTTGCTAATGAAGGTGTGACAGATGATGAATCTGATAAAGGTGTTCAGACAAATGGGTGTTTATTGCTATCAAGGAAAATAATCTTGTGTCTATTGAATCTACTAGTTGTACAAATGTGGAGAAAGTCCTAGCGGCTCAAGTTGAAGAAAAAAGATGAATGGATAATTGATAGTGGATGTTCACATCATATGAATAGAGAAAAAAGTAAGTTTCTAAGCTTGGAAAAGTATGATGGTGGTGTTATGAGATTTGGTGACAACACAGCTGGTGTGATCTATGGAAGAGGATGCATTTCTCTTTATGGTAAGAATAATACTGATGATGTACTGTATGTGGAAGGTCTAAAGCATAATATTTTAAGTGTCATACAAATGGTTGATAAGGGTTACAATATTTAGTTCAAGGATGGAAAGTGCAGAATATTAGGATGTTCTAGAAATGTGATTGCATTAGGTACAAAGATAAGAGGTAATATCTTTCATTTGAATGTTGCTAGTAAAAGTTGTCTGATTGCTCAAGTTGATGAAAGTTGGTTGTGGCATAGGACAATGTGTCATGTTAAGTTTGTTAACATTGTCAAGATAAGTTCTACTAAGGTTGTGAGAGATCTACTTGTGTTGGTAAAACCTACTAATTCCATATGCAAGGAATGTCAGTTGGGAAAAAAAATAGAATTTCATTTCAGAGGAAACAACATTGTTCAAATGAATTGTTGGAGCTTGTGCATACTGATTTGTGTGGTCCCTCTAGAATCAGAAGTTTACAAGGTTACATGTATTTCATGTTGCTTATTGATGATTATTCAAGAATGATGTGGTCAACTTCCTTAAAAGAGAAATATGAAGCACTGGAAAATTCAAGATCTTTAAGGCTATGGTTGAGATAGAGACTGGTTTGAATATCAAATGTCTAAGATTAGATAGAGGTGGTGAATTCACTTCCGGTGAGTTTAACTCTTTTTGTAAAGAACATGGAATAAAGAGACAATTATCTACACAACGGACCTCTTAGCAAAATGGAGTTGTGGAAAGGAAGAATATAATAGTTCAAGATGTTGCTAGAATTATGATGTTGGAAGGAAATGTTCCTCAAATCTACTGGAGAGAAGTTGTGAGTACTGTTGTGTATATTCTCAATCGGGTACAAATCAAAGGTGATACTAGTAAGACACCTTTTGAGCTATGGACTGGTCATAAGCCTACTATTAGATATTTTAAAATATTTGGGAGTAGATGCTATATCAAAAGAGATGAAGATATAGGAAATTTTGATGCTAGGAGTGATGAAAATGTTAAGGTTGGTGAAGACATTACTAGACCATCCAAAACCTCTGGATATGACTCTGATGATCAGAATGATTGTACCAACAAAGGTCAGACTTCAAATCAAGTGCAAATCATTCTGGTGAATCAAGAAGACCAAGAAGAAGAAGAATCTGGTGAAAGAATAGAAGAGAGATCAGAAGAGCCTAAAATTCAAGAATGTTCTAAGACTCCAAGGTATGTAAGATTGAATAATTCAGAAGATCAAATTATTGGTGATAAGAATAAAGGTTTCCAAACTAGGAGAAGGATTGTAGAAGAATATTTCTTGATTTCAAAGACTGGGCCTACTAGTGTGAATGAAGCATGCAAAGATGAACATTGGGTTGAAGCAATGAAAGAAGAGCTACAACAAATTGAGAAAAAATGATACATGGATTCTTGTTCCTAGACCTAAGGATATAAATGTAATTGGAACTAAATGGGTCTTTAGAAACAAATTTAATGAGCAAGGTGAAGTGGTTAGAAACAAAGAAAGACTAGTTTGCAAGGGATATTCTCAAATGGAAGGAATTGATTTTGAAGAAACTTTTTCCCCTATTGATAGAATTGAAGTTGTGAGACTGTTTCTTGCTTATGCTGCTTACAAAGACTACAAGGTTTATCAGATGCATGTCAAGTTTTCTTTTCTGAATGGTGAACTAGAAGAAGAGGTATATGTTGAGAAACCTAATGGATTATAGTTGACTGATCAAGGAGATATGGTGTGTCGGTTGAAGAAAGTATTATATGGACTTAAGCAAGCCCCTAGAGCTTGTTATGCCAGATTGGATAAATATTTGTTGAAGCTTGGATTTAACAAAGGTACTGCTGATAGTAATTTGTATTTCAAGAATGATGATAAAGATTTTATTGTGGAAGTTTTTGTTGATGATATCATTTTCGGAGGAGATGATGGTTTGTGCATGAAGTTTGCTAATGAGATGTTGAGTCAGTTTGAGATGTCAATGATTGGAGAGATGAAATTATTTTTGGGATTACAAATTACTCAGTTGGATAAAATGATCTTTATATCTCAGTCCAAGTATGTGAAAGAATTGCTAAAGAAATTTGGTATGGAAGATTCAAAGCTAGTTGGTACACCTATGGTGACCGGATGCAAGTTGACAATAGAAGATGATTCTCTGAAGGAAAATAAAACTAGATAGATATCAATGATTGGTGGAATACTTTATTTAACTCAAACTAGACCTGATATCATGAATTTTGTATGTATTGTTGCTAGATTTCAAGCTGATCCTAAGGAATCTCATGTGACTACTGTGAAGATAATTTTTAGATACTTGAAAGGGATAGTTGATTTTGGTCTATAGTATGCTAAAGATGATGATCTTACCTTGAGTGCCTTTACTAATGCTGATTGGTCAAGAGATGTGGATGACATAAAAATTACTAGTGGTGGTGCATTTATCTTGGGTAAGAATCTAATCTCATGGTTGAGTAAAAAGAATAATGTTATTTCTTTATCTGTTGCAGAGGCCAAATACATTATTGGTGATAACAATTGTACTCAAGTATTATGGATGAAGTAGATGTTGAAGGATATCAAAATTGTGTATGATGAGCCTATTGCTATATTCTGTGATAATTCAAGTGCCATTAACATTTCTAAGAATCTGGTGTTGCATTAAAAAATGAAGCATATATCTATCAAGTTTCACTTTTTGAGAGAAAAGGTAAGTGAAAAGGAAGTCAAATTGGGGTATGTGCCTACTAAGGAGTAGATTGTAGATATCTTTACAAAGTCGTTGCCTAAGGTTACTTTTGAGTATCTTAGAGGGAAGTTAGGGGTGATTACCCCTCCTAATCATAACTAAGGATGCATTGCATTGCACTAGTTCGTACATTTCATAATCATATCTTGTTTTGGATTGATGTTGCAATGGCTGCTACTCAAGGGGAGTAGTTAGATGGTTCAAAAATTTAGATATGTGGTTTAGAGTTTGTGAGATCTTTGTCATTGATTTCAAAGGGGGAGAAGAGTAATGTGAAAAACTAATGATTATCTAGGGAGAAGAGCTTTGTGAGGAGATCATGTGAAAGAGTTGAGGAGAAGAGCTTTGTGAGGAGAACATGTGAAAGAGTTGAGGAGAAAATAAGTCTGATCCTAAGGGGGAGTAAGTGTTAGGAGTTAGTTGCGTTGATGGTGTTTTTCACATCATGTGTTTCCATCAATGCCATAGGGGCAGATTTTTGGATATTGTTGTTGTGTTGCTGATATGTGGTTGTCATTGATATCAACACTATTAGCATTAGTGCATTTGAAGTTGTATATGTCGAAGATATTGAGAAAATTGTAATGGAATGAGTTGCAGGTTGTCAGTGGTGAAGTGATGTTCTGTCTATCAGTGAGTTTTGTACGCTGTTGATAGAGGTTGTGGACTAAGTTTTTCTTGTTGATTATATCTAGTTTATCCACATTGAGTTTCAGAGATCTGTGTGAATATTTGATTGAGTTATGAAGATTTGTATTTTAACAGTTTTTCTGTTACTTCAGTTTGTGTTCTTGAATGAAGATTATGTGATTCTAGTTGCTACAAATTCCTCTCTGGTGATTCATGATTCTTGTGGATGTTTCTAGATAATTCTCTATCTATGTTGCACATCCACATTCATCATTGTGCTTGTGATCCGATATTTTCTCTTGAGTGTTGATGTTTTTCATGTTCTTGGCTAACAAGGTGTTGAAGCGTATTGTGGATCTTCGAGGAGAAATTTATTGATTTTTTTTTGTTTTGGAGATGTTTTTTTGGGTCTTCACTATGTTGTGGCTGACGTTGGTTGATTCACATTGAAAATTATCTTTTGTTTTGGGCTAACAGTTTGTATTCATTTTATTATTTCTTTGTGGTCAACTTGTAGCGATGCAATTTCTTGTTGTGGATATATAAGAGTGATTTTTTATTCAAATTCAAGGGTGGTAGAAGGTGTGATTGTGTATGAGATGTGAAAATAAATTCCTAATCATACAAAGGTAGAGTAGAGTGTGAAGAAGAGTGAAGAAGTTCTCATGTGCTTGACTGGAACTGTGATCAGGCATTAGCAGATGCTATTTTCTTAGTTCAAAATCTGGATGGTTGTAATCCAAATGTTTTTGTAAGATAGTGTTTCTTCCTTTGGGTAGTTAGCCTTTTTTTAATTGAGTAGTGAGCTCTATGTAGTGTGCCTAAATGCATGTGCATTCCCCATTTATTCTTCTTATACTTTTAACAGGGTATAATCTTGTGGATTGACCTTCACCATGGTTTTTCCCCTAACAGGGTTTCCACATAAAAAATCCTGGTGTTATGTGTGTTTCTAATATGTTTTTGATTCATGCTTTCATTGATATTGATCAGATTTGAGAATAAGGATTAATAATTTTAATAAGTTTGAAATTCGGTGACAACTGATTCACCCCCACTCTTAGTTGTCTGCTCTTGTGTTACCAACATTGGGGGCTTGTGCAACCCTCTTGATCATTGTCATCTTGTCTTACTAGAATTGGTACATTTGGACCCCTCTTGATGTGAATTGGTCTAATTTAGTGTTAGTTGGAAGCAAGTTCTTCCTCTCACTAAAGTGGGGGCTAGATGTAATGATAGAAAAAGTACTCTCTAACATGGCCTTGATTTAGTGTTGCAATGCGTCTAACATATTTGCATTAGGTTTGGGACCTTGTAAACTAAATGATCTTATCAATGCCTTATTTAGAGTGTTGCAAAGTGTTGTAACACACTTTCACACTTTTCTAGGGTTTTATTACATAATTGGGCTTCTTTATGCTTTAATTGGCCCTATTTTGCATCCACAAGCCTCATTTAATGCATCTTTCTAAGGATAATATTGACATAAATTAACATCCAATCATAATTCAGGTGTTTTTAGGTTGTGTAGCCTAGATTTGGTGATTTGGGACTCATACACCACCTTGGGCATATGAGTCCCCCCTAGGTTTTTGGGACCTGATCTATATTTTGCATCATTCTAAGCATTTTTGAAAATGTGTTCCATAGTTAGGCCTAATGGGACTCATATGCCACTTGTGGTGTATGAGTCTCATGTGGCCAAAAATTCAATTTAATTTAGATTCTTGATGGGATTTTATCCACCTAGATCTGATGTCAGCTTGTACTATTGTAATTTCAAGAAATTTGGCATAAACAAGTATAAATACAAGGTTATTTCACTCATTTTCACCTAAAAATTAATGAGAACATCTTAGTAGCTTGAGTGTTCATGCATTATAGCAAATTTTTGATCAAGGAATCATTCAATAGTTTACAAGAGCATTCAAGAGCATTCAAGGGCTGATTGTCAAGTGTTTTAGAGCATTATTCAAGTATCAAGCATCATGTCAAAGTCTTAATGCATCATGTTTGTTTTTTATCTAACAATTGTGATGTAGGGTTTTATGATTCAAGCTAGCATCCCATTCAAGATCTATCACATTCAAGCAAGATTCAATATCTACATCCATTTGAGTCATTTCATACATGTTTGCAACACTTTATTGCTAGTGTTTGGTGAGTTGCAACATTACATTTTGTTCATTCATCATTCTCCTTTCTTATTTGATTTCATTACAAGGTTTGATTGCCAAAATAGGGTTTGACCAAGGAAAACCCCTTTCTACTAACAAAACAACATTTTTTCCTCTCTTTAGTGTGTGATTTGCAGATCTCTAGGTTGAATAACTTCTAAGGAGAAAGTTTGGAGAATTTTTTCAAGTGTTAAAAGTTGTCAAAGTTGTCACCTAGCATTGGAGATCATTAAAAGTCATCTACAAGTTACAAATCAAAGATTCAGATTTGGAAATTAGGTGGAAAGGATAAAACAAACATTGAAGAGTAGAATCAGACTTTGAGTTTCCAAATAATGCTAACTAGACTGATACGCCACTTCTGGAATATGAGTCCCAATATAGGAAAATTTATAGATTTCAAGAGTTTCAGTCATATCCCTGCCAGATTTTTATTCTTTCCCATGAACCCTAATCTGGGACTAAATCACCCAAACTAGTGTATGAGTCCCAACAAGAATTAGTTTTAGTTTTTTCAACATTTTAGGTCTTCATCCAGTCCTCTTTAGAATTTTAGGTGCACACCTTTCATCTCTCATCTTTTTTTTCTAATTTGTATGCTTTTTTACATCATCTAGTGAAATCTTACATTGCATTAGGTTTAAGTATTAAGTCTTGCATTTCATTTATCTTTACAAGCCCTATCTTGGTGGTGAAACCCTATTTAGTTTCTAATCAAACCCTAGCACAAGTGTATTTCAAGATCTCTTTCTCCTTTGCATACTCTAGATTGAGATATCTAGGGTTTTCCTTGAATGAAAGAGGTAAAATGTGTTGTTCTATGTCCTAAACCATAAATAAACCAATTTATTTCATTTAACATGGTAGCATGAGGTGTGATATACATACTCTTGTCTTAAATGGAACACATTCCTACTAATTCTTATTCCTAGCACAAGAAGGTGATGTAGTAAAATCAATTAATACCAAGCAATTTTATGACTATGATTTTGCATGTGATGCTAAGATGATCCATATAGAGCTAACCCTAGATTAGTTTCTATGTATTCTATGTTCTTTCCAATAGCCATTGGCAATCAGTTAGCTTATATAGGTTCTACTTTATAAAATGTTTTGAGTCAGCTTGAGTATCCAATATCATAATTTTATCAACACCATAAGAGATGGATTTCTAAACTTGTTAGGACCATACAATCAAACTTAACATTATATAGTACAAAATAAGTTAAATTAACATCATTGCATATTGAACTTACATTTGTATCCCTTTAAGATTTATATCCACATATACTCCTATGCATAGGTATTTCTTGTGTCATGCCTCTAGGTCCTCAAGTATGTGATTGAGACTATTCAAACTTTGAAAGATATGTGCAAGACCCAATTATAGTATATATCTCTTTTATACATAGCTGGACACATTGAGACCCCATCTCCATGTTTCATTATGGATAATAGAAACTACACTAGGTATTGGATCCAAACTCCATGTACAATGGTCATGGACATGTCTTCTATCATGCCATTATATGTCTCATTTTTATATATACACCTTGCATAATCTATTATGCATCTCATTCTTCATAACCTTTTCTTAGATTTTCTTAACATCGTTCATCACTTTTTTTATGTATCCACCTATCGATCAAAAACTATGCATATGCCTTTATACTCTTTGGCTCTTACAATATTCATAATTAAAAATGGATTTTATCAGTAATCAAGCATTGTTTACTAGTTATGCTTGACTCATCCCTTTGCCTATATACATGTCAATATACATACCAGGTTTTATTTTGTGAGTTTAAATAATTGAACATGATATTTTAGAAAAAAATGAATTTAATCTCCAATCTAAAATCAAATAGGCTAGTAATATATTAGAGATTCCTTGAAAGCATAACATGACATACCACATAATATAATATATAAGCTACCTAATCATAACATGAAGTATTTGTATGGAGCCCAATTCCTGGTGGGATGACGGTGATTCAACATGAATGAAAACTATCAAGCATTAACATGATACGTTGGTGATGGTACCATATTCATTTTCTTTCCATAAGGATTGTATACAAATACTAATTCATCCTTTACTTTTAGTGCTTAGGAAAGATCACACTCTACAATGAATATATGTGCATAGATCTTATTGTTTCCATGCATTCATTAGTCTAGAGGGAAGGAATAATGTATGCTTCCTACTGAAATTAATATTTTAAAGATCACAAGTAGATGAACAAGTTTGTAGCTCCTAATATTTATTATTAGATAAATTTTCAAAAAATAATTTTCGTCCTTAGTACCTGGGTGTCTACTAGAATCCTAGGCTTGTCTCTATTTCTTTTATGGATGAATCTGAAACTTTCTAATATTTTTATTATGTAACAAGTTATTTTTATAAATATTTTCAATTGGTTCCTCCATTGGTGAAGGGTTATATGAAATTCAGTCATGTTTCAATTTGTGTGGTATGTGAAAATACCCATTTTGAGAGGTCTATGAGCTAGGCAAGTTATAAAAATAGCCATATATACTTATATGTTATTGATGTAAGAAGTATAATAGTATGATACTATCTTGCAATAGTATCAATATAGTGAGTTTATTTTCAATGATTGTAATATTATGTGTGCTTTTAAAATGCAATTGTGATTTATTTTATAAATCAACTTATTTAGATTCTTTTTAAAATATTTGGCAATTATTTTTTCAAGGAGAGAATTAGATGGTCATATCTAAGAAATTTGATGGAATTATCTTTACAAGCATACAATGTTGGCCAATATTTAATGTTTTTCTTCCTTGGTGCTCAATTTCATATCTAACATGACATAATGACAATTGATGGTGATGAAAATTTTCCTAGCATAGATTATGAGTAAAAAAAATTCAATAAAATAAAAAAAGAAAAAAAATCTATAAAGAACATTTCCAAATTTGATAGAGGGTGTGGACATGAAAAAAGTATCCCTTTTTCTTTTCTTGATTTGGGATTAATTGATTGGACTTCATAATACCTTGATTTAGTGTTGTGAGGTGTTTTACACATCCACATTAGGTCTTGTACTATTGCAAATTGAATAAAATGCATCTAATGATGTCTTGTAAAGGTGTTGTAAAGTGTTGTAAAAGACTTTCACACTTTTCTAGACTAATGGACCTATTTCCCCTTAATTCAATATCATAAAATGTATTTAATGGAATTCTCACATTAATCTAGAAGGATTGTAAGTTAAACCTTATTCTAATCTAGTGTTGTAATGTGTCTTACACATTTGCAAATTGGATGTTGTGCCTTTCTAGACTATGTGGACCTCATTTTAATGTTGTAAAGTGTATTTAATCACACTTTCACATTGAAATTTGTGTCCCTAGCCCTAATCACCCTTTACATAATCATTAATATGCCCCTATGGTCCCATATTATGCATCCCAAGGATTAATTTGATCAAGGACCCGATGAAATCAACATAAAACTTGAAATTCCTCATTCCTGGACAATCTAGCTAGAAAAAGAGCCCCTGTGGGACTAAGTCACCCATCTAGGAAAATCAGTCCTTGCCAGGTGGGACTAAGTTGCTCAGCTTGGTGAGTTAGTCCCATTTGGGATATTTTCGAGGTTTGAGAAGGAAAATTTGGGTTTTAACTTTATTTTTCTTTCATATCAGCCTTAGGGATCAAATTAACAAGAAAATTAGGTGGATTTCCTATAAATACAAGCTTCTAAACCCTGATTCATAGCTCATTCACCATTCATCCATCATTCATTCTCCATCTCAAGTCAAGCAAGCTAAGGTTAGGTCATTTAGAGCACATTCAAGATCATTTTTTAGGCATTCAAGGGTAGATTCTTCATCCATTATTGCAGAAATTCAAGATCTATCATCATGGAAAGTTTCTAATTACTTCATTTCATGTTCACGCTTCATCTTAATTCTTCATTTGGTTTAATTACCTAAAAGGGGTTTGACCAAGGAAAACCCCCATGTCCTAACATTCAACATTTCTCTCTCTTTCATTGTGTGTTTATAGATTTAGTTACCTTGAAGGTTTGGAGATCATTGAAGAATAAGTTAAAAAAAAATTGAAGTCATCTCCTTTTTGGTTAGGTCAAAATATCCACAAAAATTCTCTTATAGTGCAAAAAAATGAGAGTTTTAGAGGCGAACACTTGGAGGAACAGAAAGTGTAGACTAAGGGCTTTCGTTTCCACTTTTGGATTTTCAAAAAATCCCAAGTGGACTAAGTCACCATCAATGGAGACTTAGTCCCACTACACATGTTTTCCAAAGGTTTCCATAGATTTGGATACCCATTTGGTTGAAATAGGCTTTAGAGCAGTTTTTCAAATCCGGGACTATGCTGCCCAGAATGGCGTAAGTGTCCTCATAGGTCAAAATTTTAGAATCAGTAGCATTTCCAGTCTTCAACACATTTCTACGTGCATGATTTCTATTTTTCTTTCTTGTTCTATTTTGTTTGCATTTCTATTCATCTTTCTAGGTCTTTTTGCGTACATCATCGTGTTATTCAAACAAGGTGCATTTCTTTAGTTTTTATTTAGTAATCAATATCTTTTACCAATTTTCTACATTTAGATCATTTCATTTAGACATATTTCCATCATACTTGAATTATTCTTGAGTGGGGACATTTCACATTTTGGCCTACCTCTCTCCTTTTAGGTGAGAAAACCCTAGAAGTGTTAGAGAGCCTTGTGATGCCAAAATATTTGTCCACATTTTGGCGAACTCAACTTTTAAATACCTTCTTTTCTGATTTGGATTCCATCATCATCCTAGAATTAGCTTGCATTAATTTTGCATTAGTGTTTGCATTGATTATTTTGCATTCTAGGGTTTCAAATTTTGCATTAGTGAAATTGCATATAGGTTACATTTTTGCATCTCAAATCATTAAAAATTTCTAAAATTCTACATTTTCATCTTAGGTCTACATCATACAAAATATAAAGCATCAAAATCAATCAAAAAAATTTGAAACTTCTAAAAAAAATCCCTATTGGAACTAATTCGCCATCTTGGGCGACTTAGTCCCTTTTCACCCCTGAAACTGCCCTTTATAGAACTGAAAACCCTATTTTTAAGCTTTTGTTTGCTGCCCTTACCTATCTGTATCAGTTGGTTGAGTTTTTGTAACATGCATTTCATTAGATCTAGCCTAAATTAGCTCATTTCATGCATTTTTTAATTTCAAAATTGCATTTCAAACATTTCATCTTTTAGATTGTTGCATAATGTAATAAAAAAATTACCTTTTTTCACATCTGAAAATTGCATTTAAACATTTTATTTTAAGTCATTGCATTGCACTTTTCCATGATAGCATGTTTTCTTTCAAAATATGTGGCTTTGATTTGGTTAAAAATGGACTGCATAAATACAACATCCCCTCTTATGAGTTCAATTTTGATTACAATAATGAGGTCATTAAGAAACATGTCAATCATCAAACCATTGACACAATCCTTACTATTACATTGCCCATTAGTGAGAATGGTAGTGTAGATAATCATAATAATCATACTTGTTCTTCTCCCAATACATCTCCTACTAGTGACAAAGGTATCTTGGTGAAAGAAGATACAAGCATTGAGGGTCTTGATTGTCCCTCTCCTCATTCCCCTTTGGAAGAACTTGAAAAACAAGAACATGAGATCATAGCCACTACTTTTCCTTTCCCTCCTTGTAAGAAGCCTTTAAAAGAGGATACAATCATGAACAATCATGAAAATCACCTTTGTCAAGAGGATATGTGGACTGAAAGTGATAAACTTATCTCTTTCATTCCTAATGTCCCTAACATTTGGAAAGGCCTATTTGAACAAAATAATCGTAGTTGTCCTTCTCTTGATACATCCTTTCCTTGTGATGAGGATACTTTACAAAATCTAACCATGGAAGAACATACTACAAGCTCTCCTACTAGGGAAGATAACATGGCACAAGAGAATGGGACCTTAAAGACAATGGACACTCAAATAGCACCTTCTCCTAATCATCCCACTCTTGATAATCCAAATATTTCTCATTCCCTTACTTGCAATGAAGTAATTTTAGAAGAACCAACCCTTGAATTTCAAGAACATGTGGTTTTTAGTTCTCCTAAGAACTCTCCTCCTAGGGAGGATATCATGATGCAAGACAAGGATAACATTGACAATAATGATATTATGCCCTTTGAAGAAGATGAAGAGCCCATGTTAGACTCTCACTTTCCAAGGGATGTTAATATTATTCAACCTCAACTCATCCTTTACTCCCCTTTAAACAAACTACCAACTCAAACTAAATCTGAACTTGTCCTTTACCCACCTATGAACAATGCTTCACAACAACTGACTCATAATACTGTTGCTCATACATATCACACTAGAAACAATCCACAACTGCCACAACCCACCCCAACACCACTACCTTTTCCTAATCCCATTTTTCCTAGAGATTCTTGACTAACCTTGCATACTCAGGCATATGATCTTGTTGACCAACTTAAGCATACTCCTACAAAGATATCCCTTTGGGACCTTCTTCAAAATTCACCTACCTATCACACTATGTTTCAAATGACCTTACAACAAGTTCCTATACCTCCTAATGTGCAACCAAATGACATAGCAACCATAATTCAAGGAATGAATATTGACATTATCTTCCACCAAAGTGAACTCCCCTCCTTGGAAGTGCAAAAAAAAAATGATGCTTTCATGATCATAGCTCAATACAAATGAACAAGAACAAACAAAACTCTTGTCGATTCCAGCTCCACCCTTAATGTGTGCACTATGTGCCTTTTGTATAGGCTTGGAATTGATAAATCAAACATTCAACTTGATTCTTTAACCCTTAAGGTATTTGAAATTGTTGAAAAGAAACCACTTGGGGTAATCACTTTACCTCTTATAGTTGGAAAGGCCACATTGTATACACCAATCCATGTTATGCCTCATGAAATTTCATGTAATCTTCTCTTAGGTAGACCATGGATTCACACAATGAATGGGGTGTCTTCTACTCTCGACGTAAAATGAAATACATCTACAAGAACAAAGTCTACACACTTGAAACTGATCTTAAGCCTCATAGTGGCTTACAACTTGAGAAAAATAAAGAATTAATACCAACCACACAAGTGGAAACCGTGCAACAAAACAACAACAAAAAATAAATTAAACAAGTCATGAAGCTATTAGATGATGATTGGAGCTCCTTAGATTTCACACCAACATTCATGGGAGAATACATAATCACAAAGAAGGCCTCTAACAAGGGACATGAAAAAGCAGTCATGTCAACACAAAACTTAGAAAACCCTTTGAAAGCATCCACCTCAACCACTTTAGAAAAAGAAGAAAATTACACAACAACCTTTGATGACCTTAACCATGAACAATCACTTGATTAAAAAGAAATGAAAAAGCTTTATGGAAAAGGTTATGAGCTTATGAAACAACTTGGCTATAGTGGAAAAGGATGTGGTGTTAGGGAACAAGGTATCTATTTCTCCATCAATCCTAACATGCAAGAACCAACTCATGGTCTTGGTTATTGTCTTTTGATAGAAATCATCAAGCCTTCACTCAACATCAACACTATCACAAAACACCCTTATAAGAAAAAATTAACAATAGTGCATCCTGAACTGATCAACACTAGTGGTCTTGATCATTCTCGTTTCCAAGCAATGCAACACACAAAGACATCTTTGCTTAATGTCAGTGTCATCTTGCAAAAAACTAATGATTTGAGTTCCATATATTTTACACCCTCCCATAAAGGAGAGAAAAAAATATCACAATCTAAAGAATCTTATGTAGATATGACATCTTGTGCTAAGCAAGAGATATATTTTCCACAAACTATAGGAGAACCTTCTACCATTGATCAAGAGGGTATCTTGTCAAGACTCGTCCAAGATCACTTGATATCCCTTCCTCAAAGAACTTGAAAGAAATGCTATTACAAGACTTTATTTTACACCTATCATAGAGTTCATGGACATTCCAATAATGAATGTAAGGCTTTGAGTAGTAAAATCCAACATCTTAAGGAATTTGGTAATCTCCCTTATTTTGGGGCACCTATATCCTCTAATTGATATTGATTTTCACTCTAGCATGCATTTCATCAATGATTTCGGCTCACCCTTCACCTGCACTAAGTGGGGGAAAGGGGTTAAGTATCCTTGTCCTCGTATGTCACTTGGAATTGCTTCTTTTGGCTATTCATTAACCTTTCATTATCATAAAGAGAAAGTTTGGGATGTGGACGACATGCCTTAAGTTGGCTCGCATGTGACATACTATCTTTTTCATGATGTAGCTTAATCAGAAACATATGACTTGGCATAGGGCTTTCCGAATAAGCTCTCATATATGTTAAAATGTGTAGGAAAACTAAGAGGGGGGGTGAATCAATTATCACCAAATTTAACCTCAAAACACTAAATACTTATTAGCTTAACAACCACACTATTTTGTTATTAGGTATGAACATGAAATGTAGATAACATAAAGTAAAATCAACACAATGGACACCAGATTTTAAGTGGAAAACCCAATGAGGGAAAAACCATGTTGATGACTAACTCACAATATAAAGAGATAGAAAAATTGATTACAAAGGTTCACTGCCAAGGGCTCACTACCCAAAAGAGGACTCACTATCCAGATACAAAGGCTCACTGCCTATAGAAAGGACTCACTATCCAATAGGGAGGGTTACTACCTATTGATACAAAAGAAAACAAAAGACAACCCACAACAATTAATACACATCCATATCCTTGATCAAAATATTCTAGATACCTTTAGATCACTACCTTCAAGAATATAACGCAGTGAAGTATTGCTGCCTTAACTCACTTTCACACCCTTCTGCTCTTTTAATTTTTCTTACTTTTTTACTTTTCCATCCTCATTCAATTCTTTGCAATTCAACTTGTATTTATACCATCTTCAACCTTAGAAACTTTCTCCAAGGTCGGCCACATATGCCTCATTTCATAAATTCAAATTAGGTCGACAACTCAACATTCTTGTAGTAGAAGGGAATGAGAGTGGGCCAATAAAAATACTTAACCAAGACCAAAAATAATGTCTCGGATCAACCAAATGCTTCCTTAATTAAATTGAATTCTTCAAATGAAGTGTAAACACTAGGTCAACCAAACCTAATGAAAACATAAATGAACATTGATGTACACACTTCCCAACAAGAAGATAGCACATGGATGATGCAAAACACTTCATTATGAATGAGAACACATCTCAGGTTCCTTCAGATACATCCACAACAAGTGCAACAATATTCAAACACCGAACTCCTTCCATCAATCCATTCAAACTATGCAAACACATACAACAACTTTGAAACTTGACTTCTGGATTACCAAACCACATGCATCTTTTCCATAACCAAGAGAACACCATTATAAGATACATTCCAGATCTGTAAGATCTCAAATAGAACAATAGAGAACTATAGAGCAGAAAAATTTATCCCAGTCACAGAAAGCTAACTCTGCCAGAATAGTTCACACACCGGTGAACACAACTTTCACACTTCATCAAACCAGAAGCTATAAATCAGTGGATATCACCATCAGATCATAAAAAAAAAACCCTTCAAAATACACAAATGCATAGGATCAACACAAGAGAAATGTGGAGGACATACTAGAGCATATTCTGAACACATTCATAACTCTGACTTCTCTCTTTATTATTTTATGAAAAGCACTTGGAAACTCATCAACTCAACACATCTGCAACACCATAAAGATAGCTCCATGTACTCACAACATCTCAACACTATCTCAACTATACATTTCGAACCTGCAATATACTAAACTGTTTTGACATCAATGACAACATTAATGACAACACCACCAAATATTCTCATAGTTGCAACAATCTTGCCCTTTTTCATTGACGAAAACACATGATGTGAAAAACCATCAAAGACAACATCCTGCACAATATTCCGATAGGACACCTTTTCTCCCTTTTCTTAATATTTTTCACATGACTTTCTCTCCCTCTTTGAAATCAAAGGAAAAGATCAAAAAAATATGATCACTCTCCCTTAGGATTTCACCCATTCAACTCATACTGCAACAAAAACCTTTTCTACTCCCCTTGTAGAGTAGACCCATTCATCAGTCTAGATAAATGAAGAATCTATGAATTCACTGGACTGGTGCATATTCATGTGTACCTAGTTCAGAGGGCCAATGACCCCCAACCTCTCCCTAAGATACTAAAAAGTATCATTTGGAAGAGCCTTAGTAAATATATCTACAATTTGTTCCTTTGTTGTCACATACTCCAATCTGACTTCATTCTTCAACACTTTTTCTCTTACAAAATTATATCTAATAGATATGTGTTTTGTTCTTGAATTCATAACTGGATTCTTTGAAATGTTTATAGAACTTGTGTTGTCACAAAAAATAGGAATAGGCTCATCACATATTACTCCAATGTCTTTCAGAGTCTGCTTCATCCATAAAACCTATTCGCAACAAGATGTTGCAACAATTTATTTTACCTCTACAGTGGATAAAGAAATTGAGTCTTGTTTCTTACTCAACCAAGAAAACAATCTTCCACCAAGAAAGAAAGTACCCCCACTGGTACTCTTCTAGTCATCCACACAACCAACCTAGTCTACATCAGTATAAGCACTCAAGGTGAAATCAACACCCTTAGGATACCATAAGCCATAACCTATTGTACCTTTAAGATATCTGAATATCCTCTTTACTATAGTAACATGTGGCTCTTTAGGATTGTCTTGAAATCTAGAAACTAAACATACTGCATTCATAATATCTAGTCTGGTAGTAGTAAGATACAACAACCCACCAATCATAGATTTGTATTTTCTCTAATCAGTTTTAGTAGATCATCATCTTTACTCAGCTTACATCCAGTCACCACAGGAGCACTAACCAGTTTGGAATCATCCATTCCAAACTTCTTCAACAACTCTTTCACATAATTATATTGTGAAATGAATATCCCCTTATCACTTTGATTTACGTGAAGACCAAGAAAGAAATTCAACTCACCAATCATGGAAATTTCAAATTCCTTTTGCATTTCTTCTACAAATATTCTACACATGTCTTCATTTCAACCAAAGATGATACCATCAACATATACTACCACTATTAACACTTTTTTACCTTTCACTTTGAAGTAAAGATTGCTATCAACAGAGCCTTTGTTGAATCCTTGTTTAGTCAAGTATCTATCCAATCTTGTATACCAAGCTCTGGGAGCTTGCTTCAGTCCATACAATGCCTTCTTCAACTTACAAACCATATCCGGTTTGTCAAATAACTAAAATCCTTCAAGTTTTTCCATGTATACTTCTTCCTCCAATTCACCATTCAAAAATTATAACTTGGCATCCATCTACTATACTTTGAAATCCTTGTGGGCAGAAAATGCCAAAAACATTCTAATAGCTTCCATTCTAGCCACAAGGGAAAAAGTTTCTTCAAATTCTATGCCTTCAACTTGTGAGTATCGCTTGCATACAAGTCTTTCTTTATTTCTTTTAACTTCACCATTTTCATTCAACCTTTTTGGGAACACCCATTTTGAACCAATTACATTCTTATTCATAGGTCTAGGAACCAATTCCCATGTCTGATTCTTTTCTGTTCGCTACAACTCTTCTTTCATAGCTCTCATCAAATTCTCATCTTCACATGCTTCACTCATAGACTTAGGTTCAATTTTAGAGAGTAAACACAAATTTAACTCACATGCTACTTTACTTCTTATCTTCACACCTTCACTCTTATCTCCAATTATCTGTTCCTCTAGATGATTCTTCTGCACATACTTAGGAGTCTTAGAAATAGGTTTTGATTCGTTTTCTTCTTCTTCTTCAGTTTGTTCTTCTTCCTCTTCTTCTTCCTTCTCCTTATTCTCTTCAAGTACTTTTCCACGGATAGGATCATCAAGTTCAACTTCACTTATCTCAATAGGTATGCACATGTCTTCATCAAATTTCACATTAGCATTTTCAACAATCTTCCTGAATCTTTTATTGAAGCATATATATGCTTTGCTAGTAGTAGAGTACCTAAGAAAATCCCTTCATCACATCTAGCATCAAACTTTCCAATATTTTTATCATCTCTTTTAATGTAACATCTTCTTCCAAATACCTTAAATTACTTCACAATAGGAGTTTTTGTGATGTTTCCTCTAATTTGAACTCTATTAATAACATAAACATTAGTGTGTATTGACTATCTCCAATACACATCTGGTGCATTTGATTCTTTCATAATGGTTCTTGTAGCTTCTTTTACTGCTTGGTTTTTCCTCTCAACTACCCCATTCTACTGAGGGGTTCTCAGAGCAGAGAATTGTCTTTTTATGCCATGCTCTTCACATAATGTATTAAATTCACTAGAAGTGAATTCTCCACCTCTATCAGATCTCAGACTTTTGATTCTCAGGTTTACTTCATTTTCCACTTTTTATTTGAACACTTTAAACCTATCTAGAGCCAGAGTCTTTTCTCTAAGAAATTCAACCCATGTCATTCAAGAGTAATCATCAATAAGGAGCATGAAATACCTATCACCATTTAGGATTCCTATTCTAGTCGGACCACAAAGGTCAGTATGAATTAACTCCAACATTCCAGTAGTAGATTTCTATTTTCCCTTAAAACTGGTTCTTGTCTATTTCCCCAATTGACAACTTTTGCACATAGTATTATCAGGCTTTCTGATTCTAGGAAGAACTCAAACTACATCTCTTGAACTAATCCTAGAAAAATTATCAAAGTTTACATGTCCCATTCTCTAGTTCCACAACCAACTTTCATTGACTTGAGATACAAAGTACTAACCATCAATTCCTTTAAGTTGATAGATGTTTCCTTGATTTCTCCTTCCAACAACAACCATATCTCTAGATCCTTTTATGATTTCACAGGTATTATTCTAAACCACAAGCTTAAAACCATTGCTACACATCTAACCAACAGTCAAAATGTTATTCCTCAAACCCTTTACATAATATACATTATCAGTGTTGTGAATTACATGAAAGCTAATAGAACCTTTTCCAACAATATTCACTCCTAAATCATCACCAAACATGACCAAACCACCATCATACTTTTCAATTTTAGTGAACTTACTTTTATCTCCAGTCATGTGATTATAGCATCCACTATCAATCACCTAGCAGTCTTCATCTTGTCTGGCATGAAAGGAAATGACCAAAGTACCTTTCATCTCATTCTTTTTGTTCTCTAGAGCATTCTCTCTTTCACATTTTCCAGGGTTAGTAGATACAAATTTACTCTCCAAAGCTAAAGACAACATTCACTATCATCACCCCCATAATCAAATTCATCATCAGAGATTCCAACTTCTTTTTTAACATAATACAATTTCTTATATTTCTTATCCTTTCTATCCTTATCTTTGTGATCATTTTTCTTCTTATGTACAACTCTATTTAGACATCTTGAAACATAATGACCAATATTTCCACAACTAAAAAATTTAAAGGGAAACATACCTTTATAGTTACCAGTACCTTTCTTCAACTTCCTAGTAAACTTCACTTCCAACTCATTAGAACCATCACTATCCGGATCATCTTCAATCTTCATTGCCTTAATTGTTGTTTCTGTCTTTTCCTCTTTCTTTCCAAACTTTCTCATCTCAAATGCAGTCAAGCCAAATAGCTCTTCTTTAGCATACTTCTTAGGATCATACATTTCTTCAATAACTGAAATATTTTCACTGTAACACTCTGGAAGGGTTATTAGGATCTTCTCAATTATATCTTCATCAGTTAGTTTACCCCCTTGATTCCTAACATCATTCTCTACAAGTTCAACCCTCTGCAAATAGTTTGCAAAATATCCACCTTCTTCCATTTTTCAGATTCTCATATCTATGCTTTTTCATCAACTTCTTTTACAATTTCACTCTATCATTTCCTTCATAAAGATCTTCCAACTTCTTCCAAAATTCATAAGTGGTGTCCAAAGAAAGAACCTTAGTTCGCTCAATTTTAGATAGGGCACTAAAAATAGCATATCTCACCTTCTCATTCTCCTCATAAGTAGAAACCTCATTTGCAGTAGTAGGACCACTCGCAAGAGAAACATACTTTGTCTCAATAGCCTTCTAGGTCTTGTAACCAAGAGAGATAATATATCCTCTAATCTACACTTTCCAGTCACTATAATTAGATATATCAAACATAGGGATTGCCAACTTATGCGTCATCAGATCTTCCTTAAGTGGTTAATCTCTACACCAAGGAACCAAATCTTTGATACCAAATGTTAAAAAGCACAAGACAACTAAGAGGGGGGGTGAATCAATTTTCACCAAATTTAACCCCAAAACATTAAATACTTATTAGCTTCACAACCACACTATTCTTTATTAGGTATGAACATGAAATGTAGATAACAAAAAGTAAAATCAACACAATGAACACCAGATTTTATGTAGGAAACCCAATGAGGGAAAAACCATGGTGATGATTAACTCACAATATAAAGAGATAGCAAAACCAATTACAAAGGCTCACTACCAAGGGCTCACTTCCCAGAAGAGGACTCACTGTCCAGATACAAAGGCTCACTACCTACAGAAAGGACTCACTGTCTAGATACAAAGGATCACTACCTATAGAAAGGACTCACTACCTACTGATACAAAAGAAAAAAAAAGATCCACCACAACAATTAACACACATCCACAACCTTGATCAAAAGATTGTAGAAACCTTTAGCTCACTACCTTCAGGAATCTAACACAATGAAGTACTACTGCCTCAACTCACTTTCACACCCTTCTGCTATTTTAATTTGTGGCTTAATTTGTTACTTTTGCATCCTCATTCAATTCTTCCCAATTCAATTTGCATTTATACCATCTTCAATCTTAGAAACTTTCTCCAAGGTCAGCCACATATGCCTCATTTCATAAATTCAAATTAGGTTGAGGCAACTCAAAATTCTCGTAGTGGAAAGGAATGAGAGTGGACTAATAAAAATACTTAACCAAGACCAAAAATAATTTCTCCGATCAACCACATGTTTAATTAAATTTAATTCTTCAAATGAAGTGTAAACATCAGGTTGGCCAAACATAATGAAAAAAATGAACATTGATGTACACGCTACCCAATAAGATGATATCATGTGGATGATGCAAAACACTTCATTATGCATGAGAACACATCTCAGGTTCCTTCAGATACATCTACAACAAGTACAACAATCTTCGAATACCAAACTCCTTCCATCAGTCCATCCAAATTGTGCAAACACATACAACTCTAAAACTTGACTTATGGATCACCAAACCACATTCATCTTTTCTAGAAGCAAGAGAACACCATTATAAGACACATTATAGATCCACAAGATCTAAAATAGAAAAGTAGATAACTATGGAATAGAAACATTTCTCCTAGTCATAGAAAGATAACTATACAGGAATAGTTCACACACTGGTGAACACAACTTTCACACTTCATAAAAAAAATCTACAAATTAGTAGATATCACCATCATATCATCAAAAAACAACCCTTCGGATCCGCACAAGCATATGATCAACATAGGAGAAATGTGGAGCACATACCCAAGCACATTTTAAACACATTCATAACTCTGACTTCTCTCTTTATTAATTTTCTCAAAAGTACTTGGAAACTCATCGATTCAACACATCTACAACATCATAAAGATAGCTCCATGTACTCATAACATGTCAACAGTATCTAAACTATACATGCATAATCTGTAATATACTAAATTGTGTTGACATCAATGATGACATTAATGAAAACACCACCAAATATGCTCATACTTGCAACAATATCCTCTTCTACTTTAAATAAATTGCTCATAGTAATGGTGTTAGCAACTACTTTAAAGTGAGGCAATACATCGACACTCATATTTCATTGTGTGATTTTATTTTTCTTGGGATTTCCTCTCTTAGAAACATTAGGTACAATGTTGCCCAGGATGAGGCATTGCACTTGTCCTCTGTTGGAAACAAGATGAGACCATCTGCACTTTTCCTCTCTTGGAGACATTAAGCATGGTGTTCCAAAAGATGAGACCTTGAACGAACTAAGAAAAATCCCTTTGAATAGTCGTTGCACTATCTTGCAATGTTTGACTTTCAAGCATATAGATTTTTGCTTTCCTTATAGCAATTGAAAAATTATTTTCATTATGGAACCTTATTAAAGTTATCAAGAGGTATAACTTTGGTATGGTTCAAACAAGAAGCCCATTCTAAGGCATGACTTTCCCCACAGCCGCTTGTGTGTGTGTGAGAGTGCATACTAGCCATGAGTGTATGTTTCTCACCTTCTAGGACTTCTCACCCGATGGATAACCAAGAGTTTCATTACCTCAGAGCGAGTATGAATTTTTGGACAAACAACCTAGATCCGATCCACAATGTGTTGGACAAATGGTCAAAGCTTGATCCACCTTTGTATTGCTCTTCCTTCTAGTTACTACCATTGCATGATCACATATCTTATTTTTTTGCAAATCATTCACCTTGTGCATGTCCTTTTGTGCTTATGTTCGTATGACTTAGGATCTTGGATCCTGGGGGCTTGACCAATGCTTTGATCTTTGTCATTATTTTTCATCCACATTGGTACACTTGGACCCCTTCTTGAATGTCTACTTTAGTGTGATTTTGAAGCAATTTAATCCTCTCACTAAAGTGGGGGCTAACTGTGGACACATAAAAAGTATCCCTTTTTCTTTGCTTGATTTGGGATTAATTGATTAGACTTAATAATACCTTGATTTAGTGTTGTGAGGTGTTTTACACATCCACATTAGGTTTTGGACCCTTGCAAATTGAATAAAATGCATCTAACGATGTCTTGTAAAGGTGTTGTAAAGTGTTGTAAAAGACTTTCACACTTTTATAGACTAATGGACCTCTTTTCCCTTAATTCAATATTGTAAAATGTATTTAATGACATTCTCACATTAACCTAGAAGGCTTGTAAATTAAACCTAATTCTAATATAGTTTTGTAATGTGTCTTACACATTCACATTGGATGTTGTGCCTTTCTAGATTATGTGGACCTCATTTTAATGTTGTAAAGTGTATTTAATCACACTTTAATATTGAACTTTGTGTCCCTAGCCCTAATTACCCTTTACATCATCATTAATAGGCCCCTATGGCCCCATATTATGCATCCCAAGACTTAATTTGATCAAGGACTCGATGAAATCAACATAAAAACTGAAATTCCTCATTCTTGGACAATCCAGCTGGAAAAAGAACCCCTATGGAACTAAGTCACCCATCTGGGCGAATAAGTCCCAGCCAGGTGGGACTAAGTCACCAAACTTGGTGACTTAGTCCCATTTGGGCTATTTTCAAGGTTTGAGAGCAAAAATTTGAGTTTTATGTTTATTTTTCCTTCATGTAAGCCTTGGGGATCAAATTAATGAGAAAATTAGGTGTATTTCCTATAAATACAAGATTATAAACCCTAATTCATAACTCACTCATCATTCATCCATCATTCATTCTCCATCTCAAGTCAAGCAAGCTAGGGTTAGGCCATTTAGAGAGCATTCAAGATTATTTTTTAGGCATTAAAGGGAAAATTCTTCATCCATTATTGTAGAAATTCAGATCTATCATAATGGAAAGTTTCTAATTCCTTCATTTCATGTTCATGCTTCATATTATTTCTTCATTTGGTTTAATTACCTAAAAGGGGTTTGACTAAGACAAACCCCCATGCCCTAACATTTAATATTTCTATCTCTTTCATTGTGTGTTTGTAGATTTAGGTACCTTGAAGGCTTGGATATCATTGAAGAATAAGTTGCAAAGTTTTTCAAGTCATCTCCTTGTTGGCTAGGTCAAAATATCCACAAAAGTCACTTACAGTGCCATAAATCAGAGTTTCAGAGGTAAGACACTTGGAGGAACAAAAAGTGTAGACCGAGGGCTTCCGTTTCCACTTTTGTATTTTCAAAAAATTCAAAGTTGAATGAGTCTCCATCAATGGAGACTTAGTCCCACCACACATTTTTTTTAGAGGTTTCTATAGATTTGGATATCGATTTGGTTGAAATGGGCTTCAAAGTAGTTTTCCAAATATGGGGTTGTTGCCCAGAATGGCGTAAGTGTCCCAATAGGTAAAAATTTCAAAATCAATAGAATTTTTAGTCTTCAACACATTTCCAGGTGCATGCTTTCTATTTTTCTTTCCTGATCTATTTTGTTTGCATTTCTATTCATCTTTATAGGTCTTTTTGCATACATCACTGTGTTTTCAAACAAGGTACATTTCTTTAGTTTTCATTTAATAATCAATATCTTTTACCAATATTTTGCATTTATATAATTCCATTTAGGAATACTTCATTCATATTTACATTAGTTTTGAGTGGGGACATTTCACATTTTGGCCTACCTCTCTCCTTTTAGGTGAAAAACCCTAGAAATGTTAGGGAGCCTTGTGGTGCCAAAATCTTTGTCCACAGAGGGAAGTGAGAATTATCTTTTAAGAATTTGTCTATGATCTCAAAGGAAAAATTTCTTTGAAAAAATAAATTATTTACCTCTTTGGGGTGCAAGCTCAAGTGTTAGCTTCTTTTTGGGGGGAAATTGTCCTTGTAGTTATGTTGTCCAACTAGTATAATTATATATATTTTTAATGTAATATAAGATGCATTTATTCCTCCCAAAAAAATAATCTACTAGAAACAAAAATAATGTAACTTACTAAAATTTGTGACATTGATTATAATAATTTGTATAAAGAGGTTTCTCACCAACCTCTACATATATTTTAGCATAACTTGTAAAATGATTAGTACAACCTAACCTGATATAATACCATGTTGGAAATTAGGATATTCAGATACTAATCATTATAAAAAAATATTAAATAAGTAAAATTACAACATACAAGAATAGATTTTACACATAACACAAGATATACATGGGGAAAAAACTTTTGAGCAACAAACACCACAAAGCATCACATTATCAAAAAGCTTACAATAATGGTCTATTATAATATAGACCAAACTTGGGGAACTCTTCTCCATACTTCCACATGGCCAATAATACCTCATGTGCATAGTGATAGAATTCACTATCAATTTCCAAATGCTTCACCTCACAAATGAGAGGGAAACTCCTTAAATATATGAGAAAGGGTGGCATAATATCTTGAGTTGTATTAGTCACACCTATTCAAAATAACCATTCATAAATAATTAATAATATAATAATATAATACTATAACTATTTCAAATGGGATTGGGGGATGTTGAGGAATGAGGATGGTAGGCTCTTAGGCATGGTGGCATTCCCATTGGGAAATCAAAAAAATCACTATGTTGAGGTGGAGGCAACATTTATAAGTATTAAATTTGTTGTGGATAGGGGTTACTCTAAATTATGGATGGAAGGAGACTCATTAAACATTATCAACTGCTTACATGGAACACATAAGCCTAGATGGAGTGTTGATCATTTGATTAAAGATGCTACTATGATGTTGAGATCTTGTGGGGAAAATCATGTTTCTCACATTTACTAAGAGGGAAATTCATTGGAAGATTTTTTCACTAATGAAGCTATCAGAGTTAATTAGTATAGAGCATGGGAGGAGTACTCTCTCCTTCACAAGGTAGCTAAGATCTTAAAGTGAAATGATGGATTTGGATGATTTTATGTGGTGGCTTTATTTTACCATCAATATTGGCTTAATACTCGCACACTTTGTGGGTATTGCTCGGTTTTTTGGTTATTAGCTGAACACTTCTTGCTAAGGATTTTTGCTACTAGTCTTTGTGAAGATGGGGGGTGACCGAAGTAGAATTGAGCCCCATTCTTGTGCGAATTTGAGAAGGAAGGAAAAAAATTGGAGGACCCTCCAACATGGGAATTTTATGCCTTTCCTAGAAAGGCTTCATGGTCATGATCCCAATGCTTCAACAGAGTTTATTTCATGTTGGCACAATCATAAAATCCAAATTAATGGATAATTGTTGACATCAATGAGGAGCATATAGCTACTATGACTGGGTTGCCTATGGTTGGCTGCATGTTATTCAAAGATAAGAAGAGAAATGAGGAGGCAATGGCTCAATTCTTTAAAGACAACAAGAAAAAAAAAACTCATCAAGATGGAGCCTTGGGGCTATGAGCAGAAGTCTCTCAAGAAGATTTGGGTAGAAATAGCAAAAATTATCATGCGGTATGTGACTTTGGAATGTAGGTTCACTGCATTCCTTGGCCATCATTTTACTCTTTTAAATAATTTTATGCATGGGTTGTTTATTTATTTTCCTTTCTTTCTCTTATCCTCCATTGAGGTCTCTATGTATGCACACTTGAAAAATAAGAGGGAACTATTCTTGCATGAAGGCTTTATATTATTAATTATGGAGCATGTTAAAGCCCTAATTTGTATCGCGTTAATTAAGGGAAAGGAGAAGACCTTAAGTGATGAGTCTAGCTCATTTGGTTAGGATACCAGCATGGAAGAGGAGTGGAATGAAGATGGTGAGGATGGGTCTCCATCCCTAGCGGTTTCCCCTTCTAAGAAGAGAAAGAAGGGTAACCCTAAAGGAAAAAGGGCAACCAAGTGGATTATTCTTCATGAGTTAGAATCCCATTCTAGTGGTAATGACAAAGAGGTTGGTTCTGGGGATTCTAGGTCTAAGGGAGATGTTGTGGGTTAGGTTGATGCTAAGGCAAGAGGTAATGGGGAAGGTTTACAGATGAATGTTGTGATCATGGGGGCCAAGGAGAAGCCTAGAAGGGCTTCTAAGCACATTGCCAAGATGAGGAATCAGGCCACAAAAGATGTCATAAAGGATACCATGAAGCATTGTAAGGAGAAGGATCTTGAGGAGAAGGAAGTGGAAATTGATGATTCCCAAGTTTGAGACACACCAAATGTGGATCCTATTGGTGAGAAACATGTGGAGGAGGAAGGTGTTGAGAAAAAGCAGGAAAAGTTGGAGCCTCTTAAGGTTAACCCCTTGTCAGAGGACCTCTCCTATCTTAATGATGACACCACTTCAATGTTTGAGCTCCTTTACATGCCGAGGGCAGGGGCCATTGGTACTTTTAAATTGGAAAAATGGACTCTACATGAATTCAATAGGGTTAAAATCAAAATTAGGGGCTTGAAAGAGAATGTGTAGAATATTCCGAAAGGAACTGCCTCAGATATTTTGATTGATAGAATTGTTGATATTTAATGTTTATTCACTAATTTCAAGTCCTTATGTGAACAATGCCTAGCTTATTTAGAGGCCAAGGTGTTGGAGACTAACAGGGATATCAAGAAACTGCTCCATGCTTCTCATATTATGTTAAGAGTAGTGCAGACTCTTTGGAGGTCCCATTTCGCAAGATCAATGAGCTTAGAGAGGACCAGTTGTATTTTTTTAGCTGATAGAGAAGGAGAAGTTGGCTAAAGGAAAAGGGAAAAAAGGTGGAAAGGATGATGCTAAAGGCCCTAGTGCTAGAGGGGTGGGTGACTGGAGGAAATCCTTTGAGGACAAGAAAAAATAATTTTTGGACATGATTGGGTCCATAAGAACCAGGAACTTGAGGTGGCCAACAACTTAAGAAGCATGAAGTAGTGTCCTATTCTCTGTGTTTTTTGTTTATGTTTCATTGTTGTTGGGTCTTGGTTTCTTTCTAGTTATTTTGCTACTTTTTTGTTGATGGTTGTTGTTGATAGTTTAGTGATTCATCTTTTGAGAAACATTTTGTATCTACAGTTGTAAAGGGTTTTGAGTCCCTTCAAAACCTATTTTTACCTTATAATCAAAACTATTTCAAATGGGATATTCTTAATAAAGCATATAATATGGGTATGTGCAGGATCATCATGGAAAAAAAGGCCCTTAATTAGCAAAAGTTTTAGAAAAAGCAGAGTTAGGAAACTTAACGTAAAAATTTGAACAAGTTATCTATATTATTTCAAAAATATGTAAGAATAGAACTTGTATAAAATTGAATTTAGTTTCTAAACTACTAGATATATTTATAAAAAAAAAACAAAAAAACTATTTGATCAAAATTTGAAATTTCAATGGAGTAGTACTTAAATTTCAGGGAAAAAATAAGAAGTATGTTTCTATCTGAACACCCTAACCACAATAAAATGATAATATTTTTTTGTAAGATTTTAGATATAAGTAGAGGATTCATATTCCAATGTGATGCATATTTTTTGTATTTTTTTCCAAGTAAATAATTAATTATGATATTTTTATTATGAATTTTAAAAAATATAAAAACTTGTATGTTTGACCACCTTAACTTGGTCAAAACTTCATGAAATTCAAATTTTTTTATTTTAATCCTATAGTATGCGTAGCATAGAATGTGACACATTTTTCAGATTCAAAAAATGTTATACCATTTGAAAGATATAGATGTTTTTCAATTAGTCTATCAATCATGACTTTAGTCATAATTCAATTAGAAAATGAATAATAATTATTTATTAATTTCAAAGTAAAGCATAATTTATATTGATGGAAAACTAAGAATCTCCTTTAAAAACCCTTTTCATTTCATCAATTTTGGGTAAGAAAAAAGTCATCAACCACATACCCTACACATACCCATCATATCGCCACCTTTTGGCCCATCATGATCCTGCACATACCCATATACAAGGTTTAATAGCCTTATATTAGAAAATTATATAAATGTTATAAGGGTATATTACCCCTAGTAATTTTTTGTTCTAACAGAAACACATATAAAATGTATAAAATAATATAAGGTCATAACCTTATAACACTTGCTATAATGAATTAACCTTTGTTGATTTAGTGTTTAAAAATAACTAATTTCCAATAGCTAGTGACTTGGTGGAGCATAGAAAAAGCATATTAAGGTCATACAATGACCATATGCACCAAGTCCAAAAATGATAGAATTTATATGAAAATTAAAATCATGTATAGAGAGGTCAAATGTTTGAAGTTAGAGATATGGTATTTCTAAGGTTGCAACCATATATGAAAACTTCCATCATAAGTATTCAAGCTAAGAAAATCAAACTACACTTTTATGAGCCTTATAAGATCTCAAAGAGAGTTGGTGAACTTGCATAAGTTGGAATTGCTAGAAGATAGAATGATTCATAATATTTTTCATATGTTTCAATTCAAGAGGGACCTTGGATAACATATCACATTTTTAGTTGAACTTCAACTCTTGGATGATGAAGGAAAGATCATATTGAAACTTCATTCCCTTATTGATACTAGGGTGAAGAAGTTGAGGAGTGGAAGTATTATAGAATATCTAGTTCATTGGATGAATCCACATGTTGAAGATGCAACTTGGGAATGACTAGGGATAATGGAGCATACAGGTTTTAGTTTCTTGAGGATAAGAAATTTTGGGAAGGATGGAATTGAATTGTCCCTTATTTTAAGTATGAGGATGTTAGAGAAACTTTTCATCTTAGAGAGGTACATTAGACTTCCCCATACTATCATACCTTCCTCCTAGTCCGCTTCCCTATCAATATTAAATATCCTAAAGCTATAATCATTGGCCTCTTATTGAAAGGTTGTTGCAAGTATTTTCATTGATGTCAAAAGAATGGAGATTATTGTTGGTATCATCATTTGATGTCAGCAGAGGGGTTGTGTGTGGATGGTTGCATATGGTACAATCAGTATGTTGATCAAAATTATTGTGCACGATGATGGAAGTCAAGATCTTTCTATACATAGTTGTTATATATTTCATGTTTCTCATGAAGATGTGAATGATTTTGTGAATGTTGTATTCAATGTCTTTTTGATGTAAAACATTGCATATGATTTTCTCATAGACAATGGCTCAAAAATTTGTACTGAAAAGCTCTAGAGAATGTTTCACATTCCTCTACATTTGAATATATTTCCTTGTAGTTTGGAATGTTATCAGATGTATATGTATAGTGTGTATGTTCCTAATTTCATAACATAAAATTTACTGTAATGGTTTCTAGAACTTGCACTATGAAGACTATGTTGTTATAGTCATGAAGGTTTAGAGAAATGTTTCATATTTCTCCATAGTTGATGTTGTGGTCTTGTAGTTTGGAGGATGGGTTAAAAATATCTATCTATTTTCTCCTTTCAAGTTTCATATGTTGAGGTGTATCACAAGTTGAGTTTTCAATGTTCTATCTCAAGACTATGTTGTCTAGGTATCCAAGAGATGTTGGTTCTATGTTTGTTTGTTTGCACCAGCTTAATGTTGTGTGAAGTTATAAAATGAGGGAATGGAAGTGTTGTTGAATATATTTTAATTCTTGTGATGTGATCTGCATGATGTTATCTAGTTGCTCTAGTATTGCTTGTGGTTTGGAGTTGATATTTTGAGGGATAAGTTTCCTAGGCTGACTTGGTATTTTGATGTGTTTGTACCAAATTTTTATTGTGTGCATCAACATGGGATTATGTGTAGATGTAAAATAGGTCCTTCTTATCTCTTGGATTAGAGCTCATTCAATTTCCCTTTCTCATGGATGATTTGGAGATGACTCATTATGGTTGTTGCACGTTTTAGTTTGGCTGATAAGGAGAATTTTTTTGAAGCTTGCAAAAGGTATAAATGAAGGATCAAGTGTGTGATTGAGTTAGTTGAATTTGTTTTTGTATGTTCAATGAGCTAAAAGTGATAGGTTGTGAAATTAGTGAGATGAAGGTAGAAGAATGTGTGTGAATGTGTAAATAAGTATTTGGATTCAATGTTGAAGGAAGTGAGCCAAAGGAAGAGGTGTGTAAGTGAATGTGGAAGTCAGTGAACCGAAGGAAAAATTTTGTGTTAGTGTTGAAGGTAGTGAGACAAAGGAAAAAGTGTGTGAGTGAATTTTTCAAGGTAGTGAGTTGAAAGCAGAAGTGTGTGAGAAAAGTTCTAAATGCACTAAGTCAGAGGTAACAAAGGTGTTGTGTTGGTAGTGAATCACCATAATTCATCAAGGATTGTATGTTGAGGTTGTGGCCTCTTTCTATAAGTGCTATATTGATAGGGAGTTATAAAGTTCCTTTGTTTGAAGCCATAAAATTGTGTTGTAAATCTTGTTTCATTTTTGTGAGAATGGATTTGGATAGTAGCTCCAAGCAAATTTTTTACCATGAGTTTTCCCTTGTTAGATTTTCCACATAAATTTGGTGTTGTGGTTGTGTTTTTGTGCTTTGAATGCTTAATATGGTTAAGGAATCAATAAGTTTTGATTGGAAAAAATGAATTGGATTGATTTGATGGATAGACTAATTTACCCCCTCTTAGTGTATCTATATGTTCTAACAATTAGTATCAAAGATGAGTTCCTTGGTGTAGCTTAACAAATGAAGGTAAATCTTGGTTTAGAAAACATGGCTCAAAAGGAGTCATCTTCTAAAACACCACTATTTGATGAAAGAAACGATGCTTTATGGAGTGTGAGGATGGAAGCCTACCTTAATTTTCTAAGGTATGATGTTTGGAGAGCTATAAAGGATGATTATATTGAACCTTCTCATCCTATTATTGATGATAATATTGAAAAGGGTGAAAAATAGGGTGTTTTAAAGGGGCTCACCAAAATGGTAGTAGATAAACCTATTTTCCACTATTTCATTTAGGAAATGAGATCCAAACAATGAAATGACTATCAACCAAAAGTTGAGTCAAATCAAGGTGTGAATCTACAAATTTCCCTTTTATGCAAGGACTAGGGTCCTGACTAAACAACACTTTGGGGAGAAAGATTAAAAATATCAAATAACTCCAAAATGAAATATATAAAGTGCATCTATCATATTAAGCTCAATTCTGATGGAACCAAGAGTTAAATTGCAAGTCTAAGAATGGGAAAGTGATGTGTACCAATCACCAAAGTTCTTTTTCAAATCAAACTAAGGACTCATTCACCCTATGGTGAATGGGTCTTGGATAGGGCTCTATAAAATATATTTCATGGTTTTTTTCCTTTATGTCTACACTCCCAAATTTTTGAATCTCATGATCGAATAGTCAGAAATAAATATTGTAGGTCAACTTCTATGAAATTGCAAGAATGGTGAAAAAAAATACAACTTTGACAACTTTGCAATTTTTCTCTCCTAGAGATCTTCCACCTAAAATCTGCAAACACACATCAAGATATAAAAATGTTGTTTTGTTGGTGAATGGGGGTTTGCCTTGGTCAAACCCCATTATGATAATTAAACCTTATAATGAAATGAAATAGCATGAAGAAATGATAAATGAGAAAATGAAATATCACAACTCACCAAACCTTTCTTTGAAACTTGGAATATGGATCTGAAACTTGCATGAGATGGCTTCAATGGATGTGGATCTTGATCATGAAACTTGAATTGAAACAATGCCTTCAAATGATTGAATGGATCTTGAACACTACATCAACATATTAGCTCAAATAACATGCATGATGCAATGAGACTTTTACATCAAAATGGGATCTTGATTGTTGCAATAGATCTTCAGTAAATCTTCTCTTGAATGCCTTGAAAATTCTCTTGAATTTCTCTAGTAATTCTCTTGTAAAAATTGCTTGATTTCTTGAAAGTCTTGTTAGGTGAAACATAGTGAAATGACCTCTTATTTATACATATGTTAACATTAATTCTTGAAATTCAAATAACACATGACGACATGTGAATACACATTTGAAATCATTGAAATACTGCCAAAAACATAATGAAAATTTAGGTCTTAGGTCTAAGTGAGGACCCATTCACCCTTTCCTAGGTCACTCACCTAGGACACATTCTCCAATGTTAAGTGTTATGTTATGGCATTGATAAATATTAGGTTTTACCCTTCTAAAATTGTAATTAATTAGGGTTGGATTTGAATTAAAGGGGTCAATTAAGGAAAATTAACCTCAATTAATTAATAAGTCCATAGATTAGTGTGAAAGTGTAAAAGTGCACCTTACAACACCATAAATAAGGAACAATTAAGTCCATTTTAATTAAAAGGAAATAAAATTAATGTGAATATGTAAAATACATACTACAACAATAAATTAAGGCATAATTTAGCTCATTTTATCATTATTTATTCCCAAATTAAGTGTGAAAAAAGGATACCTTTTCCTACACTACATTTAGCCCCCACTTTAGTGAGAGTATGGACCCATGACAAAATCACACTAAAGTAGACATTCAAGATACATATGTATGCAACAATAAAAAAGATACTCAATCATACAATATCAAAGCCTAGAATAATATGTGGGAGGATCAAGCTTCAACTATCCTAACGTGATGTGGAACATGACTGTTTTTCCTACACATTCATAAGTAGAACTTGATGTCCACTATGCAAATGACACATATGCTCACACAGGTTAATGGAACCTTAGGTCATCCACCAAGTGAGCCCTGAATGGGTGGAAAATGAGATAATCTTATTAGGATCCCATACCATATTAAATATATCCTCCTAACAACTTTAATAAGGATCCACAATACGACACTTCAAGCACATAACAAGTTGTGTTATGCTAAGCAGTCATGAACATGGGAAAGGCTCCACTAGAAAGCAAGGTGTGTTATGCTTGGCGGAATTATAAAGATGGAAATTATACATACATATATATATACATAGGTTTTTTCAAAGGTATCTCTCTTAGTTCATGTAAGTTCTTCTTCTTAGGGATCATCGTGCCTAATGTCTCCAAGAGAGGACAAGTCCAAGATAAAATATTCACAACTTAGGGAGTCCAACACGTAGCATCACCACTAAGAGGAAAGTCATATGCTAAGAAATATCATGCTCTTGGAGGACATTAAGCTAAATGAAATCACCAAGAAAAGGACACATTACAAAAAGTAAGAAAATCATACAAATAATGTGGGGACACCAATGTATGCCCCCACTTTAAAAAAAATTGCTAACACCATCGTTGTGAGAAAAAAAATTAAAGTAGAAAATAGTCAATGCTAAAGAGGACATGAGAGCTTACTTAGAAATTCCTATTCCAAGTCATATGTTTCCAAATAAATCTACATCATGTAAAGGGGTTTCCCCCAAAAACACATAGGGGATCTATAGATTCGAGGTCAATGTATCTTTGCTACAATATTTTCATAGAGCTCAAAAATTTCATCATTCCCCAAATACTCATAGAACAGGAAGAATGAAACATAGAGAGTGAACACAAAAAAAAATCTTTTGGTTTAGCATGGAAGATACCTAAATGTCTTGATGCCTTGCATCATCCCCATAAGGAAAACACAAGATAAATAAAAAGATAAATGTTTACAACATATAGAAGAATGTAAGTAGAAATAGAAGAATGCACATGAAGAGATATATACATCAAACAAAATAGTATAAGGGATCACATTATGCACATGCAATCACACAAAGAAACATGTGAAATAAATAAATAAAAATTCTATCAAGGTACATGTGAGTCAACCTATAGCAGGTTTTCCACATCCCAATCTTGTTCAATATATACGAAATACGGAAAACTAGCCAAAGGGACAACATCAAGTGTCGAACTAGGAAAAGCACCAAGTTCAACACTCTTATTAGTAGAAACATCATTTAAGCTCATGGAAGAGAAAAAAATTATATTCAACTCATTATGCACTTCCTCATCAATATTAGAAATTTTAGTGTCATCATCCACATTAATCACAATGGAAGGTCTAATGACAATATCCATATAAGTTTGTTTATGTTGTAGAAAGGGTGAAGAGGCATCATGCCTTGCATGAGAAAAGTTTGGATTTTTATTTTTTATGTTGTTCTTTTTTTCTTTTCCTTGCAACAAATGAGCAATGGCACGCCATCTATGCATATGCTCTCTAGTATTTTGGTTTCTTTCCATTCTTTTTCCAAGTTTTGTTTGTGTAGGAGTGGGTTTATCAACCATGGGTTTCTTTTCTTCCCTTAAGGGAGAAATAGAAAGAACCATGGGAGGTTGTTCAACCACTTTCTCTTTAGCTTTGTAAACTTGTTTTACTTTAGGAGGCACAATAGGATTTGCTTGGTTATCTTGTGGTTTCTTATATGGAATGGGTGAAGGATTTGTAATAGGCCACTCTTAGATATTTGGAAGGGCTTTTGGTTCAATCATGGTTTCATTAAGGATGGTTGGCTCAATCACGGGGTGAGGTATATTGCTAAGGGATAATTCTACTATTTACTTTGACTTAAAATTTTGATAGGATTTGAAAAAGAAGTCTTTGTGTGGTCTAATAGGTTCAATAGGCTTGACCCAAAATAAATCCAATGAAAAATTCCCACAGGAAGAGACAAGATTGAAACAATAGAAAATAGAAGGAAAGAGTGTGGCTATCCTTGAATAGATAAGGTTCCTCCTATTTCACCCAATTTTCACTCAAGGAAACCCTAGAGATCTCAATCCAAAGATGTAAGGAGGAAAGAGATCTACAATAGGGGTGTCCTAGGGTTTGATTAATGACTAAAGAGAATTTCACCATCAAGCTAGAGCTTGGAAAGATAATATATGAAAATGAAATGAAAAACCTAACTAGATGACCTAGAGAATGAAACTAAAATACAGAATGACAAACTAAGAATGAACAAAGGTGCACCTGGAGGAAAGATGTGATCAAAAGAAGCTCCAAAACCTTGGAATCCTGACTCTCAATGCTCACTAGAACTCATACAAAAATTGTGGCATATGGGTCCTAGGTAGGTCCTAAAGAGCTAAAAATTTGGAATCTAGAGTTGCATATTGAGAGGAACAAAGCCCCAAAACTGTTCCCTGAAACCCTAACTTAGACTAATATGCCCAAATTGTTGTGAAGTGTCCCATTTTGTTGCAAAGTTTCCAAAGAGAAGAATCTTGAGCTGAAACTTTGCAAGCCTCTAAAGATGGATCAAATAAGCACTTTCCCATTGATTTCATGAAAATTGGATGGATATTTTTCCCTAGGTTTGAGTTTTTGTGAGTATTGACAACTTTTCATGACAACTTTGACAAAATTTGTAACTTTGTCATTTTGGTACTTTTGAAGGATTCAAATCCACTTTTCTTCAATCCATAAACCTGTAATCACACATTAAAGAGAGGAAAACTTGTTTATTGTTATGAAATATGAATTTTCCTTTGTAATAAACATCCTAAATTATTACTTAATTAATATTTTTGTAAATGACAAATGAATATATTTCAAATTAAAAAGACATAACTAGTAGCTATTGTCAATCATAGCAACACATGTCCATTTGAAATGAGTCAAAGATTCAAATATCAATTCAAAGTCAAATTGCAATATTAGGTTTGACTTGGCTCATAAGGCCACATAGTCATTTCATTGTACAACTTTACATCAAGTACATCAAGTATTACATCATGGTTACATCATAGACTAAAAATTCATGTGTACATCTAAGGTTCCTCTTGACACTCGCATCCACTAGTGGAAAAGAACATGGTTGAAGTGATTTACCACCCAACCATGAAGCTTATGCTTCCAATAATTCTTCCAACTTGGAGAATACCAGACCTTGCATGGAAATTTTAGCAAGAGAACAATCTACAAGGTGGGATCTGGTGTGTTCTTATACATCAACATGTAATTTCTATCAACAAGTTAGAAAAGAGAATGTAAGATATATGCTAGGAATGGTAGAGAGTGATATCAAAAAGTTCATACATATAAAATGAACTACATTGCTTGGCCAATATAAATGTGTTGCAACAATATCAAACAATAGGTTCTAGTAAAGCAAACCTATACTCTCTAAACTCCATTTCAACACTCGTCCTAGAAGGTAACTTTTTATAGTACATCGCTTCACAACATCTATCTACCTCGAGGTGCTCTAGTCTACTAGGTATCACTCTTCTATTCAAGTAAAAGAATATTCTTCTCACATATGTGTACAAAAAAGAAGAATCATATTACTAATTTCCTCTCTAAATAGAAAATTAGATACTTGATTCAAATAGAGCAATATAATATTTAGTCATTTCATTCACATTACCCATGTTTACTTTCAACATAAGCATCATTCATTTAAAAAATTAATTAAGAGAACAAAAGAAGGTATGTCAAAATTATGTGTCTAAAAATAGACAAAGTCTATGTGCATACACATATATGTTCCTACTTAAGTTGTTGGTTTGTGCATACATTCTGAAATAAACCATTAAATCAAATTACAATCAGTTAATAGTATTCCATTTGATGTTTCTTTCATGAAAATGAAGAATCCAATTTTTTTTTTATTATAGTTTCTCACATACTATTGCTTCCTTTATATTCACACAAGTTGTGATATCCTAACAATATTGTTTTACATATGAACATTCGTTGTTTTAACAGAAAAATACTATCCCAACTAAGCAATTATAGAACAAGTTGTCTCATTTAGAACATTCATATATAACGACTTGGCAATGTTGTTTCAACTAAATAGTTTAATGAACAAGACTTTTTTCAGCTACACATACACTTGTACAACAAATCAATGCCATTTCCAAAAGAACATTCACTGTTAACAATAATACAATGTTTTTTTAGGCTAAACAGTTACAATTTATTAAAAATAGTCTTATTTCCAATAGAAAATTCACTATTTACATTCATACAATACTATTTCTAGTTGAACAGCTATAGTTTATGACAACACAATGTCGTTTACAATAGAACTTTCATTGTTTACATCAATACAATGCTCTATCTAGCTGAATAGTTATAGTTTATAATGAAACAATGTCATTTACAATGGTTTATGGTTGCAACTTCAAGTTCCATTGCCTCATTTTCCAGGATTAATTATTCTAACATTTGTTTATACAATTTCATGTAAGAATACTAAAATGAAGCTAATATGAACTTTTGGAAAAAATTTAAAAGCACTTGATTGCTTACTATCTGCTAATCATTAATAATAAAATGATCAAATCCATGAGATCAATCTTAACTCCAGGTTCAGTTTGAAACCCTTGTTCTTTGTTTACATATACTATACATATGTTGATCTAAATCAATCTTCAGTCATTGACTACTATGTAAAACATGAGGGTCGAGGTCGTGTCTTAACATCCACCCTCAGTTTCGGTATAGTCACCCATAGGTGGCATGGGTATTGTTTTATGTAAACAATAGTTTACTAAATTACACATGCATCAAGATAGGGAACAATTTTATCATTCATCCTTAATCCTTTATGGATTAGGCAATGAGTCTTTTTAGGTCTCTGTGATATTACAGTATACATGCATTTGAAATAATTACCAGAAATATATATAATACAAAGTCAGGCATTGTAGCCCTTTGTTGGCATGGATGATGAGACTAGCAAAAGGTTTACAAGTGCCATCAATACTGGATCGAGGGGGATGCTACTACACTGAATGATGACCATCACTTAGATATTCAAAGAAAAATAAATGAAGAACATATAAATGTTATCAGAATCTCTTAACGAGATTCGATCTACCACTTAAGGGTGGTATCGACCATTGCTCACATAGCTCCTATTGAAGAATATTGGATTAACCAATAACTCTTTGTCGAGCTAAGAAAAATGATTATATGCAACCTATGCTATTATGGTGGGTATGGAACGAAATCTTACAAAATAATAATGCCATCATCTCCCAAAGTCATGGTGAAGCATGCATTGATAAATTCGGTTATAGAGGAATCAATATATTCATTTTAAAATGAACACAATCTGATTCATGGGAGCTTGAACAACTAGTTTTATTCAACCTATAGAATCAACAACATATCAATTCAACTATGCACAAAATACATATAATAATGTAACAAAAATTAAAAAACAATAGCTAAATGTAAAATCCATGAATTACCTTTGAAATTAAGGGTTATCCTTCATATTTTTGCCACAAATATTGGTTCGATGACTCATACACTAAGAGTGGTGTCGATCTCCCTCAGAAATGGAAAGTTTCCTACATTTCATTGCCCTCTACTAAGGGGTTGATTCCACTCGGTAGTGGGCATTAGTGATTTTTTTCGCCACATCCTCTAAATTTTGAATATGGAAATACTATCATTGTGCAACTTTTGAATGTGTATGTTTGAAAGAATATGAGCCCTTGATTCTTTTCTTGATCCATGTGATGAGAATCCATGATCCATGTTTCATCTTTCATCCATTTTTGACCATTGATTAACTCTTTTAATCTTAACCCTTCATTTCTGATTTGCTTTCCTATAAATATGTCACTATTTGGAGACAAATGGATCAACCTTTCAATAGCAAACTTATGTTTTTGAAATCACTTTCACTTGCACTCATCTTTAGCACACATTTAGCTTAATTTACTTGCATATTAGCTTAGTTTCCATTAATGGCTTCCATGGTAACTTAGATGCATACATTTAGTATATCTTGTAATTAGGGTTTAAATATTTTAAGCTTAAAATCCATTTATATTAGCTTTACATGCACCCATATCAATTAAAATAGCTTTCAACATGTTAATTTAGCATTTAAATCATGTTTCATCACACATATTTCATTAGTTTTGATGATTCTCTTCAATAGAATCGATCAGAATAGTCTCATTTATCCACAGAATTGGGAAAGGATTTCCATTCAACATCAATGTGACAACACTCCACCAATAGGATAAGTTTCAATGGATTAGAATAGGTGTTTTGAAGCTTTCATAGTTTAACATGTTAATTTTTAATGGATGCTTAGTCTAGTTTTATTTGATTGATCTTATTGGAATAATGTTTAGTGGCATAATTATGCTTTGATTCTTCATGGTTCAAGTGTAGTTGTCCCATACTATTCTATCGATCACACTTTGGTGCTAGAAGGAGGGCATAACCGATCAAATTTAATCAATTCTTGTCTCGAAGACCATTTTTCTAGTTTTGTAGATATAGTGATGTTCTAGGAGATTTCAGCAATGCCTTCATCAGTCGTCACCATATAGTGACACTCTTTCCAACAATTACAATGACACCTAATTAAAACACCTACACCAATTAAAATTAATTGCGATGCTAATACTTTTTAGAAGTATCAAATATTTGAAAATGGTGATGCCTACCAAATAGCGATGCTATCATCATCTCTATTTTACTATAGAGTGATGCTATTTTTCACTAGAGTGATGCTCATTTGAATTATGGTTATGCTATCGCAAAAAATGATGCTTTTTTACTAGTAATAAAAATAGTGAGTGATTTTAAGCATGTGCTTCAAATTTTTGATTTTATCTTCTTTTTCAACATATCACTAACTTGTGGCTTTTTTTTAGGCTAACTTGGTTTTGCAGGTTTATACAATACAACTTGAAGTGAAGAAACATACTACTATCATTTGAATTATAATTGTAACAAGTGTTGTGACACTTATGGGGCAATTACAACCCATTTATGATGTTTTATTTCACCTTTTAGGACCAAACTAGCTTTCAATTGGGTTTTAAAATGAACATTCAAATTGGTTAAAACTGAACCCTCACATCATTATGCTTGTTGGTTTCAAATTGAACAATACAACTTCCACACTTCATTCAGTGTTTAAAATGAACTCACTTTGCTATGATGGATTAAAATGAACATGTTTTTTATTTGTTTACATATTCTTTTTGTGTGTATCTGATGCCCTTGCACTTCATGTGATCTTGGGTGAAGAGAAACAAACAAGTCTACTTTTCTTCTTAGAAGTGCTTATCCTGTCCCCTCACGCCTATTGGAAATATTGCATGACGGAAAGCCTTTTAAACTTCAAACATGTGTTACCTTTAGAGGGAATGCCTCCCAACTTGTGAGAGGCAACAAACCAAGAGATGCTTTATATCTAGCTCATTATATAAATAATTTGGAGTGATGAAAGTCACTAACCAGCTAGTTGCAGTTGCCTCATACTGACGAAAGTCTCCCCTAGTATCCTTGTGATGCTTTAAAACCCTTCAATTTTTCTAAGGGATAGGATGCATCTTAATTGAGTGAATAACCATGTGTATGGCACTAGTTTATCTTAAATATGGTCATTAAAAACCTTGTTCTAGTGGTTAACCAAGTCCAATTTCAAAACATATTTCAAGGTAGTGTGTGGGAGTAGCACCACACCCAAAATTTACTTACCATTTCCAGTTTTTGATTGAGGCAATAAATCAAATGGGGAAGGGATTCCTTTTCTTGGTGTGTCAAGATATTACATTTCCTTGACGTAGCCTATTTTTCCACTTCATCTTGATGGATTAATCATCTCTTCCGATGATGGTAAGCCTACTAAGAAATTCATACCTGATCTATCTAGGATTGTAAATTCTTGTGAGTTAGTTTAACACTTGCTTGATTTTGAAACAATTGCAAACAAACATTGAACAAGTCTTTTTAAAAATTTCAAACCCTTTGGTCTAATTATGGATACCCTTTGAATAAAACCTTGATATTATTACTTTTCCTAAGGATTTGTTCTTAGATACTTCTAAATATTTTGGTTTACATCTCAATCCATACTTCCCAAAGTTAACCTAGGTAACTATGCCCCTAACTTCATCTTTTCACAAAAGATAACTTTGTGAAATTGATGTTGTTTTTGACATAGACATTTAGTTTTAACTTAAAGAAATACAAGTACCGATCGCTCTAGTTGAACAACCCGACCTTATGCCCACTAAAATTTAACCAAACTTTGAACTTGTTGAGGGAGAATAAATTGATATAATTAGTAGTTTGAGAAGCTTCACTTTTGAAACAAAGGAAACACCAACCCAATGGAGAAACACAACATACATCATAGACGAAGAAGAGGAACAAGCTAATATTGCGGCTAGAAGGCCCATATTACCACCCCCTGTGTGGCAATAAATATTCCTTTTCTTCATGATCTTGAACTTCTCTAAATGATCTCATGCAATATCAAAATCCCCAAGAGAAGGTCTACATGTCATCACCTCAAACTTAGACATCGTAGTCCAAAATCTATCAAACAACACATTGTGGTACTCTACAAAAATACAAACAAGTTGGTAAGGAACTTTTATAGACGTGTTTCAATAAACAATCTAGACATGTATGCCTAATACAAACCTCTCATTTAAGTCAAGCATTGGTCTTTTTCACAATCCTAGGCTTGTCTTAGATGATCTCACACAAAATAAAAATCCCTAAGAGAAAGTCTACATGTTTCTATTTAAAACTTAGACATCATTGCTCAAATCATATTAGAAGACGTATCCTAAGATAGTACCACAACTGAGATAAATCCCCAAGGATACATTTTCTATGCTATTTCATGAACGAACCAGATCTATTCATCTCACCCCAACTTTTTAGATAAGTCATTGGGTCTTTATGATTTGAAAACTTTAGAGGTATAGCATGTTTCTCACCACCTTGGTCTTTGAAAACAAAGGTTCTCTCTAGGTCAAAATTTGGTCAAACATTTCATCCACCCCTTCATCAAAACCCATCCTTCACTTCATCAAAATTTTCAAACACACCAACACTTTTGGACCTAAACCATCTATCCAATCAAATCCTAACTTAACTACTTTGTATGTGAAATGAATCCTTTTCCATGCATTCAGTTAAGTTAGTTATCATCTTTGAACTAGTTCATCTTGAAGGTCACAAGTCTATCCTAAAGATTCTCAATTTCATAAACATCCTTTATCCAAACATCAAAAAAATCAAACTTAAGTCAAAAGTGTTGCCCCAAAACATTTGCAAACAACACTTCCCACATAATTCACCTTTTCATCTCCCATTATCACATTGCTCCAAAAATAATTAGAGCATCCCTTTTACCTAGATTTGAGTCAACTAGAGAGTTTAAACATTACAAATCTCAACACAACTCTCCCGTAGCTAATCCAAAATTTATGGTAAAGAAAAGATCACAACACAAGAGAATTATGGAGAAAACTAAAGTCATATTCACCTCAAGTGATCCCAATCCTCAAGAATTTGATCCATGATGTCAAGTTACTCCATCACAATAACCCTTGTCTCCAACATGACCATATGAGATATAAGACGTCATGAACAACCCATTTGGACTTACAAAGGAAGAAATCATGGAGTATAAATTAGAACATCAAGCCTTAGAAATTTTAGCTCTAATTTCCCCATCTTTTGTTGCACAATCATTGACACAAGACTTGACTTCTTCCATGTTCCCATCAACCCCATCACTTGGGCTAAATCAAAGACCTACTCCTAGTCTTATAGCTATTCTTGCTAAGGAATTTGGTCACACTCTTACATTTGAAAGCAACACACTTATGGGTAATCTCAACACCACTCCATCCCAAACAACCACTTGGACACCAACATTTGGCACTCCTATTCCCAAGTACCTTCTACATCCATATAAACCACTTACACTCCATTAATCCACAATGACCTCAACATATTGGGGACACCCATCTTCATCCATACCCATGAGCATTACAAGTGTTCCCAATGTCACACAAATTAGTGTGGACCAAGTATCACAAGTAGATACAAAATGGAAAGGTAATACCATCATGCAAAATCAGCCTTTAACACAACATGGGACATCATCCAATCCTCCCATTGGTACATCAAACCCAATAGTTCCCAAAAACACTTCTATTCCATCCATCATCAAAACAATCCCTTGATCATGAATCCCATCAACCAAGGTAATACCCTGGATTCATATCAAACACAAAGGAATACCCAAAACATCAGCCAAGGTAATCCTTCCAATCAATGGACTCAATATCCTAATATGCCCTTAACATCACAATACCTAATGACACCATTATCATCTTTATCGTTCATCTCCCAAGTAATGAAAAATCAAATGGGACCTTAAACTTACATTCCACCATCACAATCCACCATCTTACAAGGAATTTTTAACCAAGGGAACCTACAACCTCTCATCAACATCCCGCTACCTACTCAAAATATCAACACTCAAAACCCATTGTAGATGTCCCAACAATCAAATGATCCTACATTGCAAGCACATGCCTTAGCCTTATAGCAAGAACAATAGGATTATCAACAAGTCGTTCAACAACAAGAAGCATCCCTAGTAGTACAACAACAACAATCATAGTAAGCAACCCTAGTAGCACAACCAGCAGCCTTAGCATCATAACAATAGCAACAACAACAACAACAAGCAACCTTAGCAGTACAAAAAGTAGCCTTAGTAGCGCAACAATAGCAACAACAATAAGCAACCTTAGTAACACAAAAAAAAAAAAGCATCCCTTGTGGCCCAACAACAACAACAAGCCTTACTAGCTTAGTAGTATGCCCAACAAAAAAATCAACAACAAAGTTCCTACTATAATCCTCAATAGAACATCGTCAATCCAAACACGCTAGGAACATATACACTTCTACCTCAAACACCACCATACACACCATACAATACCTCATCATATAAGAATCCTACATACAATTCATCCATCTTCCCACAATATGTTCCTCCAACAAACCTGCAAGACGATATGGCATCACAACTCAAGGGGTTATCACATGAAATGTAGGATCTCCAAATAGGCAAGATGAAGAAGCCCCATATGTAGAACCTATGACAATATCCATTTGATCGAAACATTGCAATGGTACCATTCCCTCTTGGTTTTCAAGTCCCAAAATTCAATAAATACAAAGGGAGAGGAAGTCCTGTGGACCATATCAAAGAGTTTAACATCATGTGTATGTAGGTTGCCTACAATTATTCTTATTTAATGTGTCTCTTTCCATGAAGCTAGGCAGGCCCAACCATCAACTAGTTTTCTCAATTTCTTATAGGAACTAAAAATTTCAAAGAAATAACTAATAAATTCATTGATCACTTCTATAATCTTGACATGAACGCAAGCCTAGAAGAGTTGTACACTCTCAAGAAAAACAAAGGAGAACCTTTTGAAAATTTCTTGCAATGGTAGAGACAAAGAGCTAGTAAGAGTAAGTGACCAATTCTTGATGAAAAAGTGGGAATTATCATAGAAAACCTAGATCCAGATCTATCCTTCCATTTGAATATGCAGCACATTACCTCTTATGATGAGCTTGTCCCTAGAGCCGTTAATATCAAGAGAGCTCTAATCTCAGGGAAATAATCAAGCTTACAAAGACATTCACTCATCAACCAGTTCAAATGACAAGCCTTGTGTCTGGGCTAAGAAAAAAAAAGTGATGAATGATGGTGTGGTAGATTCTAAGGTGGTCCTATGTTCACCTAAGCCAAACAACAATAAAATAGCTAATTTTCAACCAATTGTGCATCAAAGAACACCATCCCAAAATAATCAAATCAATAACATTGAAATGCAACAAAGATGAACTCCCAACAAGAACAAATATCCAAAACACAAGTACACATAGTTGTTGAAATCTATTGAAACCATCATGAAGAAATTGGTAGAGTCAAACTTGATAATGCTTCCCAATTTTGAAAACTATGAGGAACCCCAAGATAAACCACCATGGTACAATGAAATCAACCTTTGTGACTTTCACAAAATAAAATGACATAAGACAAGGAACTATATGTGGCTTAAAAATATTATCCAAGATCTTATAGAGAGCAACACCATATCTATTAAGGTACCAACTAGTAATCAAGATCTTAAGATATACAAGACCCCCAAACTAGATCATAGCAAGGGAAACAACACTAGGAAAGCTAAAGATTACACAAGCGTGTAGTATACCTATTCTAATGTAGTCACTTATTGTGATAGTGTCATCACCATCATTACCATCAAAGGGCCTAGTGCAGTGTGTGGAATCACCACATGACATGGAAAATTCATCATCCAAGGAGTCCCATCATAATCTAGGCACAACCTACTTTTCCAATATCAACCCTAGAAAGTATAATCTCCTAGATCAGCTTAAAAAGACCCCTGCACAAATTTATATCTTGGAACTATTAAGGCTATCCCTCACACATAGGGAAATCTTAGAGAAAGATTTGCATACATCATCTATCCCTAAGGATATATATATATAGAGTAGTTTCAAGCTATGGTAGGGCATATCACTAATCATCTTATCACCTTCTCAGAACAAGTCCTATCATCATAGCCATCTCATAACCATGCTTTACACATTGATGTCATTGTTCACAAGAATAAGGTTAAAAGAGCCTTAGTCAATGGAAGTGTTGGTTTGAACATTTGTACCCTTTAGTTTATCAAGAACCTAGGATATTCAAAAGATTCTATTGAGAAAGAAAAGATTAGAACCATCAAATCATATGACAATCAAGAGTTGGTATCACAAGGAATCATCGTATTACCCATCCAAGTGGGACCTGTCATTGCAGAAACTACGTGCCAAGTACCAGACCTTGATCTCCCTTAAAAAATCCTACTTGTCCAACCTTGGATTCATGACCTAAAATTTGTAGCTTCAACCTATCATCAATGTGTAAAGTTTCCTTTTGAAGGAAGAGAAGTTACCATTCATGGAGATCTTAAGCCTTTTTACTACTACAAGAATCTTGAGACCAAGTTCTATAAGATCTCCCAAATACCCAAGAATGGTGAAGGGCCTACACCATGTACCTCATTTGTTGACCCATCATCTGTTGCATCTACCTCAAAGACGAAAGCACCCATGTTGCAAAACATACCCGACATCGAAGAAGTGATCCAAGATGATGGTTGTGGAAACTATAAAATAACCAAGGATACTTTTGTGTTGGGGGAGGTACCTCTTCCTCCCAAATCTCATGGGAAACCAGCACCTAACACCAGTACAGTCCCTAAAACAATAAATATGGAAGCTACTACCTTCACCAAGTGGGGGGATTTGAACAAACAAGATGTCAATGGGGAGGATATCTCTAAACTAGTATATCAAGATGAACTACCCATCTCTTTTCTTCCCATGGAAGATGAAAACAAAGGCCTATCACTTATGAAGGGAATGGGGTATAATAGGAATGAAAAAATGGGATACAATGACAATAGTTTGCTAGATCCTATCGTACTTGAGAAACATCCAAAGAATCTTGGCTTAGGATGTACTACTAGTAAGGTTACCCTTATTGGAAAAATTACTTCCACTAAATGGGTTGAGGCTTCCTCTTGGTTACCTACATCACATGATACTACCCTAGATGACTTCCACCTCAAAATTACTAACTTATTTGAGAATAACTCTCTCTTCATGATATCCACATCATCCTTCACCTCAAGCGACCAACCAAATGAAATACGCCTAGTATACCCACAACTTATTGACTTGGACAAACATGAACCATTGATTCGATATTTATTCACAAATGATGAAGTAATCTTGGAATTCATGGGACTCCATGATAACTTACCATGGGAAGATCACAAGGATAGTTTTGATATAGAGGTAGATACAAGGGAATACTATGGGGAGACAGTTGAATCCTTCATTCACAAAATGGACAACATGCAACTAACATGCAAATATTTGAGTGAAAACCATACTATGGCACTTTTTGATACTAAAATAGTAAAAAGAAAGGACACATCTGAGGTTGAAAACCTCTTTGAGGCACCCAAGGATGAGGGATTCAATCTCCCCCTGAGTGCAATGCATCCAAAAAATTCAACAATGTTAGTAGAAAAGGACACCCCAGTCAATGTGGAATAGAAGAAGCACCCTAGATCACTTTCTATGTCGAATTCATGTTGGATGAAGAATGTAAGAACCTAGAAGTGTTCCTAAAAGAGTAAAAGGATAAACTTGCATGGTCATACATAGATATGTTATGACTCAATCTAGAAGTGGTTTTGCATCATCTAGCAGTCTATCCTAAAGCCAAACGAGTAAAACAAAAGTTAAGGAAAACACACCCTTAGATAGCACTCTTGGTGAAACTTGAGTTACAAAAACTTCTGGACATTGGATTCATCTGAATGATAGACTATCATGAGTGTGTTTCAAACCTGGTACCCAACTCCAAACCCATTGGGGGCATTAGAATCTACAATGATTTCAGAGATCTAAACAAAGCATTCTTGAAGGATGATTTCCCTCTTCCTAACATTGACATCATTATGGATTTAATAACTAGGCATGAAATGCTATCACTCATGGATGGTTTTTCAAGCTATAATCAAATTATGATCACCAAGGAGGATCAACACAAAATTGCATTCACTTGTCCCTATGGAACATATTGATGGAACGTGATGTTGTTTGGGTTGAAGAATGCAAGAGAAACCTATCAGAGAGAAATGACCCTCATCTTTCATGATATGATCCACAAAATAGTTGAAGATTATGTGGAAAATATCTTAGCCAAGTCAAAGAAAAGAAGTGAGCACATAGAAGTACTAGGACCCATTTTGATAGACTTGAAGAGTGTAAGGTGTGGCTAAACCCAAAAAAATATGTCTTTGGGGTTACATCAGGAAAGCTGCTTAGCTACATCATGTCACAAAGAGGGATATAAATTGATCTAGAAAAAGTGAAAGCCATCCTAGACATGGAACCACAACAAATGCTGAAGTAGATGAGAGGGTTACAAGGAAGGTTGCAGTCCATCAGAAGGTTCATAGTGTAACTATGAGAAAAAATCCACCCTTTTTCGCATCTTCTCCATAAAGGAATAACTTACAAGTGGGATGAGAAGTGCGACAAAGCTTTCTAGGAAATCAAGGACTACTTATTGACACCTCCAATGCTCATGTCATTGATACCAAACAAGCCATTGATCTTGTATATCTCAGCAACATCAGTAGCACAATATGATGAAAATGGAAAGGAAAAAGCTATCTATTACATCATGAAGACATTGGTGGGCTATGAAATGAACTATTCATCCATTGAAAAAGAATTCTTAGTAATGGTTTTTGCTTCACAAAAGTTAAGACACTACATGTTGTCACACCAAATCAAGCTCATTGCAAAGATTGACCCATTGAAATACCTATTATTCAAAGAAACTCTCACTAGGTGAATGGCCAAATGGGTAATTATCTTAATTGAATTTGGCATAGAGTACATGGAGTGCAAGGAAATCAAAGGACAAGTGATCACAGACCAACTAGAAAATGTACCTATCTATATAGAGAACCCTTTGATATATGAATTCACTGACAAATTAGTGTTCTTTATCAATACAACAGATTAGTAGAAGATTCATTTTGATGGATTGTTCACCCAACATGGATCAGGGGTGGGTATTCTCTTTATCACCCCTCAAGGTGATTGGATTCCAAAGTCATGCAGGCTATCATTCTCATGTACTAATAACATTGTTGAGTATGAATCCCTAATCACAAGTTTAAGGATAGTAGTTCAATGGAAGATACAAGAGTTGAAAGTCTATGGAGATTCACAGCTAGTTATCAACCAAGTCAATAACGACTACCAGAATAAGGATGATAAGCTCACTCATTACAAGAGGATGGAAGAGAGTCTCAAGGACCTTTTCATATATATAAATTTTGATCAGATCCCTCACATGAACAACAGAGCAACATATGCTATGGAAACAATTGGATTAGTGTTAGAAATGTCGTACAACATCCTCTAATGTGAATTCTTGGTAGAACAACTTCTCATACTAGTAGAACAAATTCTTGTACCAACTTTCAAAATCCCTAAATCTAAATTCACGTGTGTCATCATTGGTCCTGGATCCCTACGGTATCATTAAATATTCACCTACCTAAGTAGAGGAACTCTCCTATCCGATATCACCTCCAACCTTGAGAATATCTTTGTAAAAAGGGTATCTCGATTTGTGATCCTAGGTGATACCTTATACAACCAAAGCATCAAGGGGACATTACTATGATGTCTTAACCAAGGGGAAGCCTTGATCACTTTAACAATAGTACATGATGGCATATGTGGTTCCCATTCTAGTGGTATGACTTTAGCTAAGAAACTGTTGAGAATGGGGTACTACTAGCCAACCATGGAAAGAGAAGCCTATAAATACATGTAGAAGTGTGTCCAATGTCAACAACATGGAGATCTAGTCCATGCTCTTGCTTAGGCATTGCAACCAATGAGCACACCTTGGCCTTTCTCATAGTGGGGACTTGACCTCATAGGAAATATTACTCCCACCTCATCTAATATCCATAAGTTCATCATAATAGCCACTGAGTACTTTAATAAATGGGTAGAAGCCATCCCTATGACCTACATAATGAGAAAGAAAATTGCTAAGTTCATCCTGAATTACCTTACTTGCCATTATGGTATTTCGTAAACTCTTATCTTAGAAAATTGAACACCCTTCAAGAACCAGGATGTGAAAGAGCCATGTCAAAGATTCAACATCCAACATTAATTCTCTACCCTGTATTACCCCTAGGGAAATGGTCAAGTTGAGTCTACAAACAAGACCATTCTAAATATCCTAAAGAAAATGGTCAATGAAGCTAGCCATGACTAGCATTTGTAGTTATGAAAATACAAAAAAATAAAAAATGATCAAAAACCAAAAAAAAATGAGAAAAGGGATTGAAGAAGTAAGGAAAAACAATCGTCCTCTAGTGAAAACCTCTTTAGTGGTGCTTTGGGCAAGTACCTTGGTGAAAATTTGCAAAACAAGCACCTTGCATTAATAAAGCACCTCCACATGTTCTTTGGCTCTTATCCTATCATTCTCTCCATTGGATCCATCCATCAGAGTATTCATCCTATTTACTCCATCACCCACCCACATCTACATCATAGCTTGATATCGTGAAGTATTGTATCCCCTTTAGTGCTACTTGGCATATTCCAAAGGTCAACTTGTCATGCCTATACCAAGGTAATCTATCATGTAACAATGGGGGAAATTCATTTTGGATCAAATCAGGTTCTTGTATATCTTAAGGTTATTGGAAATATCTTGAAAATCCAAAAAAAAATTGTAAAATATCATCAAAAGTACAAAAACATCCAAATCTTGTATAGCCAAAAATCCAAAAACATTCCAAATCTTGTGCAGCTAAAATCACAAAACATTTAGAAAACTATAAAGAAAAAATATAAAACATCCAAAACACATCAAAATCCCTAAAAAGGTCAAACATTGAAAATTCAAAAACTGTTCCATGTCAAACTACAAGTCTTTGAGCTTGAACATAGGCAAGGCCATCATTGATGTGCCCCCGAGACACCCTAGGCCAGTCCTTTAGGAGTTTGTCATAATAAACTGACATTCCATCAATTGTTAATATCTCATCATCAATAACTTAATTTAGTAAAACTACATGGTCTATGCATGTATAACATAGGCAAGGGTAATCTTTGATCAGCCCTTGAGGCCCTTAGGATAGGTTCTTAGTTGAAATTTGGAAAACCCCTAAACATTTAGATAATAGAAAATTAGAAAAACATTTGAAAATTGAAAACACAAAAACATTCAGAAAACATTCAAAAGACCTAAACAACATCATATATCTTTGAAAAACCATAAACAACCTCAAATAATAGAAAACCAAAAACATTCATATAAACTTTTGAAAAGACCAAAAACAACCTAAAAACATTAGAAAGTATCAAAAACATTGAAATATTCTAAAAAATCCAAAATCATTCATTCCATCTCGCTTTCACCTACAATAAACCTTCATCCATAATAAATCAATCGTCACCTTCAACCTTTTGTAAAACAAATAGAAAGCAAGTATTGCAAGTCAGTAAGTGAGAACCTAACTATCAAAATCCAAAGTCTAGGTCATAAGTAAATGAGTCAGTGGAATTTGTAGTAATGGCTTATCAAAAACCTTATCCTAATCAAAACATGTGATTAACATGGCCTAGGATGAATCCTTCCTATGATGGACGTCAACATCAGAAAATCACCTTAGCTATAATTAAACTAGAAAGAGATATAGACAACACTAACTATTTATCTTTGATCTTTTCTTATGATTTATCTTATTGACCCATTCTAAGGATCTCTCAATGATGTCTCAACAATTTAGAGAGATAGGAGTGGGGCATCAATCATTATATTTTATTTTCTATGCTTGTGGGTATTCTTGTAAAATAACCTTGGCGCATAATTGCTTAGTTGTGTGTAGGGAGGTTATTTGAAGTAGATTGTTGACTATTGTGTATGCTTTGGTCCAAGATATTATGAACTAATAACCTAAATTCCAACAATGTTTCCATATGTCAAGGTGTGAACAAGAACTATCCTATTTGTTTGTAGAGTCAAAGTCCATTACACTAGATACAACACCATCCTAGTTTTCAATACCTTGATTCATTGTGTCTATATGTTATTTAAAAAATAAGGAATGGTGAAAAATCCCAATCCAAAGATATGAGAAAATCATCATTCATCTCTCATCACCATCTCTAATACAGTCTCGATCGATCATAGACTTGTTGGACTTTAGAATCAATTTTCAAAATCAATTGTCAAATCATCTCATTCTTCTTTCTTTCCATGCTAACCTAGTATCATGACAGTCAACAAAAACATCATCATACATCCATCTTACATCCACAAATCATCAACATGTATACATATCACATATCATAAGCATAAATTGCACTATAAGCATCACATCCATATCCATATGCATACACCATCATCACATCATAAATTGCATTGAAACATAAATAAAAGTGCATCAATCACATTGCATTCATGCATTGCATATCATAAAGCATATCATGTCACATCATATCATATGCATCCATACATCCATACAACATGAAATAAAGAGGCACATTACATCATGAATCTATATCATCTCATATATATCAAAAAATTGATTGTCATGGTACAATATATGAATCAGTGTATGTATATCATCAAAATGTACAATGTACATGAGGCTATAAAAAATGAGCCTATGAGTGTATGTCTGTATCAATAATCAAGCTATACAAAATATGTGTGTAAAATCAAAGGAGGTATATCCCTTGTTGGCTTTGTCCCCATCTCCTGGCTGGTCTGGATGCCTAACTAAAGTGGAGGAACTTGGTTGAACCTAGTTGCGGTGCTCAAAATTAGGTTGCCTATGATGGGGAGGGATGTCTCTATAATACAGTGTCTACCAATATGCTACCTCCTCCCTCATTGTACCATCCAGCTGAGTGGACACCGTTTGTCCAACACACCTCTAAGCTTGTTGGGATTGCTACTGGGACACTACCTCTAGTTGTTGCTACCTGCCAACCTCCTAAGCCAATTGACCATTTGACATCTACCTCATCTATCTCTTATGGTCTCTCTATTGCTTAGCCTGGTCCCTCTCAAATGTGAGTGCCTGTACCTTATGCCAAGCTAGATCTCACTCAAATATCACTACCTATACCTATTGTTGTAACTACTGAATCTATAAATCATAGGGATTTGGCCTTAGTGGTGGCTATTGTGTTGGCTACTACTATATTGGCTACTACTCTATAGGTGGTTGTTGAGGTGGCTACAGATCCAATGGTGGTAGGCATGCACTCTGGACTTTTCCATCTTGTCCTCTACCCCATCCTCTGCCCTACCCATCCTATGGCTGGCCTCGACCTCTACCTACTCCCCTCCCTCTCAGCCTTGCTCATGGAGGTACAACTACTAGATCTGTCAATCTAGGAGGGGGTACAAACCACACATCATATGTAGGAATCATTTGAGCATCTTCCTACCCTTGATCATAAGCCCATGGGCTTAGAACCAACTGTCTAAATCCCTTGATGACCTCATGGGTGGGTATTGTTTGTCCCTATGTCGTCTCTCATGCCGATCTAGCAAAAATGGTCGTATATGTATCGTCAGGCCTATCCTACCTTTCACCAAACTATCTAGCTACTCTATCAGGAAAGTACCTCTCAATCATGGTGTGCTCTCGATCCTACACGTATAGGGTCTACCAAGCAAAGAATAATTGTTGCACATCATTGTACCATGTCAACATCTGAAGCCATGGCTGCCATTGGAACACTGTCATCTCATTGATCACTCTCCTCCAATAAGGGATGTCAATTTGTCTTGTGTGTTGTAGAGTGATGACACCTCTGTACTCCACATGACCAGATCATCTAGCTCCACATTGGCCATGTGGACAATCAGTCAAAGCACAATAATGTGCTTCCATGCCCATATATGTAAAAGTGTGACCCCTATATGAATAGCTCTACCATCACAGTACACGATGCCATGAATATCATGGTAAAGGGAGGCCAACATCACTAGCCCCCATGCATACTGGGTCCTCTTAAAAAGCATCTAATGCCAAGCCATCCCCCATCCTGGACTGAATCCTCTACTCCATCAATCTAGGGAAGCCAACCCCAAAATCACTATACCAATGATCAATTTGAAGGTCGATGAACAACCTCTGTACATCTCTAGGTCAATCAGTGGGTTGACCAAGACAATAGTATCCTAGTCAAGAACCTCGTGAAAAGCATCATATCCTACATGAGTTTCGTAAATCATGCACTCATCATGTATGGGAAATCACAAAATCCACCATACATCCTCCAACATCACTATCGCCTCGTTAGTGGGTAAGTGGAATGATGAGGTCTCACTATGCCATCGTTTGCATAGTGTTGTCATCATCACAAGGTGGGTTCGCATAATGGGCATGTAAGCAACGTACCACAATATGATCTCTCCTAGGTGCTCCTGTCGAATCTCAAATAAATCATCAAGTCTGGAAAGAACAAAAAGTTGGTGCTCATGAGACATCAAAGGTTGGATAACCTGCTACACCCATGAAGCACATGACATCAATTTTTGCTCAAATTGGCTAAGTTTGGAGTTTCCATCCCCCAAATGACAAATGCATCGCTATTTACAAAAGCATCACTATAGTCCAAATTCCAAACAGTGACGCTATATACATTCAAATTCTAAATCATGACTAACATCGCTCATCACACCTATGTCGTAATTTGAAATCTAGAAACCCTAATTTAAAATCTGAAGTGCATCACTCATTACAGTAGCATCGCTAAAAATGAAAATAGCATCGCCAATTCTCCAAATGGTGTTGCAATATAGCAAGATCACCCTAATCTAAATTTCAAATTGCAATAAATGTACTGAAAAGTCAAAATGCAAGCCAAGTTTAAGATCACATATCATTGGTCCTATGCTGAGAGGTTGTTGGTACTCTCAAACCCAGTTGAAAATGTGTCATGGGAGCACTCGTTGTGCCATGTCGTTAAGAGTTCAAGGGTCAAATTGCAAGAATTCTCTAAGGCGTGAATGCACAAATGAATTGAAAGTGACCCTTCATCACCTATTCAAGCCTAAAAATTAGGGTTTTTTCCCTAATTTGACTATGCAGCTAGGGTTTTTCACAAATTTCACCAATCCTACCAAATTGAATCTTATTTTGTACCTTTTTTATGTTTTTTGATTTTTTTTGCATGTCGAAGCCTTTTTGGACGCTTGAGGTAGCATTTTACCTTTGTCGAGAGATCAAGTAAAAATTCAAAATCTTTTCCCAATTACTCGAGGGGGCAGGAACCAACTCATTCCTTCCATTGGGGCAACATTGAGGCATCTAAAAATAAAAAAGATCTAATTTTTTATCTGAGTAGCAGTATTAATTGGAAAAGCATTAGTCTTTGAACCAAAGTAGTAGGTACCTCGCTTCAAAGTGGGGGAAAATGTAGGCACTTAAAAAATTTCTTGAAAGGTATCATTCACTTGAATCAGGTATATTAACATTGCTTCATCCTCAAACCCATCCTCTTTTCACATAATTGATTAAATTAGCCTAGCTATTTAATTAATTATGTCATTTTCATCTATTGGTCTAATTAATCCAATTGGGTTAATTCACCCCCTTTCATGCTAACATTTCATCCTATTAAATTAAATAGATCAAGTTATTTAATTTAAATCCCTAAGTCCTCTTATTTAATTAAATAACCATAAGTTATTTAATTAAATATCATATTGCTTTCCCCCATTTAATTAAATCACTTATTTAATGAATATCATAAAATTTCCCTAAATTGCATAATTAAACCTTTATTTAATTATCAATTACTAATTAATCCTCATCCCCCAACTTGCAAGGGAATATTCCTCCTTTGCACATTCCTCCAAAAGGAGTATTCCCATGGAATATTCCTTCCTCTATTGCACATTAAAACTTTATTTTAATTTTCTTAATATCTAATTTCTCCTCACCCATGAGAATATTCCCTCTCCTCACTCATTTGAAAAAAGGAATATTCTTCCTTCTAACAAACTTACAAGAATTCTTGTGCAAGTTTTGAATGTGTTTTTTTGAAAGAATATGAGCCCTTGATTCTTTCCTTGATCCATGAGATCATTGATCTCATCCATTGATGAGAATCCATGTGATCATTGATGAGAATCCATGATCCATGTTTCATCTTTCCTCCATTTTGACCATTGATTAACCTTTTAATCTTAACCCTTCATTTCTCATTTTATTTCCTATAAATAGGTCACTATTTAAAAAATGGAGCCACCTTTTGATATCAAACTTATGTTGTTGAAATCACTTTCACTTGCACTCATATTTGACACACATTTACCTTAATTTACTTGCATATTAGCTTAGCTTCCATTAATGGATTCCATGGTAACTTAGGTGCATACATTTAGTATATCTTGTAATTAGGGTTTTAATCTTTTGAGCTTAAACTCCATTTAGATTAGCTTTGAATACACTGATATCAATTAAAATAGCTTTCATCATGTTAATTTAGCATTTAAATCATGTTTCCCTACACATATTTCATTAGTTTCATCAATTATCTTCAATAGAATTGATCAGAATAGGCTCATCTATGCACAGGTTTGGGAAAGTGTCACCATTCCACATCAATGCAATACCACTCCCCCAATAGGATAAGTTTCAATGGATTAGAATAGGTGTTTTGAAGCTTTCATAGTTGTAGTGTAGTAAAATGCATACCCTTGTGTTTTCACACTTGTTTGGGCCCACCTTGCTTTATTTATCCCTATTTATGTCATAATTAGTCCTATTTTGCATCCAAAAGCCTAATAAACTATATATTTTTTTAGATAATCTCAAAAAACAACAAACGATAAATGATCATTTAATGATTATGTCTGTGTGTCCCTAATTTGTGGACTCGGACTAAAATGCCACCTAGGGTGTCTTTGTCCTCCATGGGTCTTGGGACCCTAATTTTGAATGTTCTTGAAAAGGTCCTTTTTTGGAGTTTGTGCCTCAATATTTGAGCCTTGAGACTAAGATGCCACCTAGGGAATATTAGTCCTCCTTGGCTTATTTTCTAGATTTAATTTCAAATTCTGGCAGGATTAAGCCTCCTTTAATTAATGGGTTCATATGTTGTCTTTTTGTGGTGTAATTTCAGGATATTAAGCATGAATAAGTATAAATACAAGGTTCCTCCACTCGTTTTCATAACAAGCATTCAAGTATTCATTCTTAAGGAAATTTTATGCATTTAAGAGAAATTCATCAAGAATTTGGAGCCATCATGAAGATTCAAGCATCATATCAAAGATATTCTTGCATCATGTGTGTTATCGTGCTAAAATTCATGATGTAGGGTTTCATGATTTAAGCTAGCATTTCATTCAAAATCTATCCTATTCAAGCAAGAATCAAGGTATACATCCATTGAAACCACTTCATACATGTTTGTAGAACTTTATTGCAAGGGTTTGGTGAGTTGTAGCATTTCATGTTGTTCATTCATCATTTCCCTTCATTATTTCATTTCATTTCAACGTTTAGTTACCAACAAGGGATTTGACCAAGGAAAACCCCCATTCACTAGCAATCAACAAGTTTTTCCTTCTCTTGCATGTTTGTGATTGCAAATCTAGGTTGAAGACTGGAAGATCATTTGGAGTGCAAAGTTGCAAATTTGTCATCTTCACGAAAACTCACCTACAGGCTAGATCTAGAAGTTTCATAACCTGAGATCAAAGAAGAAGGAAGTGCATACATCAAGCCTTAGGACCACATTCAAAGATTTTATAAATTTGAAATGGGACTAAGACAATAGTAAGGGTGTCTTAGTCCTCCCAGTGGATTTTTGTAGAGATTCTTTTGGATCCTGTTTTGGCATTCAAATATTTCGCATCTCCCCCAAAAATCAGCAACGGGACTAAGACAATAGTAAGGGCATCTTAGTCCTTCTTGGCATATTTTGATAGGTTTTTTGCATTTCTAGAATCCTCATTGCATTTCTAGACTTCCTAGGTATACATACCCTAACTTGTTGCATAATTTCATCATTTTCACTCATCATTTAGCTTGCATTACTAAGTCTCATGAGTTGAATTCTTACTTTTCTTTTCCAAGATTTTGCTTGGCGGTGAACCCCCTTTAAGCTAAAAGAACCCCTCCTAGGTCTTCCTTGTTGAAAATTGACTAACCCTTTTGGGTTGATAGTCAATCAAATTTGGGATCCTAGGACATTATCAAATGATAATAGGAGAATAAGTGGGCACTCCCCCACCTCATTTCCCATTATTCATTTTGGTGAACCTAACTTCTTGAGCATTCATTTTCTGATTTGGAGTTCGTAAGGGCCCTAGATCTAGGTTGTATTCATTCTTTCTTTGCATCTTGCATTAGTGAAAGTGCATTTAGGGTTTATTATATTTAGTGAAAGTGCATCTAGGGTTTCTCACATGTGCATCAGTGAATGTGCATATAGGATGAATTTTTTCTTTCTTGCATCATTTTATCTCATTGAAAAACTAGAATGTGTATTGTTAATCATCCTAATTGCATTTAGGAACATTTTTATTGCATTCAAAATTGAAAAAAAAATGCATTCACTTTTGCATCTAATTGCTTGTCAATAGTTACTTTTTCTTGCATTCATTTGCATAATTTTTTGTTTCCAAAAATCAGGTCCCTAGGTAGGAAACTTGGGAATAGTGTTATCAACTCATATTTTGCTCTTTTTTCTAGAGAAAATCTCTATTGGGACAAAAATTCCCTTCCTAGTCTCTTAGTCCCTCTCAGGGTATCTGGCTCAAAACCCTGTCTAAGTTGTGTGCTTTATGCTCGACTTTTTGTACCCTCCAAATTCCTTTAGTAGGACCAAGATTCCCTTTCTAGTATCTTAGTCCATGTTGAGTTTGAAGCTGCAATTTCCAAGGTTTAAATTTATTTTTCTGCACTTTTGTTTGTTGTCATTGGTTATATGTTTCAGTGGGTTGACTTTTTGTTTCATGCATTTTACTAAATCTAACTAAAAGTGATTCATTTCATGAATTTCTCAATTCCAAATTTTCATTTACAACATTTCATCTTTCAGGTTGTTGCATAGTGTAATCAGAAAATTACCTTGTTTCAAATCTGAAAATCACATTTAAACATTTCACTTTAGGTCATTTCATTGCACTTTCTTTACTTTTTCATAATATCATGTTTTCTTTCAAGAGATGTGTCTCTGACATGGTTAAAAATGGATTGCATAAGTACAACATACCCTCTTATGAGTTCAATATAGAATACACCAATGAGGTCATTAAGAAACATGTTAGTCATCCTTCTACTATCTTTCATGACACCATTGACACAATCCTTAGCATCACATTGCCCATTGGTGAGGATGGTAGTGTAGACAATCATAACAATCATACTCATTCTTCTCCCGATACCTCTCATCTTAGTGATGAAGGTATCTTGGTGAAAGAAGATACAAGCATTGAGAGTCTTGATTGTCCCTATCCTCCTCCCCTTTGGAAGACATTAGAAAACAAGAAGATGAGATCATAGAAACATTTCTAAACATCACCTTACCTAATCTCCATTCATCCCTTGCTTGTGAGAATTTTTTAGTGAAAGAAGATGATATCATAGATAACCATAATTGTCCTCCTAATACCCCCTTGAATATAAAGAGGATAGGTTGGTATTAGAAGATACACCTACCGAGAGTCATGAGAATCATGTTCCTCCCTTCCCTAATGATCCTACCATTTGGAATGATCTATTTGGTAATCATAGTTGTCTGTCTCTTGATGCCTCCCCTACTAGTGATGAAGCTAATTTACAAAATCTAACCATGAAAGGTGATGAACATCTTACAAGCTCTCCTACTAGGGTTGAAAGTATGGCACAAGAGAATGGGACCTCAGAGAAAAATGATAAAGTCATGAACAATCATAATAATAAAATAGAGCCTTCTCCTAATATCCCCACTATTGATGAACATGAAAATCCAACCATTGATCATTCCACTACTTGTGATGAAGTCATTTTAGAAGAACCAATCCTTGAATGCCAAGAACATTTGGTTTGTAGTTCTCCTAGAAACTCTCCTACTAGGGAAGACATAATAGTGGAAGAAAATGAGAACATTGACAATATTAATTCCTTATATGAAGATGATGAAGTAACATTAGACTCCTCTTCACTAAGAGATCTGAAAATAATAGTAAGACTTCTGAGGTTATGCACATTAGATATCCCTTGGAGTATTCTCCTGATCCTAAACTTATCATTTATCCACCCTCTCACAAACCACAAGTTCAAAACAAACATGTCCTTATCCTCAAACCACCTAAGAACAATGTTTCACAACAACCAAGTTACAATACCATTGCTCATACATACAACACTAGGAATAATTTGTAACCATGACAAACACCTTCAACATCCCTAGCCTTTCCTAATCCTATCTTGCCTAGTGCCCCTTATTTTCCTTCACAAAGTGGAAAGGAGTATGATCATATTGAACAACTTAAGAATACTCCCACAAAGATATCCCTCTGGAACTTGATTTAGAATTCACCTAACTATTGCACTATGCTTCAAAATGCCTTACAATAAGTTCCTATCCCTTCTAATGCACAACTGAATGACATAGCAACCATGATTCAAGGAATAAATGCTAAAATTGTTTTCCACCAAAGTGAGCTCCTTCCTTTGGAAGTACAAAAACAATGTGATGCTTTCATTATTATAGCTCAATACAATACCATAGGGATAAAGAAAACCCTTGTTGGCAATGGCTCAGCCTTAAATATGTGTAGAGAAAACCTTTTAGATAAGCTTGGTATTGATAACTCAAAAATTCAACACAACTCTTTAATTATTAAGGGATTTGATAATGTGGTAAATAAATCACTTGGAGTGATAACCTTACTTATTACAGTTGGAAAGGCTACCTTACAAAACCCTATTCATGTTATTCCTCACAATCTTTCATATAATCTTCTTTTGGGAAGGACGTGGATTCATGATATGGATGCGGTGCCTTCTACCCTTCATCATAAAATTAAGTATTTCTACAAAAACAAAGTGTACACATTGGATGTTGATAATGAGCCTTACAATTTTTTACAATTCAAGAAAAACAAGGAAAATCCTTTGAAAAAATTAACACCAACCACACAAGTGGAACCCGTGCAACAAAAAGACAATGACAAACATATTGAGCAAGTCATGAAGCTATTAGATGATGATTGGGGTTCCTTGGATTTCACACCTAGCTTTGATGGGCAACCGAAGATCATAATAAAGCAATGTGAAAAAGAAAAAGTAGTCATGTCAACAAAAAATTTGGAAGACCTTTCGAAATCATCCACCTCAAACACTTTAGAAGAAAAATAAAATTACACAACAAACTTTGATGAAATTAATTATGAGCAACCATCAAAACCAAAAGAAATGAAGAATCTTTATGGAAAAGGTTATGAAATGATGAAACAACTCAGTTATAGTGGAAAAGGATGTGATGCTAGAGAACAAGGTATTTGTGTCCCTATAGATCCTCACACACAAGAAAAGACTAGTAGTCTTGGTTATTTTCCCTCAAAATACACAAACAAGCCTTCACTTAATATCAACACTATCACAAAACATTCTCCTTAACTGACTTTAACAATAGTGCATCATGAATTGCTAGACACTAGTGCTCTTGATTGTCATCATTTGAAAGAATCAAATAAATCTTTGCTTGAACCACTCATTTAATCACTAAAAAAATATGTAAATCAATGAATAACATGAAGCTAATGTAGATCAAATCTAAAGGAGTTAAACAGTTGATTAAAATTCTTTCTAACATATAAAATGATTCTACAATTATTACCATTATCATATCATTATAACAAATCTACTTACAATATCTTGGCATAAGTATAAAATTTGAATCATAATAAGTTACAACTCCTAGTACACATGTTTGAAATCAGATTAATAACTTATGCAACTAGTCTAATTATAACCATGCTCTCATAACAATTTAAAGCTATGGTGTTGTAAATGATTAATTTACACAACTGAATAAATAGGACATGAAATAAACAATTTATCACCATTTGCATTATTGAATCTATACAATTTACTCCTATAACTTAAAGTGGAAAGGAGAGAGATCATCATCAAGGTGATTTCCACCCTACCATGAAACATTAGCTTCCCCGTGCTACTCCACTAGAGAAGCCTAACCCATCACTAGGATCTAGCAGCATTTAGAACATGCATGATGGAATCCAATTCATTATGTGGGCCACTTTTCATTAGAATACCTATGTATTCATGTATCACATATCCAATACACTTGTATAATTTTAAGCATACCATGGAGGATAACATAAATGACTCAACATATCATACTTACGTAATGAAATTCAATGTTCATTCATCTCATAATGATGTTTTGACATTCTATAAGATTGGTGAATGGGTACAACAGTAACCAAAGTCTAAGCCTATAAGGTAATGTCATGTATTAAAGAGTACACCAAGATGGCTATCCCATATACCACATGTTACCTAAGTGCACTTACAACTAAGAAACTTACGAGCTCGAGCTCTTTCTTTCTTATCATTAAGTTGGCATACTTAGGCCTTATAAATCAATGCATAACCTTTAATCTACAATTTTTAGTAGAAATGATAGAGCTTAAAAATGTCATAAATTTTTTGTTCTTTGGCCAAATTCAAAAATTCAACATCTTTCGGAAAGGGGAAACAATGGAAAAAAAAAAGCAAAAATATTTTTTTGGGAGTCCCAACCATTTAAGAGCAGTTTTTCTTGCAATACAACTCACTAATTGCTTCTCAAAATAATCATATTAAAAAAAAAAATCTTAACTATGTTTGCATGCCTTTATAATTCATCATTGGTACTTAAAAGGTAGAATTTGAGTAAGAAACTACCATATAATCATGCATGAAAGCAACCTTGTTAGAAAAGAGCTCTAAGATAATTGTATCTACTTCATCTTACTCATTATCCATATAAATGTTGTATGTTGAAAATGCATGAAATATGGAGTAATATAAGGTCATAAGAATTTACTTCTCATGTCAATTTCATTCTAGATTACTAGATTCTATTCATTGATCATAATCCCCTTATTCGGTTCCCATATTGAACCATCTAGGAAACAACAAGACTTAAACTCATCTAGTTAAGTAACAATTGAACCAACCCCATATTGTAATTTTGGCCTATCCTAATGTGGGAAATTGTATCTCAGATTATTCGGGGTAGGTAGCACCTTGGGATCATGAGGTTATGTGAACTTACGTGTAATTGAATGTGTTTATACACTAACACCTCCCTAAGTACTTGTATAACTAGCCTAGGGATGTGCGCATTGGTATATTATTGGTCTTGCTAGTGAGGACATTGAGTAGTATGGGATACTTGATTGTTGTTATAACAGGATTATGTGATTAGGAATCAGCTAGTGGATTGATGCACGTAATAGGTTGTACCCATTTCTACTTTACTTATTGTTCCTTATTTGAGCATGTGATGTATGCTTGAGATGGTCATCTTGTGTATATGTGACATAAGTTGAAGCTAGTCATTGGGTAATTATGATGTATAATAGAGCTAGTCACCTTGTGTATATGTGACATATTGTGGGGCTAGTCAGTATATATATGTGGTGTGTCACTCCCCATGGGAATTGGGGAATTATGAAATGTTATGACCCTTGTGTATTTGTGTATGTTTGCACATTACTAATTGATATACTTTAGATGCCTCTATGGATGCTATTGTTCTAACATCTTAACAAATATTGTGCCATATGCATTAGATGAGGCTATATTTTGGTAGTTTTGATGCTCCTACTTGCGATGTCCATGATATTCTTCATGGTGATGTTGTGGAAATAACCTTGATGATTCTCTCTCTCCCTTCCACTTTAAGTTATAGGAGTAAATGGTATAGATTCAATAATGAAAATGGTGATAAATTATTTATTTCATGTCCTATTTATTCATTTGTGTAAATTCATCATTTACAACACCATAGCTTTAAATTTTTATGAGAGCACAGTTGTTATAATTAGACTAAATTTGCATAAGTTATTAATCTGATTTCAAACAAGCGTACTAGCAACTATAACTTATTATGATTCAAATTTTATACTTATGCCAAGATATTGTAAGTAGATTTGTGATAATGATATGATAATGGTAATAGTTGTAGAATCATTTTATATGTTAGAAAGAATTTTAATCAACTATTTAACTCCTTTAGATTTGATCTACATTAGCTTCATGTTATTCATTGATTTACATATTTTTTTAGTGATTAAATGAGTGGTTTTTACATATGGTTCTAGCTTATGGAGGTAACTGACTATGATGGAATCAAAACGCAAACACACCTAGACTCATGTAGTTAGGTTGCATGAGAATTGTGGCAATATGCCAGTAAAAGATGTGAAATAGGGTTGATGCCTGTAAGATTTTATTTAAAAAGAAATAAAAAAATAGAAACTAAAGGTCTCTCTTGCCAAAAAAAATTGCAATATGTAGGCATAGCTCTATAATCAAAGAAATGGAGTGGGAATTCAAAAAAAAATAGTGTGTCTCTAGGATATTAAAAAATAGATAGAGGCAGTTCATTCTTGGGGGGTGGGAGAATCTCAAGTGGGTTGCTCTCAAAGCAGAGGGAAACATGCTCTGTAAAATTGAGGATTTTACAAATTTTGTTGGGTTGTACATTCCATTTTACTCCTCACAGGACCATATTGTACATGATATAATAGTAAGGCTCTTACAAGAAGTCTTAGTTATGGTTGTATCATGTTATAGGATGAAATGGCCAAACGAAATGTCTTTGATCAGGTTTTTGTTTTGTGGGTCCATGGGAATCATAGCTATTATTTTCTATTAGAAAATTCCATCTTATAAGCTCTATCATACTTGAATACTATTCAAAACATAATGACAATGGGGGATTATATTTTTATTATTTCTCTAATTAAAATAACGATTACAAATTTGGGTGTCCATAGGGGGATACTGTGTAAGGTCTAATTTATCTTTCTATAGATGAACGTTGTCAATACATTTTTTTTATATCCTTCACATCAGACAATGAAAGTAAAATGAACCATCCTTCAAATGTGAAATATTTGTTACTACTGTTGAAAGCAAGCATGGACTATCATGTCATGATTAATGGTACCCAACCTACTTAGAAAAGGCTCAAGATTATATCAATCCAAGAAATCATTATAAATATAAACTCAACTTTTGAATTTTGTACTCAAATGTAGGGAAAACAACATAATTATATTACATGGGTAACCTCTTGAGTAAGCTCTTCTAGTGGATAAATATGATAAAATATATCCTCACACCATCACTTTTGTTTTCTCTTTCCTTCTATTAAGGATTAGATAGCTATAAATCATGTCTTGTAAGAAATTTAAGGCTGCTTCAAAATTATTATTAGAAAATGAACTAAAATATATGTTTAGATATGATAGAATGTAGCTAGAATTGGACACCTATTTTTTGGATGATACAAGTAGCAACTACGAGATTCTATTTTAGAAAAAAATTTCTCAAAGTAAACCCAATATGTTCCTAGTGATTGAATAAACAATATGTTTCAATAGGAACTTTCAATTCATGTTTGTAGTTTGCTATAATGAATTTGAATCATATAAAAATAAACCATGCATTGAAGAAAGTAAAGTATGTTATAAGTATGATGTAGTATTAAGAAAAAGGGAATAAATTACTTCTCGATGAGTTATAGTGGAAAGGAGAGAGAGCATCATCAAGGTGATTTCCACCCTACCACAAAGCATTATAGGAGTAAATGGTATAGATTCAATAATGTAAATGGTGATAAATTTTTTATTTCATGTCCTATTTATTCAGTTGTGTAAATTCATCATTTACAGCACCATAGATTTTAATTGTTATGAGAGAATGGTTGTTATAATTAGACTGGTTGCATAAGTTATTAATCTAATTTCAAACATGCGTACTAGTAGTTGTAACTTATTATGATTCAAATTTTATATTTATGCCAAGATATTGTAAGTAGATTTGTGATAATGATATGATAATGGTAATAGTTGTAGAATCATTTTATATGTTAGAAATAGTTTTAATCAACTGTTTAACTCCTTTAGATTTTATCTACATTAGCTTCATGTTATTCATTGATTTACATATTTTGTTAGTGATTAAATGAGTGGTTGTTACATAATTCAATGTCATCACAATAAACACTAATGATTTGAATTTAATAGATTCTACACCCTCCGATAAAGGAGAGAACAAAATATCACAATCCAAAGCATCTTGCGTAGGTATGGCATCTTGTACATCTAAGCAAGAGATATCATTATCACAAAATAAAGGAACATCTTCTACCATTTATCAAGAGGGTATCTTATCAAGACTCCTCCAAGATCGTTTGATATCCCCCTCTCCAAAAACATGAAATAAATTTTACTACAAGAATTCCTTTTTTTAATATCATAGAGTTCATGGTCATTCTACTAATGAATGTAAAGATTTGAGTAGAAAAATTCAACATCTTAAGGATTGTAATGCTCTCCCTTGGGTTGAAGCACCTAGTTCCTCTTTTCATTTTGGCTCATCCTTGTCTTGCACTAAGTGGGGGCAAGGGGTTAGGTAGCCTTGTCCTTGTATGTCACCTATCATGGCCTCTCTTGGCTAGGTATATGTAAGAGAAAGCTTGGGATGTGGATGACATGCCTTAAGTTGGCTCACATGTGACATACTGAGTTATCTTTCGCATTGTATTTTTGGGGGCAACCCTTTTTTCCTATTGCATGACGTTGCTTATTGGAAAAATATGACTTGGCATAGGGATTTATAAGTAATCTCTCATGGACCTTCTTCTAATTTAAAGCAATTGCTCACTACAATGGTGTTAGCAACCACTTTAAAGTGGGAGCATACATCAACACTCATGTTTCATTGTGTGATTTTATTTATTCTTGTGATGCATCATTTTCTTAGTGGTGTCGTTGGGTTTGGTTTCCTCCGAGAGTGTGATATTTCTTTGACTTGTCCTCTCTTGTATGCATTAAGCACAATTTTCCCTAAGATGAGACCTTGCATGAACTAATAAAAATCCCTTTGAATATCTCTCTTTCTTGTTGCATTGCATCTTTTGTGGCTTATTAAAGTCATGGAGGTATGGCTTTGATATGGACCTCTTGGGGCTCACCTAGTGAACAACTAGCTTCACTAGCCTTTGTGAGCATGTATTTTATTTTTGTCCTTATCATAGTCATGGGGGTATGACGTTGATATGGACTTCCTAGGGCTCACCTAGTGAACACCTAGCTTCACTATCCCTTGTGAGCATGTATTTTGTTTGCATAGTGGACAAGGCATTCCACTTGTAAACCTTTTTTGGACAAACAAACTAGACCTGGTCCATAGTGTGTTGGATGGCCAATCAAATCTTGATCCATGGAATTTTCCATTTTCCTTTTTTGTTCTCTTTTTTTTTCCTTTCTCTATCCTTAATGGTGTATGTTGGTGAATTGGTTATGGCTTCATATATCATTTGTATGTGTGTTCCTTTGTGCCTATGTTGGTTTTTCATAGGATCTTGATCCTGGGGGCTTGATTATCCCTCTTGATTATTATCATCCTATCTCACAAAAGTTTGTACATTTGAACCCCTCTTAATTGCATGGTTGGCTACTTTAGTGTGACTTTTAAACAAGTTCATCCTCTCACTAAAATGGGGGCTAAATGTAGTGTAGTAAAATGAATACCCTTGCATTTTCACACTTGTTTGGGCTTGCCTTTATTTACTTATCCATATTTATGTCTTAATTGGTCCTATTTTTCATCCACAAGTCTCATAAACTATATATTTTTCTGGCTAATCCCAACAAACATCAAAAGATAAATGATCATTTAATGATTCTATCTGTATGTCCCTGATTTGTGGACTGGTATTAAAAATCCACCTAGGGAATCTTTGTCCTTCATGGGTCTTGGGAATATGATTTTGAATGTACTTGAAAAGGTCCCTTTTTGGATTCTATGCCCTAATATTTGAGCCTTCAGACTAAGACACCACCTAGGGCATTTTAGTCCTTGGCTTATTTTTGGGACTTAATTTCAAATTCTAGCGAGATTTAGCCTCCTTTAATTAATGGATTCATATGTCAACTTGTTGTGTAATTTTGGGATATTAAGCATGAATAAGTATAAATACAAGGTTCCTCCACTCATTTTCATAACAAGCATTAAAGTATTCATTCCTAAGGTAAGTTTATGCATTCAAGAGCAATTCATTAAGCATTTAGAGCCATCATCAAGATTCAAGCATCATATCAAATATATTCTTGCATCATGTGTGTTATCATGCTAACATTTGTGATGTAGGGTTTCATGATTCAAGCTAGCATTTCATTCAAGATCTATCCTATTCAAGAAAGAGTCAAGGTCTACATCCATTGGAGCCACTTCATACATGTTTGCAACACTTTATTGCAAGGGTTTGGCAAGTTGTAGCATTGCATGTTGTTCATTCATCATTTCCCTTCATTATTTCATTTTATTTCAAGGTTTAATTACCAACAAGGGGTTTGACCAAGGCAAACCCCCATTCAATAACAATCAACAAGTTTTTCCCTCTCTTGCATGTTTGTGATCGCAAATCTAGGTTGAATACGTCAAGATCATTTGGAGTGAAAAGTTACAAAGTTGCAAATTTTTCATCTTCATGGAAACTCACCTATAGTAAGGGAATCTCAGTCATCCCAGTGGATTTTTGTAGAGATTCTTTAAAATCATGTTCCTACATCTAAATATTCTGCATCTCCCCTGAAAATCAGCAACATAAATAAGACAACAATAAGGGTGTCTTAGTCCTCCTTGGAATATTTTGACAACATTTTTGCATTTCTGGAATCCTCATTGCATTTCTGGATTTCCCAAGGTACACATATCCTAACTTTTTGTTGCATAATTTCATCATTTGTACTGATCATTTAGCTTGCATTACTAGGTTTTGTGAGTTGAATGCTTACTTGTCTTTTCCGAGATTTTTCTTGGTGTTGAACCCCCTTTAAGCTAAAAGAACCCCTCATAGGTCTTCCTTGTTGAGAATTGAATCACCCTTTTGGGTTGATAGTAAATCCAATTTGGGATCCTAGGACATTATCGAATGATAATAGGATAATAGTGGTGTTCTATGACCTAGGCCATAAAGCACCCATTTTTTCTATTATCCAATAGTTTAACATGTTAAGTTTAAATGGATGCTTAGTTTGGTTTTATTCGATTGATCTTATTGGAATGAAGTTTAGTGGCATAATTATGATTCAATTCTTCATGGATCAAGTGAAGTTGGTCCATATTAATCTATCAGTCACAAGTACAATATTATTTCCACCTTAACAACTATAGTTTATGACAAGAAAATTTTGTTTACAATAGAGCATTCACTTTTTATATCAATACAATGTTGTTTCTAGCTAAATAGTTACAATTTATGACAAAAAATGTCATTCACAATGGTTTATAGTTGCAGCATCAAGTTCCATTGCCTCATTTTCCAAGCTTAATTATTCTAACATTTGTTCATACAATTTCATGTAAGAATACTAGAATGAAGTTAATATCAACTTTTGGAACAAATTTAAAATAATTGGACTGCTTACTATCTGTTAACCATTAATGATAAAATGATCAAATCCATGAGATCAATCTTAACCAGGTTTAGTTTGAAACCCTTGTTCTTTATTTACATATGCTATACATCTATCAATCTAAATCATTCTTCATTCATTGACTACTACGAAAAACATGAGGGTCGAGGTTGTGCCTTAACATCCACCCTCAAGTTGGGAATAGTCACCCACAGGTGACATGGGTATCATTTTATGTAAACTATAGTTTACTAAATTAAAAATTCATCAAGATAGGGAATGAGTTTATCATTCGGCCTTAATCCTTTATGGATTAGGGGACGAGTGGTTTTAGGAAGTCTCTATGATATTACAATATACATGCATTTGAAAGAATTACCAAAAATATATATAATACAAAGGCAGGCATCATAGACCTTTGTTGCCATGGATGACAAGACTACTAGAAGGTTTAGAAAATGTCATCGATACTAAATCGAGGGGGATGGTATTGCATCGAATAGTGACCATCACTTAGATATTCAAAGAAAAATAAATGAAGAACACATAAATGTTATTAGAATCTCTTACAGAGATTTGATCTACCACTTAAGGGTGGTATTGAACATTGCTCACACAGCTCCTATTGAAGATTATTGGACTAGCCAATAGCTCTGTGTCGAGCTAAGAAAAAATATTATATGTAGCCTATGCTATGATGGCAGTTATGAAAGGAAATTTTATAAAATAATAATGCCATCGCCTCTCAAGCCATGGTGAAACATGCATTGATAAATCTGATTACAAAGGAATAAATACAATCATTTTACAAGGAATACAATCTAATTCATGGGACCTCAAACAACTGGTTTTATTCAACCTATAGAATCGACAGTATATCATTTTAACTATGCATAGAATATAGATAATACCATAAGGAAAATTAGAAAACAATAGTTAAATGTAAAACCCACGAATTACCTCTAAAATTGAGGGTTCTTTTTCGGATTTTTCCCAAAAATATTGGTTTGATGACTCATACACTGAGAGTGGTGTTGATCTCCCTCATAAATCACAAGTTTCCTATATTTCGCTGCCCTCCACTAAGGGGTTAATTCCATTGGGTAGTGGGCATTAATGATTTTTTCGCCCCATCCTCTGAATTTTGAGTATGGCATTACTGTCATTGGTAGACCACATCCATATGTGATTTTCCTCATAATATCCATTTTAATTTCATCTATTCGATATTGATAATTATTGGTTTCTAATTCACTAAATATATATTTATATGTATATATATATATTCTCATATATAATATATATATGTATAGATGTATATAATATATATATATATATATATATTATATACTTTATATTTTATTCAGATGTGTTCACATTTATGTGTGTTCTCAACACACATACACACATATATATGTATGTATGTATATATATATATATATATTCGTGTGTGTTTATATATATACATACATATATTTGTATTCACATATAATTGTTTTCATGTGCATATTTATCATTTATATAAATAAAATGGTCTTTCATTTTCATTTCACAATGATCTAAGATGCATAATTGATATTTACACATTCATTCACATACCAAATCACACTTTCATTTTCCTCTAAATTCAAAACAAAAGCTCAAGATTGATTTTTTTTCAAATATAAGCTTCCACGAAATTTTGTTTTACAATGCATATTTTCACTCATTGAGTCATTTCAGTTAGCTAATTATAATCCTTATATGAATTTTAAAATGTAGATACCATGCCCTTTGTAGTCTTTGCACCCAGATTCCATTTGGATTAAAGTTTGTTCCAACTAAACAATCCTACTTCAACTGTGCTCTTGTCCTTCAACCTATCACCCTGCAACTACACAAACTTGCACATGCAAAATTTATCAGTAATGTTCGATTCTTGATAACATATAAGATAACTTCAAAATATCACAGAGTCAACATCAGTCAACTTCTTTCAATCTATTTCAAAAATTTCAAAATTTCCATTTAATATATATTGAATTTCTTCAATAATTCCATTTACCATATTGTTGGTTTCTTTTTACACTGTAACCAGGTTTGTCTCCTAATCTACCTATGGAACTGCCAATCCCAATCAAGGGCAGCTCAAAGGACCTAGACCAATTGATGAGAACTTTAAGAAACCTCCTACACTTTGAGCTCTGCAAGACCCGAGAGGGTGATCCCTTAATGTGTTTACAACCTCTACACCATTGTTATAAACAACATTAACAATAATAGATGATCTCACCTAATAGCTCAACACAATAGGATAATACTGAAATAAATTGGCTATTTATCAGTAATATCAAATACTTGGAGCATGAGATAACTACAACACAAGGTAGTACAAGATGGTCACTGATTTGCAATTTGCAGCAAGCTCTAGGAAAAGACAAGCAAACACTGAATCATATGGGTGATTACAACTTAGACTAGTGCCATATATCTATTGGGCAGGAGTCAAATTTATAATCATCTAAAAACATATAATAGATTTAACACATAACACATGAGGTCTTTGACAACATTACCTTGTAATCTCATCAATATTTATTCTACCTCAATACTACTTACCAAATCCTTATAGAATACATATCCTCCTATAATCCCATTCAAGCATTTTAATTAATTCTTTGAATTAAAGCCAAAACAAGGATCATATACACCACAACAATGAGATGGATAAAACAACCCTTGGTTATTTTATTCAAGGTTTAGATATGCAAGTACAATGGAGAGACATGAGCTTGAATTTTTCATTTTAAAATCAAATGCTAGTACTTTTATACAACATTAAACCTCCATGAACTTAAAACATGTTATAGACTGACTCAAAACCTAAGTTGCAATTCTTCCTGAAAACTGTTAGACTTTAGAAATTGCTTTGCAACTTCACCTAGACTCGACAAAATTTGTCTATCTTGCTACCCCATACCTCTGGCTTTGAAATCCTTCTTATAGAGAATGAAGGAGTAGACAAGCATTGGGCTAGAGAGTACACATGTCATCAGCCAATTGGCACACTTGGAAAAGAGTTGATGCAGCCATAAAGATCGCCAGAAACCCACACCAAAATTGCCATTAAAGCAGAACTGGAAGTTGTTGCAACCACAACATCTAACCTATTTATTGAAATATTCTAGTAAGCATCCTTCCTGCCATTAAAACTCACCTGATCACCTACACAAATGGCTCCAACCATACTTTGACCCTGACTTTAAATTCTAGTCATTGATCCTTTAGTTGAATTGAATCATCGAATGACCATCTTCAAAACTGGCTGACATAATCACTAGAATTGCAAAAAAGGGCCCATCACACCATACGCCATGAAGGAAATCCATGTGGTGGTCTCCTGCGATATCGTGATCATTAAATATCCTACAACTTTGGATCATGTGATGGCGGGCGATCATCGATCTTGAACATCAATTATCTCCTCCCTTCAACATAGTCGTCGGCCTTACCAATAACTATCGAGCATCTTTTTCACTGAGATTAAAACATCTCTATCAATTTGCAACACGTGCACCACATAGGAACTTTAGTAACTCGCCCTTTTACTCCTTCAGCCCCATTGGATGGGACACGTGGTAGTCGCCCGTGATATCGTGATCAGTAAAAACCTTGCTAGTTTCGATCACGCGATGGTGAGCAACCATTGATCTCTGACAATACTTGATTGGCGGTTACAAACTTCATCCCCCTCGACTGCTCTGGATTGGACACGTGTTGCCCACCCATGGTATCGCAATCAACCAAATCTTTGTGGTGGGGCCATCGAGTGATGATGGGGAATGGCTAGGATGTAGCCAGAGTCAACCTTCAATCCCCATCATAGATCTTCTTTGACACGACCAGTTGCCCTAATTTCTCCGCCTGACATTTTCTCATTTAATGAATATCCCTGGCCTTTTGAATATTTTATTTTTATATGTTTTTCCTAAATCAATGAAACATTTAAATTACATCGCTCAAAATTTCCTCGGGCCCCACCTTGTACACGTGGCAACATCTCACTGCTTCACGATAAATAAAAAGTGAGCACCTTCCAATTGTGAAATAGCGGGCAAGCCGTCTGATCAAAGGGTAGTTGATCAATGGTCATGTGAGCCTCATCCCTTAGGGGGAACATGTGGCACCCACCCATGATATCATGATCCATAAGGTTGCCGCAACTCTCAATCGCGCGATGGCGGGCAACCGTTGATATTTGAGGGAAAATTATTGATAGCAGCACGAGCCCCATACTTCTACAAAATAAAACACTTATTTAAGGACAAGGGGACATCAATAGGCCGATGGGACTATAATGACAAGTTTTTTTTAAATGATGAAGCACAGGGTCGGCCTAGACTTAGGAAAAAATAAAACCTGCTGAGGCTGCAAAATTAAAACCAAAGGGGCCAAAGCCTAGATGAGATGATGGGGCATAAGATTTTTTAAAAGCCCTTCAAAAAGGAACATCGAAACAAAACCTCAACTAGGGCAGAAAACAAACATTAGCTTTTTACATGCAAACAAGGCTAAAACCCCAACCCTCAGGAATTTTGACACCATGAAAGACCAATTTGACACTAGGTAGGGCAGAAATAGAACACAAGGAGCAAAATTTGAAGTTCCAACAGTGGCTCCAATTGGGGACGTTCATTCCACTGGAATGAAGTGAGGTTTCAGAATCTTAGGTGAAGCAGACCAAGAGGCAGAGAAAACCAAAAGGGATTGTTCGGACAAAACAACCCAAACTATGTACAAAATACATAGACTTAAACTACTTTTCATGGAAAAGAATTCTTCAAGTGAAGTATAACTTCAAGAACTGTCCATGAACTGGTAGTTAAAGAATATCCCCTGTCATGTCTTGGAGGATGTAATAATCTTCACCCCACTCACTATTAATCAAAAGTGGACCCAGCCAGATTGCATCAAATTTCCCATGTTTCCCTTTATCTTCTAATTTAGCATTCCACATTAAAACCAAGTCTCCCTCTTTGAAATTCCTTGCAATTTCCCTTTTTTCATACAAATTCTTTATTTGCAACTGCAACCTTACATTTCTCCTTTGTGCTTCCCTCTTGGTTTCATCTAATTCTATAAGAGCTTCCACTCTTAATTGCATCTCATCATCAATTTCATTGTCATACTTCTGGACAAACTTATACATTTCCATTAAATTATTTTGGGGTAACCTAGCATTCATCCCATAAACCAAGTCAAATGGGGCACAACCTATCGCCTTCTTCATAGTTACCCTATCTTCCTAGACTGCTAATCTCAGCTTAGAATCCCAAGCCCTTTTATTTTGATCTAGTATTCTTTTTATGATCTTCATCAAGCTTTTATTGCTTGATTATGCCTGTCCATTTCCCTATGGGTGATATGGTGATGAATAAGAAATTTGGATGCCATGCTTCTCACAAAATTCAATGTATTCCTCAAACCTAAAACACATTGCATTATCTGATACAATCCTTTATGGACACCCAAATCTAGTCAATATATTGCTCATCAGGAAATCAATTACTACTTTACTAGTAGCTTTCTTTGTTGGAATTTCTTCCACCCACTTGGTAAAATAATCAGTAGCCACCAATATCCATGAGTGGCCTCCACTAGATTTACATGCTATCTCTCCTACAAAATCAATACCCCACTACTAGAATGGAGCTTGTACTAAAAAAATTTAACTTACCGGAGAAACGTTGAAAGGGATCACATGTCTTCACTAGTTGGTGTGCATCCTTAAAAATTGTAGGTCACCAAAATCCAACCCTCATTATCTTATGTGCAGTTGTTTTAGCCATATAATTCCCTCCACAAACTCCACCATGCATCTCCCTCAAAAGTTCTTTTGCTTGATCTTGGTCAACACACTTCAGCATGACACCTTCTCCATTCCTCCACCAGAGCTTTCCATCTACAATAACATACTTGATAGCATGTAACTTCAACGTCCTTCCTCATTTTCACTCAAATTTTTAGGACATTTTATTCTTTGCAAATAATATATCACATATTTGTACCATTCAGAATGCTCCATATCACATAAGTGTGATCTATTCTCTTCTTCTAGCAAATTGATCTGATTTGCTTACAGATTACTTTGGGCCATAAGCTTGGCCAATCCTTGTCCTCTTACTAGTTTAGTAATCTGGACCTCAATCTTGAATTCTTGGATCCTATTTATCCATCTACCCCTTCTTCCTGACACTTCTTGTTGTGTGAAGATGTCCTTAATAGTAGCATTAGGCACATAGGCAATTACAGTAGCTCCCATCAAATAAGACCTAAAATCCTTTACTGCTTTTATCAGTGGATATGCCTGTTTTTCATTTATATCATACTTGAGCTCTGTAGCTTGTAAAGATTTTTTGAAAAAGGCTACAGGCTGCTCAAAACCTTCTGCATTCTTTTGTAATAGCACAGCTGCAATTGTGTGGAATGAAGAAAATGAGAAAATATGCAAAGGTTTGGAAAATTTAGGAGTTCTTAACACAAAAGCCTCCTTTATTGCTTGCTTAATGGATTGGAAAGCTTGCACAAAATCCTTATCCCATTCAACTTTGGATCCTTTCTTGAGCATTTTGGAGATAGGGTGGACTATCTCAGCAAAATTTGTCACAAACCTCCTTAAGAAGTTTATCCGTCCAAAGAAGGACTGTATCCCTTTGACATTTCAAGGTTGTGGAACTTTATCAATTGCAATGAACCTCTCTAGATCAAGTTTTACTCTGTCCTTGGAAACAATATGTCCCAATAATTTTCCCTCTAGTACTCCGAACACACATTTCTTTGGATTCAAAGAAATACCATATTCCAAGGCTCTAATGAATATCTTTTCCAGATGCTCACAATGATCCTCTTCCCTTTTAGAAAATTCTATCAAGTCATCTTGATAGATCACCAAAAACAAGTTAATGAAATCTGAGAATTCCACATCCATGGCTCTCTGAAAAGTAGCTCCTGCATTTGTTAGACCAAATGGCATTCTTACATAGACATATGTCCCCCATGGTGTAGTGAAAGTTGTCTTAAACTGCCCAGACTCCTTGGCCATAATCTAGTTATAACCAGAAAAACCATCCATCATAGACATTAATTCACAACCTGTCACCCTTTGAAACATGGCTTCCATATTGGGTAATGGATAATTGTCTTTTAATGTAGACACATTCAAGTTTATGAAATCTACACATAATCTGATGTCTCCATTTTTCTTCCTTACAGGTACCAAATTTGACACCCAGGATTAATTTCTAATTGGCTTGATGATTCCTGCATCCCTTAAATTCATTAATTCTTCTTGCATTTTGGGGGCTAAGGTGGGATTAATAGGCCTCTGCTTTTGTCTGAAAGGCTTGGCATCATTACACAAAGGAATCTCATGTTTAAAGAGATCTTCCTTGTATGCTTTAAGATCATCATAGGACCATGCAAACACATGCCTAAACTTCCTTAATAAATCAATCAACATCCTTCTTACCTTTGGTGACATTTTCTTCTCAATATACACCTTCTTTGGGGATGATTCTGTTCCAAGATTTATCTCTTCCAAGTCATCAGGATGGGAAATAGTGTGACTAGCCTTTGTCTTATCTTGATTATCAAATACCCTTTCTCGTACAACTAGACCCTTGGGAATTGTGTTTGTCTTCAACTGAATGACCTCATTTCCAAATATGGTATCCTTACCATCAACATTCTCAACAAAAGCTCCAAAGTCAATTTCTTGTTTTTCATACTCTCCCACACAATTCAAGAATATTAACACATCATCATCATTATCAAAGACTTTCCAAATTTTTATGTTATCAGGGACTGATGGCCTGGTTTGCACCTCAACCTTCTAAATTCCAACATAAGATAAGTCATTTGGTTTTAATGCAATATTAGCTAATAGGTTTATCACCTTATTTTGACCTCTCTCCATCCATGTTATGCCAAATGCATCAAAGCTCTCTAATTCAACCCAAACAAAATTCCTTTACTATTTCAACCTCTTGTTCTTTGATACATACTTGGATCTAACTTGGGAAACCACAAGTTCAGAATCCCCAATTGCCTTGAGCTTCTTAATCCCATGTTTTTCAATCAATCTCAACCCCAATAACAAGGCTTCATATTTTGCCACATTATTGGTACATTCAAATAATAGAGTGAAAGAGAACCTGAATGTCTTTCCACTTGGTGATCATAACAAGACACCTGCACCAAAGCCTTCCTTTGAACTTGCACCGTCAAAATACATAGCCCACAAGTTATCAGATTTTAACAATTGTTTTACTTTTGTGTCAATCAATGCGGCAAGCTTATCACAATTGTTAGGGAATTCCTTGACCCTAAACTCATCTATACCACTGTCAATAAACACATGTCATGTTTTCAATTGGGATATTCTCAATAATATGAGGTACTTTTGATTCCCTTTCAATTTTGACATCCCTACCATCAATGGAGAAAGTAGGAAATGACAAATCACATTGCATGTTACCCCCCATTGATGCACTCCATTTTCTTGACAAAAGCATCCCAAAATGAGGTGGGATGTCTGCAACTAATATAGTCATGACCAAATCCTTGTCAGGGTACTGATTCAATTTATAAGGCAAAGCTCTGATAGTTCCAATAATTGGCACTTCTCTTGAATCCATAGCATAACATTTACCTTGAGCAGTATCTACTGTCAAGCCCAATGTCTCCATTATTTTGAATGGAATAAAATTATTTGATGCCCCTGAATCTATCATACAATTCCTTAAAATTTTCCCATATATATCCACACTTAAGAAGAAGGGAATTATATTTTCAAGGCACATGTTAATGGAATTTCCTAAATATACAGGAGGAATTTGTGACACAATTCCCTCCACTTCCTTTTTTTCTTTTCTAGTTCCTTGTTCAATTTTATTACCAACAACATCTATGATCTAGGCTATTGTCTTTTTTTGTGTTCATTTATTCTCATTATTTCTAAAAAAGGTACAATTACTTTAACCTAAGAAAGCACATGAAACATATCTATAGATGTATACTTAGGCAGGTTAGACATCATACCTTCATCATTTTCCTTTTTCTCCTGTTGATTACCTCCTCCTAGTTTCCGTTGCTTCTTATCCTCTGAAATAGGTTCAACTACCTTTTTAATCACCTTGGTCTTCACCAGTGACGAATTCACATCTTCTTGAGGCTTTGGGGCTTCATTCTTTTGTGTCCAAACCTTGTTATTCTTAACCTCTTTGACTTTCACAACATCTTTTTTGTTGTCAACCTTAACACCTTTTTTTTTATCTTTTTGTTCTTTAATAAACAAGCCAACAGGTTTACCCTACTCACCACCCATAGTTCTATTTCTCAATTGACCCGAACTTATCATTTGGGAAGCCATTTATTCAGTTAATCTTGCAATCTCTTCTTCTGATGGTCTCCTTAAAGACACTGAATCTTCAACCTGTTCCATATTGCAAGCATTATGATCAAAATCACCTTCCTCATCAGAAAAGATCTGTTGATGATACATCTCACTTCTCTACCTTTGATTTTCCACATCATCTTCCTATACCTCATCATCAGAAGAACAATTTGCCTCATCAACATATGATTTGGTCATACAAACATCTACATCATCCTACTCATATTCCGATGTTTGATTATGGATATCCTCTTCAACAAGAAACTGAGCAATACCATAATAATTTTGATCATGAGGGTGTTCACACACTTCACACCATGGTCTATCTGCTACTAGATTCACTGAATGTTTCTACAAGGGATCTAGCGTATGATGATCAATTTTAGGCTTTTGGCTAGGCAAGATTGGTTTCCCATCTTTCCAATTTGTATTATAAGGATAATTTTGCAATCTAAGTGGCCTATCATTCTTATTATAGGGTTTCCTTTCATGTCCTATACCCTTGTCTTTCTTATCAATAGTTTTCTTTATGTATTTCAGAGTATTATAAACCTTTTCCCACTTTTCATCATTCTTAGGCTTTGCAGCCGGAATCTTCTCAATCTTATTCTTAGAATTTTTTAAAAGTGCAGGTTCTTCTCTCCTACCACACTTCCCAGAAGCTCTTCTATTACTATCAATATTTATGGCCACCCTAAATGCATCCCTCATAGTTTGAGGGTCCTTATCTCTGAGAAGATATTCCATTTTAGCATCAAAAGAATTGAAGTATGTAGTTAAGAAAACATTTTCATCAAGCTTTAAAACCTGAAGTAATTTATACATTGCCTTTTGAAATCTTAAATTAAACTCTATTGCAGGCTCGTTCAATGACTTCTTTATGTTATTAAATTAATTTAGCATAAAACTAGCATTAGTTTTATCACCATACTGCTCCTTGAAACACTTTTCAAACTCATCCCATGAACCAATACTAGCATTAGGTATACCTTTATACCAATCCCTCGTATCTTCTACCAGAGATTGTACAAAAAAATTCATTACAACATCTTCATGTTCTACCTCATAATCATTCAACATATCTATAAAAGCTTTCAAGTGTTCCTCTGTTGTTACTACATTATTTCCAAAAAACTTATTCATCTTTTCTCTCAAGTCAGTAGGGATGGGATTTGGATAACTAGGGATACCATCAAAGAATAATTTCCTATACCTTTCTAACTATATAGTTCATCGTTGAAACAATCCCTCATTCTTTTGAGGATCAACACCAGACCCTAAATATTGTACTTTAGAACCATCCTAGTTTGGATTTATAGATCTATTTGCATGAGTCTTTAGGCTAGAGTTGTTTATGGCGGGGTCTTGGTGACTCAATGAGGTGGTAGCTCGTGCAACCTTATCCATGTTTAACATCCTTAGGAAACTTAGTTTCCTCTTCATTTCTACATTTGCAGCCTCAATTTCTGCTTTCTCCAACTCTTCTGCCAGAGCTTCGTTCTCCTTTTTAGCCTTTTCTAAGGCAGATTCTATTTGTAGTGACAAATGTGATTGAATATCTTGTTGAGTGGAATGGGGAATCACTTTCTCATTTATTTTGATCCCCTCAACTTTTTTCTTTCCCTTATCTAAGATAGGCTTATTTTGTTGAGAACTAACATTATTTGAGGGTTTAGGTCAGCAGGTTTAAGCTAAACATCAATGTGGTCTATTGGGTTTTCTTCAAACACAGGATTTGTTCCTCTATTAGCAATCCTTTGTACAACCAGACCCTTAACACTTGGTTTAGGTTCTTGTTGGTTTAGGAACTTCATAATTTTCAATTGTCTCATCAACCTATCCCTTTCAATCACAACATTTCTCAACTCTGCTTCTCTTTCTTCTTATCTTTTCCTCCTGAGCTCAGCTTGCTTTTGGATTTCCCTTCTCAAGGAATTAATGTCACCAAAAACATCATTAGGGTCAAGAAAAGTCACATCAGAACTTGATGTGTCACTTAGGTCTATTAAATTGACCTCTTCTAGTACATGTTCAGACAATAAAGGGTTTACATCATTTTCAGTAGGAGGAGGCACATCACTGGTGCATTCTCTATGATGGCTTCGAATTCTACTCCTACTTCTTCTCTTTTCAGCATATTTGATACTAATAGGCCCTTTATTTTGACATGCCACATCTTCTTGAACCGGTGTATTAAATAATGCATCAAAAAATCCACAACTATCTAGATCTGAACTTCTAGATACTGAACTTCTAGACACCTTTTCAAGATTCTCAGGGATAGGGTGTAAAAACTTGCACCTTGATGTACAGGGTCTTGTGATGTGGGAGCAACATTACTAGATTCTGGTCTTTTCTTTATCTAGTCCTTCTTCTTCATTTTGGGAAGTCCACCCTCCAATCTCTGTTCTGGGCGATTCCTCATGAATGACCTGGTGTTCTTCATTCTTCATACTAGTCCACAAGTTTTCCACTTATAATAATATTTTTACAATAAAATGCACACTAGTGCAAAGACTTCAGAGTCACCACCCAATCAGTTTGGGAATACCAAATACCTAAAGGAACATGGTGGAGAATGAAAACCTTTGGAACCTCGTAATGTCAACACACAAAAGTGCTTTATAGAAGAAGTGGATAGACTTAACATAGAATTTTAGGGTCAACCTTCAAATCAAAAAAATACTATGACAAATCTATGCAAAATGGACAACTGACACACTGACAAAAAATATTAAAGCTAACTCCCTAGCGGAGTCACCATCTTGTTGGTTTCATTTTACACTGTAACCAAGTTTGTCTCCTAATCTACCTATGGAACTACCAATCCCAATCAAGGGCAGCTCGAAGGACCTGGACAACCTGAAGAGGACTTTAAGAAACCTCCTACACTTTGCACTCTGCAAGAATTGGGAGGGTGATCCCTTAATGTGTTTACAACCTCTACACTATTGTTATAAATAACATTAAAAATAACAAATGATCTCACCTAATAGCTCAACACAATAGGATAATACTGAAATAAATTGGCTATTTATCAGTAATATCAACTACTTGGAACATGAGATAACTACAACACAAGGTAGTACAAGATGGTCATTGATTTGCAATTTGCAGCAAGCTCTAGGCAAAGACAAGAAAACACTAAATCATATGGGTGATTACAACTTAGACCAGTAACATATATCTATTGGGCAAGAGTCAAATTTACAAGCATCTAAAGGCATATAACAGATTTAACACATAACACATGAGGTCTTTAACAACATTACCTTGTAATCTCAACAATATGTAGTCTACCTCAATACTACTTACCAAATCCTTATAGAATACATATCCTCCTATAATCCCATTCAAACATTTTAATTAGTTCTTTGAATTAAATCCAAACCAAGGATTATACACACCACAACAGTGAGATGGATAAAACAGCCCTTGGTTATTTTATTCAATGTTAAGATATGCAAGTACAATGGATAGACATGAGCTTGAATTTTTCATTTTAAAATCAAATGTTAGTACTGTTATACAACATTAAACCTCCATGAACTTAAAACCTGTTACAGACTGACTCAAAACCTAAGTTGCAATTCTTCTTGAAAACTATCAAACTTTACAAATTGCTCTGCAACTTCACCTAGAATCGACAAAATTTGTCTAACTTGCTACCTCATACCTCTGGCCTTCAAATCCTTCTTATAGAGAATGAAGGAGTAGACAAGCATCAGGCCAAAGAGTACACATGTCATCAACCAATTGGCACACCTAGAAAGGAGTTGATGCAGCCATAAAGATCACTAGAAACCCACACCAAGATTTCCATTAAAGTAGAACTAGAAGCCGCTGCAACCACAACATCTAACCTTTTTATTGAAATATTCTAGTAAGCATCCTTCCTACCATTAAAAATCACCCACTCACCTACACAAATGGCCCCAACCATACTTTGACCCTGACTTTAAATTCTAGTGATTGATCCTTCAGTTGAATCGAATCATCAAACGACCATCTTCAAAACTAGCTGACACAATTGCTAGCATGGCAAAGAAGGGCCCATCACACCATATGCCATGAAGGAAATCCACGTGGTGGTCGCCCGCGATATCGTGATCAGTTAAGATCCTACAACTTTGGATCATGCGATGGCGGGTGACTGTCGATCTTGAACATCAATGATCTTGTCCCTTCAACATAGTCGTCGGCCTTATCAATAACTATCGAGCATCTTTTTCATCGAGACTAAAACATCTCTGTCGATTTGCAACATGTGCAACACACAGGAACTTTAGTAACCTTCCCTTTTACTCCTTTAGCCCTATCGGATGGGACACGTGGCAATCTCCCGCAATATCGTAATCGGTAAAAACCTTGCTAGTTTCGATCACATGATGGTGGGCGACCATTGATCTCTGACAATACTTGATCAGTGGTTACAAACTTCATCCCCCTTCAATGCTTCGGATTGGAAACATGTTGCCCACCCTCGATATCACAATCAACCAAGGCTCTATGGTGGGGCCATTGCGGGATGATGGGGAATGGCTAGGATGCAGCCAGACTCAACCTTCAATCCCCATTGTAGATCTTCTTTGACACGACCTGTGATAGGTCAAATATATGCGTTAGAAAATGAGCAGCAAACAAAAGAGTGCAAATAAACACCAAAACAACCTACACCTCAAGATTAGCCTAAGTTGGAATCAACACAAGATAAAAGCAACAAATGGAACTTTATACCTTGTCTCGAATCAATCCTTTGGTTGGCCCTTTGATCTTTGATGTGTATGCTCCTTGGATGGCACAAGATGCAAGTTAAATGATGTTGTGAGGATGAGTTCAAGTGGATGAAAACATGAAAATGGCTAAGTATAGATTGAGAAATAAAATTGCAAGAGTTTGGCTAGCAAAATGATCTCCCCCAAAATGAGAGAAAAGAGGGGGTATTTATAGAGATTTTTGGAAATCTCTAGGGAAATGGATGGCCAAGATTGAGCCATCAATGACCAAGATGTAGGGCCAAGGTGAGTTGAGAACTCACAAGCCCTCACATCTTGTCATGTGGCATGGGGAGAGGCATAAGAAAGATGAGGTGGACATGAGGTGTAAGAGAAGTACATGACATGGAGGGGGGTACAAAGTACCTTGGGATTTGGCCAAGATATCCTCATAAAGGATGTCCTTGTCCCATGTGGGTGAGAGGACATGTGAGGAATTAAAAATTCCTCAAATATCCTTATGGGGAGAGGGGAAAGAATTTTAAATTCCAAAGGGTGCATTGGGGGATTAAATGTGAATTAAAAATTCACATAGGGAAGTGGAGTGCCTTGTCCAAAAGGGAGAGGCCTTTAATAAGGTTGACCAAGGACACATGTCATAAAGGACATGGGGAAGAGAAAAGGAATTTAATATTCCTTGAAAGATGAGAGTGGAATTAAAAATTCCTCAAAGGACTTTGGGAAGACAAAAGGAATTAAAAATTCCTTGGGGGATGGGAAGAGTTGACTAAAGGGGGTGATTAGACAAGTTGATGAGGGGTTAGAGGAAGGTTAAGTGGCTAAGAGAGATTAGAGGCCAACTTGCAAAAGTTGGAGGATGTGACACATCCTAATCAAGGATTAGGCATGTGCACACCTTAATGATGAGATTAGAAGATGGATTAGGATAAGATAAAAATGATAGAGGATGTGACATGAAGGGAATTAAATAAATGGAATATTTATTTAATTCAATTGATGGAAGGAGGATTAAAGAGATAAGGTATTATTGATTAAATACCTTAGGGATTTGGCAAAATTAAAGATATTAATTAAATAATAGCAGTATTACTTAATTAACAAAAATAAGACGAAAGGGGATGAATTTGGATAAATTAAGTGTCCAAATTTAGATGTCTACACGACCAATTGCCCTAATTTCTCCTCCTGAAATTTTCTCATTTAATGAATATCCTCGGCCTTTTGAATATTTTATTTTAAATGTTTTTCCTAAAGCAATGAAATATTTAAAATACATCACTCAAAATTTGCTCGTGCCCCACCTTGTACACATGGCAACAGCTCACTACTTCACAATAAATAAAAAGTGAGCACCTCCTGATTGTGAAATAGCGAGCAAGTTTTCTGATCAAAGGGTAGTTGATCAATGGTCATGCGAGCCTCATCCCCGAGGGGAACACATGGCACCCACCTGTGATATCATGATCCATAAGGTTGCCGCAACTCTTGATCGCGCGATGGCAGGAAGTCGTCGATATTCGAGGGAAAATGATCGATGGCAGCGCGAGCTCCATACTTCTACAAAATAAAACACTTAGTTAAGGACAAGGGGAGATCACTAGGCTGACGGGACAACAATGACATAAGTTGTTTTTAAACGACAAAGCATAGGGTCGGCCTAGACTTAGGAAAAATAAAACCTGTAGAGGTTGCAAAATTAAAACCAAAGGGACCAAAGCCTAGACGAGATGATGGGGCATAAGATATTTTCAAAGCCCTTCAAAAAGTAACATCAAACCTCATCCCCCAGGGGGAACACGTGGCGCCCGCCCATGATATTGCAATCCATAAGGTTGTCGTAACTCCTGATCACATGATGGCAGGCAACTGTCGATATTCGAGGGAAAATGATTGACGAAAGCATGAGCTCCATACTTCTGCAAAATAAAACACTTATTTAAGGACAAGGGGAAATCACTAGGCCGATGGGACAACAATGACATAAGTTGTTTTTAAATGATGAAGCACAGGGTCAGCCTAGACTTGGGAAAAGTAAAACCTATGGAGGCTGCAAAATTAAAACCAAAGGGACCAAATCCTAGATGAGATGATGGGGCATAAGATTTTTTTAAATCCCTTCAAAAAGGAACATTGAAATAGAACCTCAACCAGGGCGGAAAACAAACATTAGGGTTTTACATGCAAACAAGGCTAAAACCCCAACCCTTAGGAATTTTGACACCATGAAAGACCAATTTAACACTAGGCAGGGCATAAATGGAATACAAGGACAAAAATTTGAAGTTCCAACACATATTATAATAAATATGCAATAAAATTGGGTTATGAAAACCATGGTCAAACCCCGTTTAGGTAATTAAACCTTGTGATGAAAAAATGAAACATGAACATGAAACATGAAATATGAACATGAAAAATGATACCTTGAATGATGTCTTGAGGTGTAAATCAATAATATAACATGAGGTGGCCATGTAGAATGTAGATATTAAACTTGAACTCTAATATGGAATAATGCTCGTAAATGGATCTTCAATGCTACATCACAACACTAGCTCAACAACATGCTTGATGCACCATTTCTTTGAAATGATGATGGATCTTGAATTGCTGCAATAAATGATGAAGAAATGTGTCCTTGAATGCCTTTGAAATGCTCTCAAAGACTCTAGAATGCTCTTGTGAAGTCTTAGGATTCTTGCATATGGTTGCTTCACTTTCTTGAAATCTTCTAAGTAAAACTAAGTGAAATAACCTCTTATTTATACTTGTTTATGCCAATTTTCTTGAAATTACAAGACTACAAGCTGACATCAAATCTAGGAGAATAAAATCATGCCAATAATTTGAATTAAAATTAAGTTTTCATGAAGCAGGACTAATACACTAGTTGTGGTGTATGAGTCCCAGTGGGCGAAACACAAGACAAAAACTCCAAGAAGTGTCTTATTTGATGTGAAATCTAAAATCAGGTCCCAAACCCTAGGTGGAACTCATTTTCCCAAGGTGGTGTATGAGTCCTAAATCACTAAATCTAGAACTCATTTCCAAAAATGCATGATTATGATTTGTCATTTGGGTGTTGGCAAGAAGTTGAGTCCATTTCTTGGCCAAAAAATGGAAGTGTTTTCCTTGATTTTTTAGAATTTGTCACATTTGACCTTAAAATTTGAAGCACTTAGAGATGGAATCTTAAGAAAATTCGTTAATCATAAAATGTAGTACTCGGAGTCTAGTTTCCAAATATGTACTTTATTTTAATACCTAGATGATACAAATTGATTTTCAATAGGCATTTCTAACAACCACTATTTAAAAGTCACTTTTTTTTACTAAACCATGCACATGCACGTCATCCATATTTTGACCTAAATAATCATATTTTTCTAAATCATTTTGGGAAAATATTTGTAACTCACTTAAGCATGCTTTCCATATTTATGGTAATTTTTATTGTTTTTTTGTTAATTTTTTATTGGCCATATTTGGTGTTTTGAAAAAGCATCGTGTACGTCACATATAAGAAACCTAAAATTATCATTTTTTGACTTTTTTTTTTCAAATTGAAAAGAATTGTCTAAAGTACGCATTTGTAAGAAAAATAAAAAAAATATTTTAATAAAACGTTATTAAAATACTAAAAAACCTTGATAATTCAAGTTTATGGACCTATTTCATTAGAAATTATTTGAAAGATAGAAAGATAATCCAATTGGAAAAAAATTTACATATTTAGAATCCACACAATCTCATCTAAAATGGGCTTTAATTTCATAAAATAATTCTGATAAAAAATAAAAAATAAAAAATAAAAAACCCGTGAACCATATTAACATAGTTTTTTCTCTCGATATTGTCATGACCATGCACTTGTAGGTCTAAGGCTAAGGGTTGGTTTACCATTCCTTTTCTAATCCTAAATCCAAATGAGAAAAATGGATTGTCATTTTCAAACCTTTTGAAATGATTACCCACTTTAAAATGGATACCTATTCTAAAAAATGAATGACTACATATTTTACAACTGAAAAATGACACTTCCACTAGAAGTGGACTCAACTTCTTGCACTTACCCATTTGTGATATGCCAGGATTATCTCTAGAAAAATATATTTAATAGAGCTTGTGGATGCAAAATAGGTCCAATTAAGGCATAAAGAATCCCAATTAATTAATAAATCCCTAGATTAGTGTGAAAGTGTAAAGATACACTTTATAACACCCTAAATAAGCCACAAAACTCGATGTTAATCTCAATTAATAGAGCACAAATCTCAATATGAATATGTACAATACACATTACAACATTAAATTGAGGCATAATTAAGTTAATTTCAATTAAAAAAGGGCCCAAGGCCTAATTAAGCTTATTTTATGACCAATTGTTAATTCCCAAGCTAGGTGTGGAAAGGGATACTTTTTTGTTTCCACATTTGACCTCCACTTTAGTGAGAGGAGGAACTTTCTTCAAACTCACACTAAAGTAGACATTCAATAGGGGTCCAAGTGTACCGATGTGGATGGTCTAGGATAATAGAGATTGAGGAGGAAGTCAAGCCCCCAAGATCCAAGATCCTACATCAAACCAACATAAGCACAAAAGGACACACAAAAAGGTGTATGATATGCAACAAAACAAGATACGCAAACATGAAATGTCAATAACTAAAATAAAGAAAAAGAACAAAAAAATGAGGTGGATCAAGCCTTGACCATTTGTCCAACGCGATGTGGATCAAATCTAAGTTGTTTGTCCAAAAATGCACACTCACTCTGAGGTAATAGAACTTCAATCTATCTGTTGGATGAGTATCTGAAGAGGTGAGACACATCATTCACAAGCAAGTGGCTATGGGAAATTCATGCCTAAGTTTAGCTTCTTGTTCAACCAGACCAAAGTTATACCTCCTGATAAATTTGATGAGGTGGCACATAAAAATGATCTTCGAGCTTCATGAGGCAAGAAAAAAATTATATGGTTGAAACTCATGAAAAAATAAGGTGGCTCCATAGGCATGCAAAGTGTGTTAGGAAGGTGGCCATATAACAATTGTTGAAAATGAAAAATAGTGTAAGGTTTGTTCAAATGGATTTTTCTTACTTCATGTAAGGTCTCTTCTTAGGGAACATCATGTTTAATGTCTCCAAGAGAGTACAAGTCAAATAAATATCACACTCTCAGAGGAAATCAAACACAATGACACCATAAATAAAAGAACACATTGTAAGAAAAATAAAAATCCCATAGTGAAACATAAGTATCGATGTATGCCCCCACTTTAAATTGGTTCCTCACACCATTACTATGAGAAATTTCTTTAAAGTAGAAGAAGACATGAGAGCTTATTCAACCAAGTTATATGTTTCCAATAAGCTACATCATGAAAAAGGAAGGGGTTGCCCCCAACATGTATAACTCATTACATCACATGCGAGCCAACTTAAGGTATGTTTTCCACAACCCAAGATTGCTCTTATATATACATGAAAGGTGGTCAACTAGCCAAAAGAGACAATGACAAGTGACATACAAGGATAAGGCTTCCTAACCCCCTTTCCCCCACTTAGTGTAGGACAAGGATGAGCCAAGATGATTGATGAGAAGCATGCTAGAGTGAAAATCAATATCAATTAGAGGAATTAGGTGCTTCAACATAAGAGAGAGCACCACACTCATTAAGATGTTGAATTCTATCTCTTAAAGCCTTACATTCATTAGTAGAATGACCATGAAATCTATGATATGTGAAAAATAAATTCTTGTAGTAAAATTTCTTTCATGTTCGTGGAGGGAGAGATATCAAACAATCTTGGAGGAGTCTCGACAAGATACTCTCTTGATCAATAGAAGAATATGTTCCTTTATTTTGCAACAAATATATCTCTTGCTTAGTATAGGATGTCATACTTACACAAGAATCTTGAGATTGCGAGATTTTGTTCTCTCATTTACAAGAAGGTGTAAAATTTGTCGAATTCAAATAATTAACATTTTTCATGATGACATTAATGTTAAGCACGAATTTCATTATTTCTTTTGTTTCTTTCAAAGGATAACAATCAAGACCGCTAGTGTTATCAATTCAGGATGCACTAATGTTAAAGTTGGCTTAGAAGGATGCTTTGTAATAGTGTTGATATTAAGCACGAAGGCTTGGTTGTGTCTTTCAAGGGACAATAACCAAGACCACTAGTATCTTCTTGCATGTGATGCTCTATAGGGACACAAATACCTTGTTCTCTAGCACCACATCCTTTTCCACTATAACCAAGTTGTTTCATCATTTCATAACCCTTTTCCATAAATTTTTTTCATCTGTTTTGGATTTGGTGGTTGTTTATAGTCAAGTTCATCAAAGTTTGTTGTGTAATTTGATTTATTTTGTTCTAAAGTGGTTGAGGTGGATGCTTTCAAAGGGTCTTTTGAATTTTTTTTTGACATTACCTCTTTTAATTTTCCCTTTTCAGAGTCTTTTTTATGGTCTTGTATTCTCCCATGAATGTTGGTTTGAAGTCTACAGAACCCCAATCATCTTCTAATAGCTTTGTGACTTTCTCAATGTGTTTTCTTGGTATTTTCGTTACATTTTTTCTACTTGTGTAGTTGGTGTCAATGTTTTCAAAGGATTTTCCTTATTTTTCTCAATGCTTAAGCAGCTGTTTGGTTCAGGGTCAACTTCAAGTGTGTACACTTTGTTTTTGTAGATGTATTTTATTTTATGATGAAGGGTAGAAGGCACCCCATAAAATTTCATGAATCCATGGCCTTCCTAAAAGGATATTATATGAAATATCATGAGGAATAACATGGATCAGTATTTCTAATGAAGCCTTTCTAGTTGTAATAGGAAAAGTGATCACATTGAGTGGTTGTTTTCCTACATTGTCAAATCCCTTAATAGATAGAGTCAGGTTTAATTTTTGATTTATCCATGCCAAGCCTATCCAAAAGGGTAACACTAGACACATTAAGGGTTGAGCCATTATCAACAAGGGTTTACTTTATGCCTCTTCCCTTGTATTGAGCTATAACCATGAAAGCATCATTTTTTTTTTGCACTTCCAAAGGAGGGATCTCACTTTGGTGGAAAAAAATGTCTGCATTTATTCCTTCAATCATAGTTGTTACATAATTTGGTTGCTCATTAGAAGGGATAGGAACTTGTTGTAAAGAATTTTGAATCATGTTATCATAATGAGGGGAGACTTGAATAAGGTCCCATAATGATATCTTAATAGGAGTTTTCTTTAGTTGTTTGGCAAGATCATACTCCTTTTCATGAGGACCCGACAAGATAGCGTTAGGTAGGATAGGATTAGGAAATGTGAGAGATGTTAAAGGTGTTTGTCTTGGTTGTGGATTGTTTCTAGTGTTATATGTATGAGCAACGATATTATAACTCGACTGTTGTGACACATTATTCTTAGGTGGGTAAAAGATAAGTTTGGGTTTGTTTTGAGTTTGAGGTTTGTGGGAAGGTAGGTAAAGGATGAGTTGACATTGAATAATATTAATGTCCCTTAGTGAAGGAGAGTATAATATACCTCATCATCTTCATCTAAGGAAACTATACCATTATTTTCAATGTTATCATTTTCTTGCACCATGATATCCTCCCTAAGAGGAGAGTTTTAAGAGAATTACAAGCCAGATGTTCATGACGTTCAAAGGTTGGTTCTTCTAAAATGACTTCATTGCAAGTAAGGGAGTTATCAATGGTTGAATTTTCTTGTTTATTAATGATGTCATTCTCTTGTTTGATAATGTTTTCCTTAGGGGAAGAGAGGCAACTAAGATTCTCATGACACTTATTGCTTTGATCTTTTTCTATCAAAGTTTCTTCTTCACCAATAGTAAAGATATTAGGAGAAGGTACAATTTGATTTTTATGAGTGTCCATGATTTCATCCTTTTTTCCTAGGTTCTCATTCTCTTGTTCCATAACTTCTACCCTAGTAGGAGATTTAAGAGGTTGGTCACATGCTATGATTATATTTTGTAAAGCAACTTCATCGACAATAGGGGAGGCATCAAGGGAAGGAGAACTATCATTGTTATGCCTATGAATGATTGAATCCTTTTGTTCAAATGGATCTTTCCAAATGGTAGGGACATTAGTAAGGATAGAAATAATTCTATAACTTTCAATCATTGGATCTTCTAACACTAATATGTTTTCCTCACAAATGTGATTTTCATGGTCATTCTCGATTATATTCTCTTTTCCTAAAGCATTGTCATAAGTAGTAGAGGTGTTGGGAGAAGAATGTAAACCAAGTAAAGTGGTGGCAATGATTTCATATTTTTTTGTTATAATATCTTCCCAAGAGAGATGAGGAGACAGAAAAATAAGACCTTCATGATTCTCCACGATTGCATCTTCTTTCACCAAGATACCTTCATCACTAGTAGGAGAGGTATTAGGAGAAAATCAATTATGATTATCATGATTGTCTATGCTTTAATCTTCTATCAGATCATTCCCACAAATATGAGAGATAGGAAGGGGTATAGGTTTAAGGCTAGAATCAACATCTTCACTCTCTTGCACTAAATGACTCTCATAACTAGGGAATGTATTGAATGAATGAATAACATGCTTATTGAGTAACTTTTTCTTTGCAAACTTGGAAAAGATGGATACTAACATTTGTGAAAAGTAATCTATGAAAACTTAAAATGGAAGAGACTTAAAATACAATGTAAAGACCTAGAATGAAATGTGTAAATGCAATTTTTAGATTTCAAACAAGGTAATTTATTGATTACACTATACAATAATTTGAAAATAAAACGTTGTAAATGAAAATTTGGAATTAAAAAATGCATGAAATGAACCTAATTAAGCTAGATCTAGTGAAATACATGTAACAAAAACTCAACCAACTGAAACAGATAACTAACGACAACAAAGAAAAGTGCAAAAACAAGGTTTTCAATGTTGTAAAAGGTAGTTTTCAGGTTGATCTAGGACTAATTCGCCCAAAGGGCCATATGAGTCTCAGTCAGGGTTTTTTAGGGGTTAAAATGTTGGAAAATACACAACACATAAATCTTAAAAAGTAGGAAAAATAACATGTACTTGGACTAAATCACCTAGAGGGGTGTATGAGTCCCAGATTAGGGTTTTTCCACCGTTTTCAACAAGTTTTGTGTAAATTTTATGTTTTCTAGTTAGGATGATGTCTAGGCTAAGTGTAAATTCAGATTTTAGATAAAATTTAATGATCTAAGATAAAAAAATGCAACCTATATGAACTTTCACTAATGAAATATTTTGAAACCCTAGATGCCAATTAACTAATGTAAAACCTAATGTAATGTTAATGCAAGCTAGATCTAGTATTATGATGCACTCCAAATAGAAAAAGGGGTGTTCACGTTGGGTTCACCAAAATTAAACAAAAAAAAAAGGATGAGAGAGTGTGGCTATCCTTGAAGAGATAAGGCTCCTCCTATTTCACACAAGTTTCACTCAAGGAAACCCTAGAGATCTCAATCCAAAGATGTAAAGAGGAAAGAGATCTACAATAGGGGTGTCCTAGGGTTTGATTAATGACTAAAGAGGGGTTCATCTCCAAGCTAGGGCTTGGAAAGAAAAAATATGCAAATAACATGCAAAACCTAACTAGATGACCTAGAGAATGAAACTAAAATACAAAATAAAAAATTGAGAGCAAACAGAGGTGCACCTTGAGGAAAAATGTGATCTAAACAAACTCCAAAACCCTGAAAGCCTAACTCTCAATGCTCACTGGGACTCATACGCCACTTGTGGAATTTGGGTACTAGGTGGGTCCTGAAGAGCTAAAAAATTTAGAATTTGGAGTTGTAGACTAAGAGGAACAAAACCTAGAAATTGTTCCCTAAAAGCCTAACTAGGACTCATATGTCCAAATTTTCGCAAAGTGTCCTATTTTGTCGTGAAGAGTCCCAGGAGTAGAATCTTGAACTAAAGATTTGCAAGCCTCTAAAGATGGATCAAATAAGCACTTTCCAACTTATTTCATCCAAATTGGATGGATATTTTTCCCTAGCTCTAAGTTTTCATGAGTCTTGACAACATTTGCAACTTTTTCATTTTGGTACTTTTGAAGGCTTCAAATCCACTTTTCTTCAATCTATTAACCTGCAATCACACATTAAAGAGAGGAAAACTTGTTTATTGTTAGAAAATAGGGGTTTTACTTGGTCAAACTTTGTTTAGGTAATTAAACCTTGTGATGAAACAATGGGGTATGTGCAGGATCATCATGGAAAAAACAAGCCCTTAAGTGGAGAAAAATTTAGAAAAATCAGAGTTAGGAAACTTGACATAAAAATTTGAATAAGGTATCTATATTATTTCAAAAATATGTAAAAATAGAATCTGTAGAAAATTGAATGTAGTTTCTAAACTACTAGGTTTATTTTATAAAAAAAAAACCATTTGGTGAAAATTTGAAATTTCAATGCAGTAGTACTTAAATTTTAGGGAAAAAATAAGTAGGTGTTTGTCTAACCACCCTAACCACAATAAAATGATAATATTTTTTTATAAGATTTTAGATATAAGTACAAGACTCATGTCCCAATGTGATGCACATTTTTTTGTAATTTTTTTCCAAGTAATTAATTATGAATTTTTTATTACAACTTTTAAAAAATAAAAAAAAATCATATGAATAACTGCCTTAACTTGGTCAAAACTTCATGAAATTCATTTTATTTAATCCTATATTATGCGAAGCATAGAATGTGATGCATGTTTTGGATTCAAAAAATGTGATACCGTTTGAAGGCTATAGATGTTTTTCAATCATCCTATCAATCAGGACTTTAGTCGTAATTCGAATAGAAAATGAATAATAATTATTTATTAAATTAAAAGTAAATCATAATTTATATTTGTGGAAAGTTGAGAATCTCCCTTAAAAACCCTTTTTGTTTCATCAATTTTGGGTAAAAAAAAAGTCGTCAGCCACATACCCATCATATCACCACTTTTTGGCTCATCATGATCCTACACGTACCCAATGAAACATGAACATGAAACATGAAATATGAAAATGAAAAATGATACCTTGAATGATGTCTTGAGATGTAAATAAAAAATCTAACATGAGGTGGCCATTTAGAATATAGATGTTGATCTTGAACTTTGATATGGAACAATGCTCGTATATGGATCTTCAGTGCTACATCACAACACTAGCTCAACAACATGCTTGATGCACCATTTCTTTGACATGATGATGGATCTTGAATTGCTACAATAAACGATGAAGAAATATATCCTTTAATTCCTTAGAAATTATCTCGAAGACTCTAGAATGCTCTTGTGAAGTCTTAGGATTCTTGCATATGGTTGCTTAGCTTGCTTGAAATCTTCTAGGTGAAACTAAGTGAAATAACCTCTTATTTATACTTGTTTATGCCAAATTTTCTTGAAATTGCAACACTACAAGCTGACATCAGATCTAGGAGGATAAAATACAACCAAGAATTTGAATTAAAAGTAAGTTTTCCTGAAGCAAGACTCATACACTAGTTGTGGTATATAAGTCACAATGGCCAAAACACGGGACAAAAACTCCAAGAAGTGTCTTGTTTGATGTGAATTCTAAAATTAGGCCCTAAACCCTAGGTGGGACTCATATTCCCAAGGTGGCGTATGAGTCCCAGATCACTAAATCTAGAACTCATGACCATAAATGAATGATTATGATTTCTCATTTATGATATGTCAAGATTATCTCTAGAAAAATGCATTTAATAAGGCTCATGGTTGAAAAATAGGACCATTTAAGGAATAAAGAAGACCAATTAATTAATAAATCCCTAGATTAGTGTGAAATTGTAAAGATACACTTTACAACACCCTAAATAAGGCACAAAACTTGATGTTAATCTCAATGAATATAACACAAAGTTCACTGTGAATGTGTACAATACACATTACAATATTGAATTAAGGCATAATTAAGTTAATTTTCAATTAAAAAAGGGTCCAAGGTCTAATTAAGCTCAGTTTATGACCAATTGTTAATTCCCAAGCTAGGTGTGAAAAGGGATACTCCTTTTGTTGCCACAAGGATTAAAGCCACTATGAAGCACAATAAATATCTCATTGCCAGATGGAAACTTCAAACATTTATGCACAACTTACAAGATGACATTCATGGAGTGAAGCCATGCATAGCCTAACTTCACATGAAATTGATTCAACAATGGGATGATGGTGAATGAAACAGTTAATTCTTTTGATCTAACCTTTAGAGGGAGATTTATTGAGCCAATCGTAGGGCACACAAAGCCATTATATTTTTTGATCCATTCTTTCAGTTTTTCATATGTATCTTGATAAAGGTCATGCATAAATAGGAATTCTTCCATGATCACATTCTCTAGACATAGACAAGAAAAATTAATATCCCATTAGTAGGATTTTAATTGATTCTTCAAGCTATGTAAAGAGGACCATTGGGTGCATTATTAACTATATCTTGTTGTCAGAAAGCAATATCAAGCGAAATTTTAGTTGGGCCCTTACAAGGTTTAGCATCAATAAATGCAACTAAATCATCCATAAGATTGTTCTCATTGTCTTTTGTATTTTCATCATCTGTATCAACATTCCTTATATCATTCTTTGTTTCACTAGCTTTTATAAAGGATATATTATGATTTGGCATGGGATTGGTGAAGATTAACAAATTTTGATTAGTAGGAGCTACATACTTATTACCTTGACCATTCACACCTCTAATTTGGATATGATTAGAATCAATGAGGTTTTGCACAAGATGTTTAAGATGCTTGCAATGTTCTATATCATGTCCATTTTATCGATGGAAATGACAATGGGAATTCGGTCTATATTTTGAAGGTAAAGGCTTAATAGGATTAGGATCTCTAATAGGAGGAAAGGAGATCAAATTATTTTCTAAGAATTGTAACATGGTATTATGAAGGGTATCTAGTAGAGGAATGAATTGTCTATTTCTATCCCCAAAGGCATATTGTTTTGTCATCTTTATAGCAACCACTTGGGTGTTAACATTTTGATTGGATGGAGGGGGATTAAGTTTGAGGAAGCACTTATTTTGTTTCTTGAAAGGTTGGTAATTGGTTTGAGGCGTGGATTCAAAATTTTTAGGATGGTTAAAGGGATTTTGCACTTCACAACTACTAACTGAATTCTGGTAATCATGAAGATCTGTACATAACTGTGTGAAAGAAGGGAATCTCAACATCTCAAGCTTAGTTTAGATATTATCTAGCAAGATGGAAATAAATATTCTCTACTGGTTGGCATCAAGAATCTTACTGTTTATTGGTGAATAAAGCATTTGATATCTCACTATGAAATCCATGACCTTTTCATCAACCTTTAGTTTACATGTCATTAAGTTAGCTAAGCTCATCTTGGGACCCATGTGAATTTGGAAGTGGTTGTAAAAGGCATCAATAAGTTCATTGAACAAACCAATTAAATTATTTGGTAAGGAGAAAAACCACTCAAAAGAACCATCTTTAAAAGAGTGAGGGAAGAGTTTAGCCAATAGTTTATCTTCAAAAATGAAGTCACTACATAGCATTTTATAAGTAGAAACATGGCTAACAGGATCTCCTTTCCCACCATATTCATCAAACCTAGGAACCTCTATACCTTGTCGAATTTGTGTTCTCAATATCTCCAAGGATAAGGGATTGGTTTTGATGTATTGTGAAGGTTGGCCATTTTGTTTTGATTTAGGGTGGTGATTTGTTGTTGAAGGGATGACATGAGTCTCGAACTATGTCTCACAATAGTATTGCTAATAGGACACCAAGTTGTAAAGCTCATCCAAGCTTCACAAAATTAATGTAAACCCAAAATGGAAAGAGGGTGAAATGCAATGTAATGACCTAGAATGCAATATGTAAATATAATTTTCAAATTCTAAACAAGGTAATTTTCTGATTACACAATGCAAAAATATAAAATGATATCTTGTAATGTAATTTTGAAATCACACAGTGCACTAATTTTATTAAATTAAGCTAAATATTATTGATTCTACTTAACAAAATATTTGTAAACTAAAAAAAGAAAATTGAAAATAGTAAAATCAAATGAAGAAACCGATGTTTTAGTGCCTAGAAAATTAGGAAATAACCCTGATCAAGGACTCATTCACGATAGGGCGAATGGGTCCTAGGTTACAATTTTTTAAAACAAAATTACATATTTCTAATATGACTTTAGTGGTTTCCAGATTATGATTAGAAACAACAAGTTATTTTGATTCTTTTGTGAATTCATTGTTGAATACAACTGAAAAATGTGACAAAATGACAAACTAGGAGACCTAATTTGATGTGTAATTTTGTTTCAATTTTCCAATGCAAGTGAATGATGATGGAATGCTATCTAAATGATATGGAAAATATCTATTATTTTTGTATTTTTCATATTTCAAAGAATGCAAAAATGAAATCCTAAAACCCTAAATAAAATGCAAAGCAATGCAAGTTAAGCAACCCTAAATGAGACTCAATTCGATGCAATGAAATGCAAGATCTAAATCTAGGGTGCAAATGAAATCCAAAATTAGAAAATTGTAATATAAAACTCAGGTTCACCACAATGAAAAGGGTGAAAAATAGGGTGTTTTAAAGGGGGGTTCACCAAAATGATAGTAGATAAACCTATTTTCCACTATTTCATTCAGGAAATGAGATCCAAACAACAAAATTACTATCAACCAAAAGGTGAGTCAAATCAAGGTGTGAATTTGCAAGTTTCCCTTTTATGCAAGGACGAGGGTCCTGATTAAATAACACTTTGGGGAGAAAGACTTAAAATAGCGAATCAACTCCAAAATGCAATCTATAAAGTGCATCTAGTAGATTAAGCTCAATTCTAATGGAACCAAAAGTTAAATTACATATTTGAGAATGGGAAAGTGATGTGTACCAGTCACCAAAAGATATTTTTCAAAGAAAATTAAGGAATCATTCACCCTATGGTGAATGGGTCATGGATAGGGCTCTGTAAAATCTATTTTGGAGTTTCATTTCTTTGTGTCTGTACTCCCAAATTCCCAAATCTCATGATCAGACAGTCAAAAATAAATCCTATAGGTCAATTTCTGTGAAATTGCAAGAATGGTGATAGCAAATGCAACTTTGACAACTTTACAATTTTTCTCTCCAAGATATCTTCCACATAAAATCTTCAAACACACATCAAGAGATAAAAAATGTTGTTTTATTGGTGAATGAGGGCTTTCCTTGGTCAAACCCCATTTTGTTAATTAAACCTTGTAATGAAATGAAATAGCATGAAGGAATGATGAATGTGTTGGAAAAATGAAGATTGACTATCTCTACAGTTTTGTGTTGTCATTGATGTCACAATGTAGTGACTGTAAGTTTATGATAGTGCTTGATCTGGTATTTTGGTTAGGTATCTGAACTAGTATTTGAGCTACACTCTCTGGTATTCTTGTCTACATTCCCCAAAAGTTAGTAGTTGATGCTTATAGGTTTGAGAAATTGTTTATGGTTGTCAAAGGCATGCATGATCAAAATATTACATGCTTTGGTGCTCGTACAAAATGTTTATTGCTTTTTGCGTTTGAATTCTATTCTTGACCAACTTCTTGGGGTAATTATGATATGGTGAATTAATTTTGCTATGTGGATATATGTGCGACCTATTTTAGGTCATTTCCAACATAATGTAGTGTGTTGGAGATTTGAATTACCTTCTTGAAATATTGTGTGAACGATTGGAGCTGACAGTTGGTATTTCTAGTAAATATGAAATTCATCTAATTAGGCTGACCTAATTGATGTTTGTGGTAAAGATCAGGTATATAAATGAATATGTTGGACAGTTTTAGGGAGTTGAGAAAAGACAAAGACAAAAGAGTAGAAGTGTGTGTATGAGAAATTAATAAAGCATTTGGAAGTGAGTGAAAAGGATGAAGTGTGTTGAATTAGTCTATTTAGCATCACCAGAACTACATCAACACTTGTTAGGTGCACTATTCTCAGTTCATTTTGGCTGTAAATCCCAATTTTGTTTTATCAATCTTCTGTAGGAAATGAGCCTCCCTATTTGATAGTGAGTCCTTTCTATGGACAATGAGTTCCTTTTTGTAGGTAGTGAGCCTTTTTACTTGGATAGTGAGTCCTCTACTAGGTAGTGAGCCTCTGTTTTATAATCTTTATATTGTGAGTTAATCGTCACCATGGTTTTTCCCTCCTTGGGTTTTCCATGTAAAATAATAGTGTTTTCTATGTTGAATTACTTTTTGTTATCTATCTTTCATGCTCATACTTAATGATAGATAATATGGTTATGGAATTGATATGTGTTGGAATGTTTAAGTTTGAATTGTGTGACAACTGATTCACCCCCCCTCTTAGTTTTCCTACATCTTTAACAATTGGTATCAAGGCTTTGGTTCCTTGGAGTTGAGCTTAACCACTTGAGGAGGATCTTGACAGTTGGTTAGATGGATGATAAAGGAGAGCTTTGAACTGCTCTTGAGGATCTTGATGAAGTGGAAAGAGAAAACAAAGATCTGAAAGAGAATCTTGATGATGCAAATGAATGTGTCTGAAAGCTGAAAGAACAACTAAAGAAATTCAAAGAAATACATAGAGAAGTAAGTGAGTAGCTGAAACAAGAGATAATTGGAATGAAAGTGTTGGTAGAAGAAAATAAAAGAATTGAAGAATGTCTTAATACAATGGTGTAGAATAAATTTGATGAATGCACTAAACTTGAGCAAGAGATAGTTAACCTGAGGATTGAACTGGAGAAGACAAAACTTTGTGAGAACAATTTCAAATCTAGCTCTAATAAGCTTGGGAAATTGCTTGATGGAAAGAACTCAAGTAAAGACAAAGTTGGTTTAGGAAATGATGCTAGTGAATGTTCTAAGGAAAATCAGATGAATCGGGACAAAGGGAAGCATAAAAGAAATTCAAGGAATTTTGCAAGAAGACAGCCTATGAGACAACCTAATGCACAAAGGTATCCCTCTTTCGATGGTATTTATTTTTCCTATAATAAATATGGTCACAAAGAAACAAAATGTAAGAGTAGGATGAATCAAAGTTAGTTTCCTAGCTTTTTCTCTAGATAATTTTTTTCATGCAAGAAGATTGGACATAAGGCTACTGAATGCATATCACAAGTAATAATGACCAGCCAGTTAATGATGAATAGGCTTCATGGAGGAAGAACGAATCAATCCTTTAATGGATACTACTATACCTGTAACAAATTTGGACACAAAGAAAATAAATGTAGGTTGAGAGGTAATGGAGGTCAAACTAATCATAAGAGTGTTAACTTGGACATATCTCAAAGGTTTGCAGAAGTAATAAAGGAAAGCAGTCTGCTCTGATAGAGAAGAATGATCTAATAAAGAAGATTGACAAAGAAGAGATGAAACAAGAGATGAATAAGATTTGGAAGAAGAAAGAAGAAGAAGAAAAACTTGAAATGACTAATGGGTCTGTGCCCTCATCCGATATAGATGATTTGTTCGATAATTAGACCTAGCATGGTCTTAAGGGGAGCATTATTAGAAAAATTATAAAACCCCTTGATGTATGGCATGTCAGAGGTTGGCATGAGGATGGAATTTGAAAATGAGTATTTAGAGGTTTTGGAAAAGAAATTGGAGGAAAACATGTTGGCATGAAAGTTTGTGGACTAAATTAGGGTTTTCTATGCTGGGAAGAATGTTTTTAGAAACTTTTTCATATTCACCGCATTTAATGTGTTTAAGGTAAATTCGACGAAGTTTAAGTTGAAATTTGTGAATGTTCTTGGTTAATTGTGCATTCAAAGAACTCAGAAGGTTCCCTAGAGCAATCTTGAAGCAAGCATGAAGAAATTATGAAGGGATTTCAAAGAAATTAACTCAGGTAATCTAGAATTTGTTTCTCTATTTGAAAAAGGGGAAGAAGAAAAATGAAGAAGTCTTGATTAACGAATTAAATAAAGTGTAGAAATGGATAGATAATCATGTGATGACATCCCTCTAAAGATAAAAGGAGTTGAGTTAGAAGAATTTGGCCACAAGAAGATGAAAGAAATGGAACTAGGGCTAAACAAAAAATGAATTATAGAACATCAAAACCCTAGGTATGGATTTGTGGAGTGAATTTCTGTGGGTTGTCGATAAAGAGTTTATTTTGTTATTATTCAATCATTTCAAGGACAAAAGTATTTTATTGGACAAACCCTACTTAGTTATGAAGGAAGCGGTCAAGGTGATTATTGGCTTATGCAATATTGGGGATCTTCTTGGAAATCTAAAACTGTAAAGTATAAAGATGTGGAGGAATTGGCTGGCATTAGTAAAGACCCACAAGCTCTATTAATAAACACTCTCGAGGTTTTGGCTACAACGTATGTGGCATACAACATTTCTTACAAGATCTATTTTAGAAATCGTGAAGGTTCCACATCGACCATTGTTGTTTATATTACACATATGATGGTCAAGGAGAATAGGAAATTTGACTTGTGTAGCTTGTTCTTGAGAATCTTTCTGAAAATGTTCAAATGTTGGTAATTGAGGGTTATCCTTTTTGCTTTGGTTCATTGTTGGTATGCTTGGTGTTTTACTTTTTGTGTTCCCTACTAGGAAAAGATAATGTGGTATGGGAATCTAGAATTCCTATTGGAAAATAGGTCTACAAATATCTGGGAGTGTTGGTAGATAATGCAAGTATGTGTAAATCCCATTTCACATCCTTGAAAACAAATCTTTGCTCTAGTATATCTGATTCGAGTCATTTTGAGGTGGGATATCCCTCTGGTAAAAAGGAATTAGAGTTTGTCATTAGTGATTCCCCTCTAAAATCCAAGAAGAGAAAAGTTATAACTAAAGATATCATTGACATTTTAGAAGAAAAGGAGAAAGTATCCTCCGATGGCATCCAGTCTATGATAGTTAAGGGGAAGATGAAGAAGATTGGTGAATTATGGAGTGCAACCTCTCCTATTGACATACTGAAGATTGATGATGCTTTGGTAGAATATCTGCTTCAAAAAGGTATTGGAATATCAACTATTTTTTATTCCTTGCTAGAAAATCTAGTTGAGATTATTGAAGAAAGGATGTTGCTTGAAGGTTTGGAAGGACACAAGTTTGAAGCTTTGGTTGAAAAGAGGTGTGTTAAAGCTAAAGGGAGATTATCTAAGCTGATCATGGAAACAAATAAATGCATTAAAGAAATATCTGATATTTACAAGTATTGTCTATGATGGCTTGCCGTGGTAGATAATTTTAGAAGTAAAATTGAAGCAATTGAATCTGAAGTGAACAACATTGGGAAGAATTTTGACTCTATGAAGACAAAGACAAAAAGAAAAGATTGAGAGTTAGTGAACTACAAGCTGAAATGGTTGTTATACAAAGACAAAGAGATGATGTGATAAAAACCTTCTAGTTTCTTAAGGAGACTGTTGAAGTCCGGTTAGAACATCTTTTCAGAATACTTTCTGATGCAGAAGATGTTGAAGGAAAGAGTTCATATTGGTCATTGTCTTTTACTCTATTGGGCTTATTGGAAAGCATCTGTACAAGAATGGATTTAGCTACATTTAACTAGAACAAATTGTGTCTAGTTCTTGGGGAAAGATACAAGAAAGTGTTTTAGGTGAAGAATTTCATTTTTACTTGAATCCTAAGTGTTCAATTTCTATTGTTTCTATTGTGGAGAGGAAGAAGAAAAATAGGCTAATTGAAATTTTTGAAATTTTTGGATCATTTTGATATCACCATGTTTAAACCTTTTCTTATATCATATTTGGCCACCCTTTTCCATTGATGTCAAAGGGGGAGAGATTTCGAGTATGGAGAGAGTTAGAGCAGAGTTTGGGGAGAGTTTGAAGGAGAATTTTTTACATGTTGCCATCAATGACAAAGGGGAAGATTGTTGGAAAAAAGAAGAATATTGACTATCTCTATAGTTTTGTGTTGTTATTGATGTCACCATGTTGTGACTAAAAGTTTATGACATTGCTTGATCCAATATCTGAACTGGTATTCGAGCTACACTCTCTAGTATTCTTGTCCACATTCCCCAACAGTTAGTATTTGATGCTTACGATTTTGCAAAATTGTTTATGGTTGTTGAAGGAATGCATGATCAAAATATTACATGCTCAGATGCTCATACAGAATGTTTATTTCTTTTTACATTTGAAGTTTATTCTTGGTTGAATTCTTGTGGTAATTATGATATGGTGAATTAATTTTGCTATGTGGATATATGTGCGACTTATTTTAGGTCCTTGCCGACATAATGTAGCATGCTGGAGATTTGAACTACCTTCTTAAAATATTTTGTGAATGATTGGAGCCGATAGTTGGTATTTCTATTACATATGAAATGCATCTAATTAGGCTGACCTAATTGATGTTTGCAAGAAAGATCAAGTATATAAATGAATATGTTGGATAGTTTTAGGGAGTAAAAAAAAGACAAAGACAAAAGAGTAGAAGTGTGTGTATTTGAAATTAATAAATTAGTTAGAATTGAGTGAAAAGGATGAAGTGTGTTGAATCAGTCTATTGAGCATCACCATAACTGCATCAACACTTGTTAGGTGCACTATTCTCAGTTCATTTTGGCTGTAAAGCCCAATTTTGTTATATCAATCTTTTGTAGGTAGTGAGCCTCCCTGTTGGACAGTGGGTCCTTTCTATGGAAAATGAGTCCCTTTTTGTAGGAAGTGAGACTTTTTACTTGGACAGTGATTCCTCTTTTGGGCAGTGAGCCTCTATTTTATAATCTTTATATTGGGAGTTAATCCTCACAGTGGTTTTTCCCTGCTTGGGTTTTCCACGTAAAAATTTGGTGTTTTTTGTGTTGAAATACCTTATATTATCTATGTTCCATGCTCATACTTAATGACAAATAATGTGGTTATGGAATTGATATGTGTTGGAATGTTTAAGTTTGAATTATGTGACAACTGATTCACGCCCCCCTCTCAATTGTCCCACATCTTTAACAAAATGAACAAATGCAATGTCACAACTCACCAAACCTTTATTGAACCTTGGAATATGCATCTACAACTTGCATGAGATGGTTTCAATGGATGTGGATCTTGATCATGAAACTTGACTTGAAACAATGCCTTTAAATTCTTGAATGGATATTAAACACTACATAAATATATTAGCTCAAATAACATGCATGATGTAATAAGACTTTGACATGATAATGAGATCTTTATTTTTGCAATAGATCTTCAATAAATCTACTCTTGAATGTCTTGAAAATGCTCTTGAATTGCTCTAATAATTTTCTTGTAAAAATCTCTTCATTTCTTGAAAGTCTTGTAAGGTGAAACATAGTGAATTGACCTCTTATTTATACATATGTTAACATTAATTCCCAAAATTCAAATAACACAAGATGACATGTGAATACACATTTGAAATCATTGAAATACTGGTAAAAACATAATGAAAATTTAGGTCTTAGTTCTAAGTGAGGACACATTTACCCTTGGGCGAATGGGTCCAAGGTCACTCACCTAGGACACACATTCTCCAATGTTAAGTATTATGTTATGGAATTGATGAATATCAGTTTTACCATTCAAAAGTTGTAATTAATTAGGATTGGATTTGAATTAAAGGAGACAATTAAGGAAAATTAACCTTAATTAATTAATAAAGCTCTAGATTAGTGTGAATGTGTAAAGGTACACTTTACAACACCATAAATAAGGCACAATTAAGTCCATTTTAATTAAAAGGCCTTAAACTTAATGTGAATATGTAAAATACATATTACAACACTAAATTAAGACATAATTTAGCTCATTTTATTATTATTTATTCCCAAATTAAGTTTGAAAAGGGATACATTTTCCTACACTACAAATACAAAGAAGGCTCATGAGAACAATGCTAAAGTAAAGAATTCCATCTTGAGTTGTCTAACAAATTCTAAATTTTTGAAAATATTGCAATGCAAAACTGCCAAGAAGATGTTGGATAAGCTTAAAAATTTGTATGAAGGGAATTGTAAGAGATGCTAATGAACTCAAGCATCCAGGATCACCTGCAAAACCAATATTAAATTATACACAAGAGAGCAAGAGGATGAATTACTAGAATATGGTGAAATAACATAATGATAATATTATCACACTCAAAATGATACAATATGCATCAACACTCCCTTGAACTAATTGAGTTGATATGAACTCATCTAAACTAGATAGAAGGGAAAGGTAAGTGATGAATATATAGCATAATGTGGGCACATAATTCCAAGAGGGGTAATAACTCCCAAATAACCAAATTAGGTGGGAGTTATACCTACTTGGAAAATGCCAAAAATGTGGCATAACCTACTCAAAAAGAGACAGAAAAGTGGTTTTGTGAGGTGGCATAAAAGGCCAAAAGAGGGTGTGAGACTCAATCACCCAAGTGTGGGTGAGAGCGACATGTCTAATCGATGGATTATGCCACGTTTACTCACATAAACCATGTCTCATATAACCTAAGTATGATTAATAATGTGTAGGAAAGATAAATATTAAAAAACCCACACCAACACCCCCCCTTAAGCATAGTTTAGGTGAGTGAAAGGATGAAACGATGCAAAGATGGGTCCTAGCTACAAGGCCATGTTAGGTACCCATGTACAATGATGAAACCTCTCAAAGGATGAGAAAGAGAAAACCCATAGGACAAAACTACCCCCAAGAGAGAAAAAGAAGAGAGACTATATAGTCCCCCAATGTAGAATCTCTTGCATTGTTGGTGAATGCTCGACACAAGAATTTGAAGATGATACAGAATCACCAAACAATATTCCTCCCCTTAGGAAGAAAGAAAACCAAGGATGTATGTAGGATATCTTCCCATTCGTGAAAGGAATATGAATGAAGAATGATGAAAATGTATGATGTCTTTGAACTCTGCTCAAGTGTCCCCATGTCAATGCTGAAAGCTATCACATCAAATCAGGTGTTCTAGGCCATGCTATAGAAGATGACAATCCAAGACATAGTGGAGATGGATGTAGAACAAAATCTAAAGACAAAGATATCTCCTTTTAAGACAAAGGCGCCTCCTCCAAATGTTGCTCAATAGTAGCCAAAATCATGTCAAACTGTGAGGAATGATCATGTGGGTAAAGAACAAGAGGGTTAAAAGGTTTCCCCTCAACATATGAAGAAGCAAAATCAACTTCATCGAAGAGAAGATGTATGCTCTCAATTTTCTCCTCCAATTCTGTAAGATAGGACTCACAAAACAAACCTGCAATGTCTGTCAAGTACTCATCCCAAGTAGCTATTTGTGGAAGACAATGAATGTCCTATTGCATTGAATCAATAAAAGCCATGGATGTAGCAATACGAGTATCATAAAAAACAACAGGTGATGTAGGAGATGGAGTATCACCACATGTATCGTAAACCTTAGTTGAAATAATACCAAGATTCACTTGACCATACTGAATCTTCTCAAAAGTGTCCACACTAGATATCTGAGTGTGTACATCAGTCAAAGGAACATGAGAGAAAAAATGTGAGAAGGTGTATAGTCAAGATTGATGATCTGCTTCCCCAACTACAACAATATCTCTGCTATGAAAATTTTGAATAATCATAGAATTTGGTGTGAACTCAACACTCTTTCCTTCCCCACCATGTGTGATCTAATAGATAGAAAGGATATTTTTTGATAGTGAACAAACACAAAGGAAATCATTGAATGATTCTTCATCTATGTCAATAGATCCTTTCCCACAAAGACACATATATGTGTTGTTAGCCATCAAGATGTTTGGTGATGAACAAGTTTCAAATGAAGAGAACATACTCTGTGATGAAGCCATGTGATGTGAAGCTCCAGAATCAAGGATCTGTCTCCCTGACTCAAAATCTACAATTGCAAAGAGTGATTTCCCCTTTTGTTTCTCTGACTTTGGTTTAGAAGAAGATGATGAATCCTTTGACATAGTTGAAGAAAAAAATATTTTGTTCTTTATTAAAAGATGCTTCAACTCATCAATTTATTTTAAATAACATTGATGTTCATCATGCCCAGATTTCTTGTAATATGCACATGTAGGCTTCTCCTTTATAGATGATTCACCTTTTGAGGAAGAGGATTCAAATTATTTTTGTGGCTTGTTCTTTTTCTTCTTCTTTTTTGATTAGGATACCTTGATTCCTTATGTACCTTAGGCTCACTAGCCACCAATTCTTGTGACTTGAAAACCTTGTGAGACCTATTTGAATCAGCTTCACTTCCTTTTGGATTAGAATATTTGAAAATGCATCAAATGTAGGCTAAACATATGTGGTTCCCATAGAAATCCTATTGGTGTGAAAGCCATAAACAAAAACTGAATACTCAGGACCAAGCTTGGATAATACATTGAGAATCAACTATAAATCCTCCTTAGTAATCTTGCAATCCATAAGATATGTTCTTAGTTTCTTAATCTTGGAGATATAGTCTTGGATGTGGTTGAAACATTTTGGACTGAGATTCACCAAATCATTATCAATCTACTAACCTCTAATTTTATCAGTTTTACCATACAATTTTTCAAGAGTCTCCCAAGCCTCCTTAGGTGTCTTTAATGATTCAAGATGAAATTGCAAATCAAAAGACACTTGTGAAAAAATGTAACCAAGAGCTCTCTCATGATTGATCTCCCATTTTTCCTTAGCATCAGCATTAGTAGGTTCAGGAATAGATTATTTTACATAGCCTATGCAACCTTTTACCCTTAGATAATTCCATACTAATTTTTTCCATGTTTCATAATTATATGGAGTTAGGAGTTTAGTTTGAGATTTCCCAATTGTACTAACACACAACCAAAGAAATGAAAGAAATCAAAACACCACAAGATCACACCCCCAAATTCACTCAATCAATGACCCCTCTAGAAAAATATGATGGTGGCACTTTATAATTAGTGCATTTACAATTCTAGAGTTGTTACCAAAGTTTTACAATGTCCAATATTGGACCCAAATATTGAGAGTACAAAATAATATCAGAATCAAAACCTCAAAATAGCACCATTGTGTAGTGCTAAGAAAATATCAACTTTCAATAAAATATCACCTTAATCTGAGGTTGTATGTGAATGTTATAGCTGTTTGAAGTTCCAAAAACAAGAACTATCCTTTAGATCTGTTGAGAAAATTGATTTTCTAGAAAATATGGATCATTTGAGAAAAAAAGGATTCCACCACTATGAATCATACAAAATTCTACCCCAAATAAAAAAAAAATGCTCATGAAAAGGCCTCCATATGGCTAAGAAAAGGCCTCCCAAACTTGACCTTCCAAACTCAAATGCTCAACGGAGAGGGGGGGAAAAATTCTTAAGAGGCTACTGATGTCAGCAATATATGGGCCTAAATTTGACGGTTAAACACCCATCAATCACTACAGTTGACTTAAACTTGACGGTCATTTGACCGTCGAGGTCTTTGTTGATTGAGTAGAATATTCTTCTACGAAATATTCAATATAATATTCTTTGGAAACAATGATTGCTTGAAATCTTTAGATGCTCTAGTATATTATATAGGAATAAGAATATTCTTTGAAATGCTCTAGTATATTTTAAACGATGACCAATTTTATTTTTAAAATTTAGCAAGTACAACTTGCGTGGGAGGAACAACGCGTGGCGGCCCAAGCCAGCAGCCAGTACCTGCAAGGTACTTTGTAGGCCTGTGCAGGTGTGCAGTGCCTTTTTTTGATTGATTTTTTTTTTTTATAATTTTTTTTTCTTTTTAATTTTTTTAATTTTTTGCAAATTTAAAAAATATTACAAAATCAAAAATAATAATTTTTTTTTCAAAACAAATTTATAAATATACATATATTTTTTTATAATATAATTTTTTTTTGAAAAAATTACCCAATGGATGAGACAGGTAGAGGCAGTGATTTTTTTTATTGCACACCAGCTATACAGATTCCATATTGATGGTACAAAATATTCTAGTCAAAGATTCCTCATGCCCTCCAAAATTGGTCAAAAAATTTCAGGATCCAAAATATAGAGTTCTTTATATCAAAATTCATCTGCGAACCTTTCTAGACTCAATGGTGATGTCCATTTTCACTGAAATTGCACCCAACAAAAGCTCAATGTTGAATTCCTCCTGAATTGAGAAGGGGATTACAAATCTGAAAGCTATGATACCATGTAAGAGTTGCTGATGAACTCTAGCATCCATGATTACCCGAAAAACCAAGATTAATCTTCTACAAAAGATTAGCAAGAAGATGAATTGTTGGAATATGGTGCAATAATAAAATGATGATATTGTCACACTCGAAATGATACATATGCATCAACACTCCCTTGAATTGATTGAGTTGATATGAACTCATCTGAAGTAGATAGGAGGGAGAGGTGAGTGTTGAATATATAGCATAATGTGGGAACATAATTCCAAGAGGGGTAATAGCTCCCAAATAACCAAATTAGGTGGGAGTTATGCCTACATGGAAAATTCAAAACATGTAGCATAACCTACTTAGAAAGAGGCAAGAAAGTGGTTTTGTGAGGTGGCATAAAAGGCCAAAAGAGGGTGTGAGACTCAACCACCCAAGTGTGGGTGAGAGCGACACATGTAATTGATGGATTATGTCACGTGTCCTCATATAAACCATGTCTCATATAACCTAAGTATGCTTAATAATGTGTAGGAAAAATAAATATTAAAAAACCTACACAAAAAGGAATGACAATGTAAAGCAAGAAAAGTTGCAATCTTACTAGATATTGTTTGAGAATCTAAAGATGAAAGAAGAGAACATATATAGATACTTACTCGAGGTAGATGAAGCAATCAATGGGATTAGAGGACTTGTTGAAGTATAACTAATTGAGTAGTTGTGAAGAAATTTCTAAGGACTCCTCCCCACCGATTTGATTCAAAAGTGTTTGCTATTGAGGAAACCAAGGATATGAAAAAACTTACTATGGAAGAGTTGTTTGTATCCCTCAAAACCTATGAGATGGGGAATGAAGTTCAAGGTACACACAAAAGAGAAGTTGCATTCAAATTTGTGAAGAAATAAGAAGCATCTGGTTCACACAATGATTCTGAGGAAGAAGAAACCAAATTTGAAAGGAAGTTGAAAAAAGGATTGGGAAAGTGCAAAGATAAAATACATTTCAAATGTTTTAATTATGAAATAATTAGTCATTATGCATCTAAATGTCATTTTGGAGAAAATGAAAGTAGCAGAAAAGAGTTCAAAAGAAACAATTTCAAGAGAAACCTTCTCTCCAAAGAAGAATTCTACTCAGATGAAGAAGATCACTACACATCAAATGAGGCTGGAGAAGAATTTGTATTCATGGCCATTGTGATCTTTGGAAGCTCAAGAAAAATTTTGATTGAAGAAGAAGGTGAAGTTGATTTTGAAGCCAAGATAAAAAGAATGAACAAATCTTAAGAAAGAAATCATTTTTCTTGTAAAGGAGTTGGAGAAAGCAGTGCCTAAAATTTTAGAAGCTAATATCATACCTAAATGAAGATCTCACCATGCAAGAATTTTCTCCAAAACCATATTCAATCATCCATTTTTTTGTTATTGTTTCATTTGCAATAAGTATGGTCATAAGGCTATAGATTGCATTTTTGAAATTAATAAATTAAATTTTGTGGGAAGGAATTTTCGGGTAAGTGCAAGAAGTTGAGTCCACGAAATGTGGAAGTTTTTGCCTTAGCAAAAAAAACAAAATTGGCATTGCAAAAACGGGATCCCGTCTAGCTTTGGGATCCCGAGCCTAAATTAAAAACGGGATCCCATTTTGGAAATTTTCCAAAAACAGAAATCTCCAAAAATGGAATGTTTCAAAATGGGATCCCGGTTTGAAATTTTTTCATTTTTAGAAATTTCCGCTTTTGAAAAATTTAAACGGATCCCATTTTTAAAATTCCAAAATGGAAATTTTCCTTTTGGCGATTTTGAAAATGGGATCCGTTTTAAATAATGGGATCGCTTTACAAAATGGGATCCCGTTTCCAAAAAATTTAAATTCGGTTTTTTTTGTGGGCGGGTTTTTGCCTTGTATTTTGGTTCGGGAAAAGCATTGGGAATCCAAACCTAGGCCTTCAACCTGGTTTGACCTACAAGTTGAAGGTCCTAACAATGTCAGAGAAAAATACCGAGTTTGGACATATGGCTACAACTTTTTTTGCAGAATTTTTTGACGAAATTAAAACCCATTTTAGATGAGACAATGTAGATTCCAAATATGTAATTTTTTTTTACAATTGGATTATTTTTTCTAATTTTCAATTAATTTCTGATGAAACTGGTTCATAAACTTTAAATATCAATTTTTTTTAATATTTTAATAACTTTTGATCAACATAACATTTTGACGAATGGATTGCACGAGAACAAACTTCAGAAAATTCTTTTCAATTTAAAAAAAAATAAAAAAATGATAAGTTAAGGTCATCTTATGCATGTCATACATGACGATTTTTCAAAACGACAAATATGCCTAATAAAAAATTAACCAAAAAAAAAACATTTAATAAAAAATTACAAAAAAATATTGAGAACAAGCTTCAGTGAGTCACAAACCTTTTCCCAAAAGGATTTATAAAAATATGATAATTTAGGTCAAAATATGGATGTTGTACACGTGCATAGTATGGTAAAAAAAAGTGACTTTTAAACAGTGGTTTTTAGAAACGCCTATTGAAACTCAATTTGTACAATTTGGGTATTGAAATAAATTATATATTTGGAAACTAGACTTTGAGTACTACATTTTATAATTAATGACTTTTTTGAAAATTCCATCTCTAAGTGCTTCAAATTTTAAGGTCAAATGTGTCAAATGCTGAAAATCAGGGAAAACACTTCCACTTTTTGGCCAAAAAGTGGACTCAACTTCTTGCCAGCACCATGTCTTGCTTCATTAGTGGATCTCAATGTGGTGTGTCAAATTTGCAATAATTTTGGACATATAGCAATGCATTAAAAAAGTGAATTGGAAAAATTAGTAACTCAAAAGGCAGATGATGTTTTACAAGTCAAGGAAATAAACAATGATGTTGAAAATTCAATGGTTGTCCAAACAACATTTCATTCTCAAGGACAAACAAATTTTTGGGTGATAGATAGTGGATGTTAAAGTCACATGATTGGTGAAAAAATCAAATTAATAAATTTGGTTAAGTGGAATGGCATATTAGTAGAGTTTGGAGATAATTCATCTGCAAACATTTGTGGAAAAGGTACCATAAGTATTGATGGAAAATCCAAGATAGTATATGTCCTTTATGTTGAAGGTCTCAAGCACAATCTTCTCAATGCAATTCATATGTGGAACAAAGGATACAATTTTTTATTTCATGATCAAAAATGTGAAATCATAAAAGAAAAATCTAGTAGATTGGTGGTAAAAGGGTCAAGGTTTGAAATCAATCTATATAATATAAATGGTGTTTGTAGACACCTAAATTTGGTCACTTATGTTTGGTAAAATTTAATCTTTTTCATCTAAATATCCTATTTTTCACATTAAGTAAGTAATATTGCTATTATTTAATTAATACCCCTAAAGTCCTCTAAATCCCTAAGGTATTTAATTTGGGGCATCCTCAATCCCTAATCTTCATCTTCACTCCCATCATCTTTCTTCCTAGTCCTTCTTTGAATGACTGGGCATCTCTCACAATCTAACCATCTTCTTATTGGTGCTATCTTTTAATCTTCTTTGAAATAATGATACTTTTTAACACCATCTCAAAGAGGGGAAAAATGTACACTTAAATTTGGTCAAATTTATCCTTTTTCATCTAAATATCCTATTTTTCATATCAATTAAGTAATATTACTATTATTTAATTAATACCCCTAAATTCCTCTAAATCCCTAAGGTATTTAGTTAAATAATTAAATACCTTACCCTTTATTCTTTTCCTCCAAGGAATTAAATAAATAATCCATTTATTTAACTCCCTTTATCTCCCACCCCTCATAATCTACACCTAATCTTAATCCACTTCCTAATCCATGATTATGATGTGTCACATCCTCCAACTTTTGCAAGTTGGCTCTTAATCCTCATTAGCCACCTAACTTTCCTCTAATCATTGACTAGCTATCCCAATCAACCCCTTAGTCAACTCTCCTCATATCCCAAGGAATTTTTAATTCCTTTTTGTCTTCCCAAGGTCCTTTTGAGGAATTTTTAATTCCTCTCTCATCCCCCAAGGAATATTAAATTATTTTTCTCTTTCCCAAGGAATATTAAACTTCTTTTATCATTCCCATGCACATTAAAAAAAAAAAAATTAATTCCTTTAGTCAACTCTTTGATCTCAACCCTTGATCTTCCTCCATCTTTCAATCTCCACCGTCCATTCTATCTCCCTTGGCTAATTGACTAACACTTAGGAATTTTTGCACTCTCAAGAACCCTAATAATCCTAACCATTCTCAAGAATTCATCCTCTCAATATCTTGAGCTCACACTACCATCTTACATCTATAGCCAAATCCACCATCCTTGCATCCAAATCAAGCAAAATCAAGTCATTATGTTGCCAAAATCATTCTAGGAGCACACATATCAAGTCATCAACAAGGGCAAACAACTTCATCAAGCTCAAACAAGGTAAAAATTGGCTTATTGTCATTTTTAAGTTTGAGTTTCATCTTAAGCCCAATATTGAGTGTTTTGCTTGTTTTTAGTCTCTTGCTTGATTTCTTGCATTTTAGGTAGATTAAAAACACTACACATTTCTGGCATGCTTAGTGGGACCCATGTCATGGGTCCGGTATTTTTTGTTTGTTGTTGTTTAGGTATTGCAGGTTCAGGTTTACATGCAAGGGTGAATCTAACTTGACAGGTGAATTTGTACCATAAAAAGGTGAATTTGCACCAGAAAATAGGCGAATCTGCTAGTAGAGGCAAATCTTCCTAATACAGAGCCAAACTTGTAGATAGTCAAATTTTCCCTTTTTGTGAAAAGGGGCGAACCTGCCATTTTAGATGAATTTTCTCAAGTACAAGGGTAAATTTTCCTTTTGGGCTGAACCTGCTCATGTTGCAGAGGCAAGCCTAATTTTTTAGGCGAAGTTGCAGAGGCGAGAAAATTTGTCCATCCTCATAGAATGACCAAATTTGTTCAGAAGAAAAGGAAAATTTTCTCTTGACAGGGGTGAACTTGCTCATTAGAAAGGGCGATTTCACCTCACATAGAGGAAAATCTGAGGTAAATTTGAGACCTGAATTTCTAGTTTTTAGCTTCCGTTCGATTTCAGTTTTAGGTACTGACCCGCTAACTTGTTTGTTTGTGAGTTTCCCTATTTTTTACTAACAATTTATGCAGCTTGCTCTCATCCATCCAAGACTGGTGGTTGCAAACTACTAGCACATTTTCACCAAAATAATCGGTCTAAGAACTTTTAGTTAGTCTGTTTGTTATTTTTCAATACTAGCTAGGCACACGTAGCTTTAATTAGAGGGTCAATTAACTTGCTTGTCATGCTTGTGAGTGGACTGTTGATGTATCCAATCCCCTTGTGCCATTTGGTGATCCTAGGTGACAAAAAATCATAGTTCACTCTAGTCCAGTCGAGTCTACCTAGGAGGTGCTAGTGTGTCTAAGCTCTCCCCTTGTGCTACATGCAAGCCTGGGGACTAGTTGAAAATGTCTAGTATCTTCTTCCTTTAGCGGGACCTACTTGGGATTTCATCACCTAGGGGACGATCCCAACCACATGTTATCGACGGGGTATATAAAGGGGGTACAACTAAAGTTGTACCTCAATCCAATCACATCATGTTTGGCGAAGTATCAAAGTTAGGGTGATACCTAGATAAGATGTGAAGAGTTGGTCCAAGTTTCAAGTACCTCGCTAGGGCTCCTGACTCACACTTGTGAAAAGCTGGTGTTCATAGTTGTGCCCCACATAGCATGCGTATATCAAAGACTCATCATATAGCCTTGTTCAACCTAGATAGAGACTCACGTTTTAGTTGCGGCTTGGTGTAGTGTAGGGGATGCACACCATACCCTAAAGCTACTCACCACGTACTCCCTTGGGCTGATATACAAATCCTTGTGGTGGACTACGATAGTCCTCAAGTGAGAGTGTGAAGGTGAGCCCATTGCATTTGTTGATGACCTTGTGCCATTGGAATGCTAGCTTTCTACCTTTGCGAGAAAGGGTGATCTAGTGAACCACCCCAGGATCTTGAAGTATTAACCTTGGGTTGTTTTCTCAAGGTGGTGGGCCTACATCAAGTTTGTAAACCCTTATCACTAATTCTAGGTTTGTGTTGCTTGGCATGTCTTCATTTTCTGATACCAGTGCTTTTATTTTCAGCTGAATTAGCCTAGCCTTCTATCTACTATTTTATATGCCTATTTTCCTTTGCCACAACTAGCCCCTTCCTTTAGAGGTGAATTTTCCCCTTACGGAGGTGAATTTACACTGTAGACAGGTGATTTTTATCTACAAAAGGGTGATTCTGCATCCAGTCCAATCTGGGTCATCCATTTGGGTGAATTTTTCTTTGTTAGAGGTGAATTTTCCTATGGGTCACTTTTTGGACATCTTCATTTTTGCTCATTCTCTAGAACAGGTGAGTTTATTTATCCTTTAGGTGAGTCCATTAGTCGTTTTCCATCGAATTTTCCTGTTTTCCAAAAAACAAGTGAATTTTCCATCTCTTAGGGGAAAAATTGTTGTCCACAGGAGTGATTCCATCTCTAGTTTGAGTCATTCCGTCTGTCATCTTCCTTCAAATTCACCCATTTTCACATAATAGGTGAATTGGCCCCCTTTAGGGGTGAACTTGCTGTCAGTCTGAGTCAGTCTGTCATTCTGACCATTTTCCCCCCAAATTTCCTCATTCTCTTGGGATAGGTGAATTTTCTCCTCATAAGGGTAACTTTTCTTCCATTTGAGTCTTTCGTTTGTCCGTGTTAGGATTTAGGTGAATCTATTTGTTAGGTAGGCGATCCCATTTTCAGGTGAATCTATTCCCCATCTATACCATTCAAGAAAAATGTGAACTTGTCACCCCCTTAGGTGATCTTAAAATCCAAATCTTCCTATTTTCCTGAGTTTAGGTGATCTTTCTAATTGTTTGAGTGAACCTGCTATCAGATAGGTGAATTTTCCTAGTAAATTTTCTTGTTTCTTGTGTCATTTGAAGTTTCAGTGAATTTGCTTCCCTAGATAGGCGAATCAAATTCACCTATTCTTGTACCAACTTAGTTTTAGGTGAATTTGTCTCCTAGATAGGAAAATTTTCTTATCAAATTCACCTGTTCTTGTGCCAACTCAATTTTAGGAAAATTTGTCTCCCTAGAACAGGAAAATATTCTTCCAAGCATAGGTGAGTTTGCTCAAAACAACCCACAATTCATCTTCCTATAATCATCATTTTTGTCCATATAAAGTCATATTTTCCTTGATCAAATCATATGGGTTTATCGCAAGACATCTATAGAGTACATATCCATAATTGGTTCATCGATCCCAATCACCTAGACTTCATTTTAGGGGTTTTTATCCAAGTAGACTTAGGTGTATGATCCTAATTGTCATCAATCACACTTACTTAGGATTTCTATCCATCCTAAGTCAATAATCATTATGACACAATCAACCAACTTCCATCTTGAGGTAGATTCAATGTTGTAACCATCCTTTTCGCAATCCAATCCGATCGTCAACACCTTACATCATCTAAGTCAAATCTCTGAACTAGGTTTAGAATATATTTCATCTTCTTATCTAATCAATTATCCAATCCTATCGAATCCCATCACATCCTCCAATCATCCTAATATGAGCTTCAATCAAATTGAAATCCGAGCTTCAATCCAATCCAAATCTAAGCTTTAATCCAATCTAAGTCTAAGCTTTGATCCAATCCCAATCTAAGCTTAACCTAAATCCCAATTTGAGCTTTAGTCCATCTATATCCAAGATCTTCTAATATGAAAACAAATTTTAAGATCCCTTCTTCCATCATCTTCCAATCAATCCTATTTATCTTTTCATCATCTATTCTTTCCTTCTAATAATTTATTCCCATATTTTCAATCCATATCCATCCCATCTATCATCATGAATCCTTATACTTCGTCAGTGCAATCAAAAATAGTAGTCAAGGGGAATCCCAACTACATTGATGATGATAACAAAAGTCTTGTTGATCAAGATGGGTATGATATAGACCCCCTTGATGCTATCATTACTAGCAAGCTTTCCCCAAGTGTCATCCAAAATCCAATCACTCATCCAAGCTATCCCATCATGCCTTCATCCACACCTAATAACAATCCTTATGCTACTGTTGATAAGGGATATCCAATATCTTCCCCCTCCGCATATTCATCATATCCTTCATCTACATATTTCTCTTATCCAACGTCCATGTCCTATCCTAATCCACCATCCCAATCCTCCTATCTGCATCCACCATTCCAATCTTCCCATTCTAATCTTCTATCCCAATACCCCTACTACAATCCACCACCCACATCCTCTTGTCTTGATACACCACCCATATCCTCTTGTCCTAATCCACCATCCACGTCTTCCCATTCTAGCCCACCACCCCAATATTCATACCTTAATTCCTCATCCACTTCTTCCAACATCAATCCACCATCCACATCTTCCCATCCTAGTCCACTATCCCAATACTCCTACCTTAACCCTCCATCTAATCTTTATCCCCCCACCAATCCTAATCCTCTACCTACCCTTAGTTCTCCATCCAATCCCATTCCTCTATCTAATCCTAATCCACCAATCCATAATCCTTCGTCTATTCCTACCACCCCAGCTAACCCTAGAATATGTAAGTTTCTCACTCCAGAAGTCCTCTTAGGACTCATGAAAAAGAATACATCCCAAACTCCATGTCTTGATGTCATGGAGCCATGCAATCCCAATCCATCATCCATAGTTGATGAGACCCTTCTCCATCCCACACCTATCATTATTGTTACCAACCCTAGCACCAATCAAACCGTTGAAACCATCAAACTCATCAAATCCATTGAACCCCCATCTCCTATCCCGAGAGCCGCTAAACCCATCGAATATAACCAAACCCATTCGTCATCTTCTACTTCCAAATCCACCCAATACATCGATGACACCAAAATCCAATCTAGTCCTCCCACTCCTAGTATCACCAAAATCCATTCCCATGAACTTTATGAATCCTCCATCCTTCCATCTCCCCCACTTGAGGAGTCCCTCTAACACTCCGTCATCCTACCATCCACACAAGATGAGTCATGCCAAGAGCTTGATCCAAAGCATACCAACATATCCCCTTCTCCAAATGAAGATCCTGCCATCCCATCCAGTCCACCTCAAGATCGTTGTCCTTCATCCCACTAGTAGAATTTGGAAAATAAATGACTACGTGACTAAAAATTTTAATCACGTGACTAACACTAGTAGTATTTTGCAAATAAATGACTAATTTGGTTATTTATAACTGACTAATTTGGTCATCAAGTAAAATGACAACTAAATGACTAATATCAGACAAATAAAAATGACTAAATAAATGACTATTACTCCTCTATTCTTTTTTCTTTCGAATTTGATCATAATCCATAGAGCTTAAGCCCCCCTCATGGGACCCCTACCTAAGTGGGCCATTTGGCTGCCTAGGTTGCTTGGTGCACCAAAAATACCTATTACATGGAAGGCATTGCCTCTTGGTGCAGTCTTAAGGCCTTCACATATTTTATAAAAAAATTTATAAAAAATTGCATTCTTTAACTTTTATTACTCATTATGTTAATGGATCATTAATGTTTTTAACTATGATTTGAAGCCAATTTTATTTTCCTGTTGTGTTAGCATGTCAAATGTATCAGAGAGAAATTGTGGTCAATTTCACTAATAAAATATGATTTAAACAATCCAATTGCAATAAAAATGAAGAAATTGATTCACTTCTATCTTTGCTTGTTGATATACTCGACCATCTTAATAATGTGAAATAGAAATAACAATGATCGCTTTTGGTATGTGAAAATTTTCCCTTTTAGGCTTTTTATTGTTAATTATTTTAAAAAAATAGAATTATTTTATAATCTATGAAATCAATCGTGTGTTGATCATTTTTTAAGATGTTATTTTTTATACAAGTTTTAACTCTAGTAATTTTAGGAGCACGTCATGCTTATCTTAATTTTCACAACCTATATTAAAATGGCAATGTAGATAGATGAATTTTTTTCCCCTAAAAATGAAGATTAATTTTTGCATGCCTTCCACACAATAGTTTTTTTGGTGAATTTTAGCAATAGGTATTCTTGGTAGACAAAAAAGAAGAAGAAGGTATTTTTGGTGCCTTGGTCGATCGGGTCGTGTATGCATTTGGAGGGAATCTTAGGCATGTTGGAGGGAAGTTTCAAAGTTTAATTAACAATTTGGTATTTCAGCTCCCACATGCATTTTAAGGTTTTCCAATTGCAAGTTTGACGAAGGAAACAACCATTGAATGCAAAGAGTGGCGATTTCCATTTTTGTAATGCCATAACTTGTTGAGTAGCATTTTCTAAGTTGCAACACTAGTACCATTCAAGAAAGGGTAGTACATTAAACAAGGTTACAATATAAAGGTAAGTGGAAATCTTGAATCCTGAAACCTCATGCTAATCTTCATCCTTTATGACAGTGATCCTGATGTTGCATATACTATTCTTGCTTTCCATTGCTTCATTGTTGTTACAATCTTGTACTTTCACTAATATAATGATAATGCTCTTTGACATTGAATGAATCTCATTGTCTTTGACCCCTTTTCACTCTTTTCCATGGTCTTTTACATCTTCTTTGTGAATGATATTGGGTCACATGGCATTCATAACAACTTCTATTATCTCCTTCATTTTTCTATTATCCTCTGACACTCATATGCTTTGATATAACAATGACCATTCACAACTATTTTCCCTCTATATATTGTCTTTCATTCCTATCCATTGAATTCCTTGGACTATTGTTATCATGCATTGAAAATTGGAACTCTTTATTCATTATATTGATAACTCATTGGCATTGTCATTGTTTGTATTCACTGCTATCTTATGATAATTGTTCTTCATAGTCAATCCTTAAAATTATTGTTCTGATAAAAACACAATTTTTCTATTTTGTTTTTACATTATGATCTCATTGCTTTGAACCTTGTGCTTTGTGATTATCACATCTTTGTTACAATCTCTTCAAGGAATGACTTTCTTTTTCTATTGACTACAAGAGACCTCTTTGATTTTACCCCAAGCCTCTTAAAGAAAACTTAGAATCAATTGGCAACAGTGAACAAAAAACCATCATAGCTAATTTTATTTCTTTTCCAAGAGAATTCAATGAAAATATAATGGAAAACACACATCACTCTATGGGGTAGGGTTTATTTGATTTGAAAACCTACCTTCAATGTGCAAGTCAAAAAGTTAGCCTACCAAGTCTGTGTTGAGTCCTTCAAGTCTTAAGTCAAAAATCAGCCTGCCAAGACTATTTTACGTCCAAGTCTTGTATCTATGATACAACTATGACAAATGTTTGAAAATAATGTACACAACTGTATGATACAATGCATTAATTTGTGTTATTTCTCATTATATCAAAAAATTCAAACTACAAGTCACATAAATTAGAAATGAGTTATAAAAAAAACTTATTGTCAAGTACAATTTGCTCCAAATCAAAATTGTATTATCCAATTTACATAATTTTTTATTTAATTAATTTTTGTGGGAAAAAAGACATGTTGAACAAACTAAAGCAAGAGTTTATTTCCAGGATTTCAAAGGCCTATTGTTCACAAGGCCAATAAGATCATTATTGACCATAGCAGAAACCACCTACACTAATAGTGTTAAGTCAGAAAATATTCCACAGAAAGAAATATATTTTAGATAAACAAAGCTAGTTAGCCTTCTAAAATCTAGATAGCTGAATACAAGGAGGGTAAAACATAAAAAATTAAGACTTTCAGATGTTGCAAATGCCATGTAATTAGTATAGAAGCATAACATTAAGATAAGAACAATTTATTTTTCTTAAATATTCATCACGAGTTTTCTCCTGTAAAGAACTACCCCTGACATGAGCAATGAGAAGTGCATCTGCCATCTTGTTTGTTGATAGTCATTGCATGAAAACTCCCTTATAATCACTAACAACTAAAGAACTTTGAATGGATTCATCGCATTCTGAGTATTCAGTCAAATCTTTAGTAGCTTCATGTTGCACCTCTTCTCCATTGCCTAGGGTATCCTTCCTAACAACAAAATCATTTTTAGTGAGAGGAAGTGAGGAATTTTCTTTCAAACTATGAAAATTATCAAAAAAATCATTTTCATTATCTCTTGAGGATGTAACATCTTTTCCACCTTTTGACTGAACTGATGGATCTAATTGTGTTGTATCATCAAGAGTGACATTGTTGATTATTTCATTGCTAATATCATCAATGTTGGCAGATTGAGCTTCCTGTAAATCTTGATTCTCTGTTGACTGCACTTGAAATCCAAGGTTCTCAAGTCTCTTTGTCCTAGCATTTCCTTCATCTTCAAACATGACTCTTAGAAAATTACATGTCTCCCTCTCTTCTTCCGAACTAAATCAATGTAGAAACCAAAAATTTGCAAGTGAAACAATAAAAATGAATGTAAAGTGTTATTAATCCCATTCAAAAAGTATCCAAAAATAACTAACTAAGAATCTTGAGACTTCTTATTGCACAAATCTCACAATGATTATTTTTCACCATTTGCTATTGCAGCTTCAAACTTTGTTGAACGAAGCACTAGACTCTCCTCGGTAATGAGATTGTGTACATATATCTATGAAAATAGTAGAAAAATAAGACCATATATCATGTTAATGAAATTTACCAAAGAATAAATTCTACTCTACCTTAGAAAATACAACAACAATCTATGACATTGTACTAGGCCAAAATGTAGCAAGCTTTCCTCCAAATCCAAAACTGACACCAATTGGTCTCTTCAACCACTTAGGAGCTTTCAAGAGCGCACATGGGAAGGGAAAAATGAAAAGATAGACATCATGTATTTGCATACAGGATCCCAATTCATTGGGGGATGTAACATCTTGTCCACCTTTTGACTGAACTAATGGATCTAATTGTGTTGTATCATCAAGAATGACATTGTTGATTATTTCACTACTAATATCATCAATGTTGGTAGATTGAGCTTCCTATAAGTCTTGATTCTCTATTGACTGCACTTGAAATCCAAGGTGCTCAAGTAGCTTTTTCCTAGCATTTAATTCATCTTCAAACATGACTCTTAGGAAATTCCATGTCTCCCTCTCTTCTTCCAAACTAAATCAATGCAAAAACAAAAAAATTGCAAGTGAAACAATACAAATGAATGTAAATTGTTATTAATACCATTCAAAAAGTATCCAAAAATAAGTAATTGAGAATCCTAAGACTTCTAATCACAGAAAGCTCATAATGATGATTTCTCACCATCTGCTATTGCAGCTTCAAACTCTATTGAACGAAGCACCAAACTATCCTCGGTAATTATATTGTGTATATATACCTATGAAAATAGTAGAAAAATAAGACCATACATCATCTTAATGACATGTACCAAAGAATAAATTGTACTCTACCTCATAAGAGCCAACAACACTCTATGATGTTGTACTAGGCTGAAATGAAGCAATATTTCCTCCAAATCCAAAACTAACATCAACTGGTCTCTTCAACCACTTAGGAACTTTCAAGAGTGGACCTAAAAAGGGTAAAACAAAAAGATAGACATTATGTATTTGCATACAGGATCCCAATTAATTGAGAAAATCTTATAAGTGAGATCCCCATTTCTTAACTAAGTCATGTATGGTTATCACATAAAGCAACACTTACCACCCACTTTATGTTTGAAATAAATTAAAGTAGTATACTTGGGTTATTCACAGAGAGTCATAATTAGTCAAGTACTATAGGAAACAAATCATGGGAATATCAAACTAGTAGAGAATAGATAGCAATAGTGATCATGCATAAAACTCATGAATAGATTTACATCAATTAAGGTAGACGTATTTTGACAATGAAAAAAATATAGATGAAATAGACCTACCTTCCTAACACTTTCATTTTTTCCTGTGATTTTCATTAACACTAAAGGTATATGTAGATTGGGTAGGTATCGTTGGGATCTAAAGGCCCTTTATTTTGTGATTAAACAATATAGAAAATTGGGGAAATGTCATTATATGTAATGACATAACTTGAGGTTGAAGTTATTTTTTGATGCCAATTCAAACAATGGAGGCTCTTGTTGAAATATACCTCTAACTTCTCATCATGGAAAGGACAGTGAGATGTAGTTAAACCATGGAATTCATGCATATATTTTGATGAAAAATCCTAGGCCATGATCACTAGTGTTAGGTCTCAAAAGTGCAAGTTTTAAACCATAAGGGGGTTTCAATCCCTTAATACACCTTTGGCCCAAGAACAAGGTGAGCATGATTGATTACCTTCTACTCTTTAGGCTCTGCTAGACCTAGGTGGGTATACCTAAACAATAAGACAGATTTGTAGATAGATATGGTTCCTAGATTGAACAATCTACTTACTATGGCACATGAGATGAAGCAAATGCTAATTTTTAATGACTACGTACTAGTGAGAGTAATTGAGAGTTCAAGTTTGTGAGTTTTATTTTGTATGTAATATCTAATTATGACCAGTGCCTACTTCTATTGGGTGGACAGAGTGGAGCGATGAATGGTGATTTTGGAGATAGGGTTCTGTAAGATAGGTAGATTCACTCTTCAGCTTAACTCGAATAGTTGGGCACTTTGAATGTTTGCACCTTATACAAATGTACAAGTATGTTAGTTATTTGGACTCTTCTTAGTAATCCTAGTGATATCCCCTTATGCTACTATGAAGTTGTGAAAAGATTTAATTCAAATGTGAAAGGAAACCAATTAAGACAATCCATTCAAAAGGACTTTAATCCAAACAAGAACCTATCAAATTTTATTTCTTAAAAGGAATTTTAATTCTTCTGCACACCAAAACCAGTCAACAACATCACACAACTACAACAAATGTGTATTGAAAAATTAAATGTATTTCCAGTCACTCAATTTGAATAAAATAAACAACCACTTTAGAGACAACCAAATAACATATAAGCTTATAAATCCACACAACAATTGAACACTTGAAAGCAAATCAACAATTATGCATAACCTTCTCCATTATATTTATCTTTGAATAATATGCATTACAATAGTAGTTTCTGATATGAGATGGATGGGAGAAATGGTGCAATCTATCTTCTTACTAATTCCTACCCTAAAATGGAAATTATGTGATGATGATCTATTCGGGTCTTGGTCTCTCTTATATATGTGAGAGGCAACAAGCTAGAGGCCTGTTACAAAAATTCATGTTGTTTGATTAACTAAACATAATTAAGAAAATGAAATATTGCAGCAACTAAATGCATTGATCTGTTAATCTCCAAGCAGAAGCCCGTGACCACCTAATATTTTTTCAAAGATTCTACTCCATGATATGGTGCCCATGTTGTTAGCCAACTCCTTTCATCCTGATGGTTGCCCTATTGTGTCTAGTGTATCCATAGTTTGGTTGAAGAACAAATTGAATGCAAAGAGGTGATGGATGGTATTATTGTTCAGCACAAGTATTTGCATTGGAGATCATTTCTCTCATATCATACTCCTTATACATCATCTTCTCAAGCTAGTTGTGATTATTTTGTAAAATCATATCCTCGTCATTGATCTCTTGTAATGTAGTAGCTAGAAGTGCATTAAATTCTTCCTTCCAATCATCATATTCTCGAGGATTTCCCATATTATCATAGAGTGTCAGAGTCAAATTGAAGTAGTCGATATCCTCCATGAGCCTATTATGATATCCATTGCATATTTCTACCAATTTGTTATGTTTCTGCATTATCTATCCTTTCAGGATTTGCTTGTCTTGAAGCTCTTTTCTCTTTTTGATTATTCTCCCCTGTAATTGTTTGTTCTCCTCTATTTTTGAGTGTACCTATTTAAATTTCCTCCAATATTCATCTGCACATTTCGTCATCTTATTGAATCTTCCCTTGATCATTTCGGATGCAGTATTATACTTGATGGTTTTGACTTCCTTCTCCAATTCTTTACATTTTTCCTAATATTTTAGGTGGCACTACTTCCAATAAGTTGTATCATCCATTGCATCCAATACTCTATTATCTTTCTCAAGACATGGGGAATACAATTCTGGTGTGGAAGAGGAAGATGATCTTTCTCTTTGATGTGCTAATTCCTTCTTCAATGTCCTATCATTTTTCTTTAACCAACTTATCAATTTTTTCCTTGGTGAACTTTGCCACATTGACATTCAACTCTGTTGTCTCCATGGGGTTGGTATCCCCTACTCTTTAAACCAAGATATGTCCAAACATTTGGTTTGGATTATCAATCACAACTAGTATTTTGTCATGGGGGTACAATGACCAAATAAGCAAGGTGGCCTCATCTAGATTGTATCTAGATCTTGAATACATCTTATCACTTGCTTCCTCTGTTAAATTCATTGTTTTATCTCCTCTCTTTCTGAAACTATCAAACAAAATTGTAGAGCTTATATCCCATATGGGAAAAAGCAATACTCTAGCTTCTTGGAGTAACTCTCCCCCTCTCTCAAGAGTGATGGACTCCATCTCTTTGTCTATTTATTTTTTCAATTCTTCCAAAACAAATTCTTGCTCAGGAGTGACATCATGCATCTTTTATCTCATTTTCTTTCCTTTATATTCATAAACAAATGATTTAAACTTAGGATACTTAACAAAATCTCCATCAAGAATGAACTCTTGTCTAGCCTTGATCCTAACATCATTTGATAATTCATTTGATGCTTCAAATCTTACAACATTGTGTTCCTGAGGCTCATACCATGCAATTAAAAGAGAACTTATTTGTTGTACTTCCACTTCCTCCTCATCACTTTCCTCATCACTCTCCTCTTCTTCACTCATATTAGTATCTACAAAAAAGCTCACATCAACAGTTGGATGTGAAGGGATATAATCTAAGGGCTCTATATCTTCAACCTACACTCCTGAATAGGTTACATGAGGGGCATCAAAAAAAAATGAAGGCACATTCTTTACCACTTCATCCATATGAGCAATGAGTTGCTCAATCCTTGCTAGAGGATCATGTATTTCACCAAATTCCTTTGAATAACATGGGACATTTCTTCTTTTCCATTCCTCTACAAGCATAACCCTATTATATGTAGTCATTATTTTAGTGGTAGAGGCTTCATCATGGTTTCTGATTACATCTTCAACTAAGAATACATGCTCATATCCTAATAACCCCTGTGATAACCTTGCTTTGTGAATAAAGCTTTCTACATAATTTTTTTTCCTTTCATTACCTAGAGGGAGGTTATACTGTGCTAATTTAGCATCAATTTCCTCATATCCCTCATTTGCAACCACTGTAAAGTCTCCAAAACATAAGGTATTGGGCATGATCAATTATTTGTTGTGTCCTTTAAGGTTTTTGGTATCAAATTTTTCCAATTGCCTCACATTTCTAAGTAGGAAATTTTATTAGGAACTACTCATGGCAACAAGTGTGGAGTTCCTTCAAATCCATAAACCCTAATCATTGTGCAGTCAAGAAAAGCATACTAGTCTCCCTAGTTATGATCCACCTTTTTCCTTGGGTCATTTTGCTTTGGTCTTAGAAAATTTTGCACTTCTAGGGATAAGTTATAATCACGCCGATATCCCAACCACTCCATTAATGGTTTCACAAAAAAAATCGTCAAAATAAAGATAATGAGATCTAACAAATCGACTATCCCACAATGATGTCCACATTTGTACAGGTTTGATGTTCCCATTTTCATCTGTATCTTTTATTCTTAATTCTTGACTCCAAACCCTTCTAACATGTCCCTTGTGCATGAGCAAATGCATGAACAAAGAATAATGTTTGAAATAAATATATTCACTGTTGTTTTTAATCTTTTCAAGCACCTAGTTTAGGGCATTGGCCAAGTATCTAGCATAATTGAATGACCTGGAATCATTGCTTTGTGTGTATACAATTAAGACCATTGGGGTAATATACATGAGGGGTGGGACCTCTATCCCCAAGACCTGACTAGATGAATAATAAGTGTATCTGAAATATTCTTCAAACAAAGTCCTCATGAAAAGGAGGGCTTTCATTACTCAAAGACCTCCTGAGTTGGCCTCCTTCATTCTTAGGCCTATGCAAGGGTAGTTTCCATCATTTATAGTTAGTATCCATATGGTGATACTCTGTCAAGATATCTCTAATTGTGAATGGAAAGTTCATAGGACACTCCAACTGAAAAAAATTAGAAATTAAATCCTCACAAATAACAAGCCTGTCAGCCCCATTATGTGCTTGGATAGTTCTCCTCTTGGGGTCATATATTCTAGCTAGAGCTTTAATTAATTATACATTTATGAACACATTGGGCACCATGAGTCTTCCCAAGTTCAACCTCCATAGGTTGCAGATTGGCTGAAACCTAAATTGTTTCCTATAATGATACATGAAAAGCTCATATATGTGTTGTGGTGTCCAAATATCCCCCAAGACTTTATGTTTATCTAATAATATATCCATTGAAGGATTCATTTGAGCACCCCTCCTGGGTCTTGGCCCCAACCTAGGGAATTGATCTATCAAGTCTTGATTCAAGAGTCTCTTCTTAGTTTTCTATTTCTTAGCTTTGGGTTTTTTTGCATTTTTCTACATTGTTTGAATTCTTAATATTTTGAAAAATGCAACTTCTCAGCTGGGATTGGTGTACTTACTTTGATCTTGCCTCCACTAGTTTCTGCTAAGTGAGAAATCCAAGCTTTTCCTTTTTGCTTTTGTCCTCAACGAAATCTTCCAAACTATGCAAAAATTATGCAATCAACTTGTGATATAATTCACTTCAACTCTAGCTCATAAATACACCACCTATTTCAATCTTGTCATTAGGGGGAAGCATTTATTTTTAAATATCTTGATGATTCCTTGAGATGCCACATCAGTTAGCAATCAATCATCAACATTGTATAAGCGATACTACAATCCATATTCCACTGATAGCCACCCTCTCCCCCGATGAACAATTTTCCTTCGGTCTATTGGTGGGACACCAAAATATATTACCTTGATACACATTAATTCCCTCGATATACAATAATTCTTGATAATATATGATCATATCGGGCCATTGGGGGAATGTAGACATTCGTTCCACCAATGTTCATGTGTTACAATGATGTGCTTACTTTTGTTGACTCTATCAGTCTATCGAGGGGAATGCCTTAGGAGTTAGCTCAATAGGGTGTTGTTACACCGATACTAGGTTATGAACTATTTTCATCGGGCCATCAATGAGGCTATGATGGGGGTTCTGCCGATGATGCATTGTTAGGCCGATAGTGCTAATTTTTACTTAGGAACAAGGAAAAATTATGGAGTCTCAAACTTATTTATGGGTGTGACAATTTGGAAATGTGGGCTACAAAATGGATCTTGTCACACAAATTTCAACAATTTGTGTTGATCATAAAATTAAAATGTGATGAATTTCTATGGAATGTGGAGGATTGGTGGGTGGAGGCTAGTGAAAAATGTGAAATTTTTCAGTTCTAACAATTAGCACAATGAAAAATAACACACATAGATCATAAAAAAGAAGAAGAGAGAATAAGAATCAATAATGGATAACTGAATAAAGCTTGTTGTCTCCAAGAAGACAAATACCACATATATATGGTGTTCATTACCTAGCTTGACCAGATCAATGTCAACCCTTTAATTTATAATATTCTTTACAATACCCCCATGTTACTACAGTTCTTCCAAAGAATTATGACAAGATGAATGCTAGTTCTTCAATAATGAAGATACCATTTCAAGCTAGTTGCAAATTTGTAATGGTTGAAAAAACTCTTTGTTAGAGAGACAAATGAATCTCCTAACATTGCCCATGATTGAATAGGATTTGCTACACTTGAAACTACTAATGCATGCATATCTAGTCAATCAAATTGTCCAAAGTGCTTTTGCAAGAACCAACTCAGTTGTTTTATGGACAACATATACATCGCATTCACTAAGCACATCTCCCACACCCTCCTATAACCACAGTTTTTAGGAGATTTCTCATGGTAATTTGGAAGTAAATTTTGGAGACAGTCTTATAAAGAAAGCATGACTTCTTCATAGAGTTGTGTAAACATTTAAAATACTTATCCCTAGAGCCACTGTACCAAATAGAATAAAATTATAGAAAATAAGGATATATTTTCCAATTAAAGAATTACTCCAAAATATTACCTAATGAGCCTCCACCAAACACAACTTCTCTGGAATCCATTTGACAGTAGGCCTGAAATGGATGCACATCAAAAGAGACTAATTACAAAGATGTTCCTTATGAACAAAAAGGAACATAGCTAGCTCACCAAGGAAAAAACATAGTAGCATCTGGCATGTAATTCTAAGTTAGGTGAACCTAGAGATAAGCTTGTCAAGAAATACTTGCAGCATGCTAAAATAATTGTAGAAGATATATATCATGTACTTCTAAGAGATGATTTTGAACAAAAAAACTTGTGATCTAAAATCAATTGAGTGTATGGCTATGTTAAGTTTTTCCTCTTTGACAATTAGACAAAATACTCTTGACCTTCAACTCACTTATAAATAATAAATCCTTATGTCACATTTACATTAATTGATTAACACCATATGACTATTACTGGTATATTTAATTATTTTGTATCACCTCCACTAATTCATGACCCACAATGAACATTACATTCTAGCACTCGCCATAATGTTATCTCTGGATCAATCCACTTTCAAGGCTCAATCATGTTTTGGCTTTAAGTATCTAGAATTTGCAAGATCCACATCAATCTAGATAAACATCTGGACTTATATATTAAGACTCAAAAGTCAAATATCACAAAAAAAAGTAAACAACTAAAGACTCAAATCTTATCAGCAGGGGCACTTTCAAGTTTTACTTTCATAACATAGCCAAAGCAAAAGAAAGAAATACAAAAAGAAGCTCAAAGGGATATGAAAGTACAAGTTACATGAGTAACAACCATGAAAACAAACCAAAAAAAATAGTTGTATTATCTAAACTCAAAAACAAATTATAAGAGATGAAAAACCTTTAAATGCTATTTATCCAGTGATTTACATAACTTGTCTATATTTATAAGTCAGACAACTTGTAAAATTTATAATTATTGGCATGGGAATGAAATTGGATTGTTGTTGACATTTGTTATTCTCATGGAAATTTATTGAAGCACTTGCATGGGTGATAAATCTTGTTTGGATAGGACCTGGAGACTTTTGAAAAGGCAGGCAAGGAATTCAGAGTTTGCTACAATAAATTTGAAGTCACTAAGGTCCTCTATAGCGAATTTAGAGGTAATTCAAAACCTGCATTACAAAAATTAAGCTAATAGGAAACACAAGCATATTCAATTCTTAGTAGGTAAACTTCAAATGAATGTAAGATAGATCTCAGAACAATGACTCATTATATCTTCTTTCTATTATGGCGTGTACTAAAAGTGACTACTTTTAACAATGTTTTGGCGTCTCTGTTTTCATATTTATGTTTCTTTCTTTAAATCAGAAACTAAATTAATATGGGAATGCACAATATTATAGATGGATGAGTGTCAAAGGTTGATTACGAATAAATATCATGCATATGATGAGAGAGTAGCTGATGAGAGGGACATTGAAAAATATCCATGTCCATGTAAAAATTGTCTCGGTGGAAAGGTGAAAAAAACAAATATGATTTATTGACATATGATGAGATATGGGCATAGTGGTACAAGCATTTGGGCTTACAATTATTATGAAGATATGATAGAATGGCATACTGTGAGAGATGAAGAGGCAACAAACATAGATGAAGTGGCACCAAACATAGACAAAGAGGCATAAATGTTTGACGAAGGGTTTGAAGTTGATAGAATGTTGAATGAGGGTCTAAACGATGATTGGGCCAAGTCAATGGATGATGCTTTAAACCCTGTGTACTCTAATTGTGCTAGGGTGTTGTCACAATACTGTGTCTCACTTTTGGGATGTACTAATTTTTTCCTAAAATCACTATTTTTAGAAAAAACTAATGATTTACGTCTTGAGAGGCTCCATCTAAAGGGTTTTAATTGAAGAGGGATATATAATACCTCCTTAGATAAAACCCCCTTAGATAGAACCCCTCTAGTATTAAATCATACCCACAATGGAGTCTCCTTCATAGCTATCAAAATGCTGGCAAAAAATCACTTTTTCTTTACCTTTTGAGGAATTAAATAATATCATTTTAAAAATATATTTTGCAAGATTTTAGCCCTTGAAATGAGCTTTCCAACAAGTATAGGTTTGATATATTTCCATTTTATCATGTATTTAATTTTTAATTTTTACTAAACATAGGTTTTTCTCTCAACATCAAGCTCTTTGTTGTACAAAGGAGGAAAAATAGTAAACCATTATAATTTTTTTTCAAAAAATACCCATTCCCTAGATATTGATTCCTTTGTTTCACCCAAAAAAGAAAAATTGGATTTTGATATATACACCAAAAGTTAGGTTTTATGACACACATGTATGTCCAAATTATAGTTACAGTGACTTAAAAATTTAATTTTAAAAAAATATGTAATAAAAAATTATGAAAAAATACCCTTTCCCTAGATATTGTTGTTGAGAATCTACATTCCAAAAATTATAATTTAATCCTTTATAGAAAAAAAGTTATGTTGTACAACACAAACATTATTTTCTAAAAATGTTGTTTTTTGTCTAAAACCATTTATTAAAGGAGATGTTGAAAGATTCATGATTTATTTTAAAAAATTGAAAAATAAATAAATTAGAATCTACATACAAATTGTCACAAATCACTAGTTTACATCATCTTCAAATTCTTTATGGTTTAGCTGCTATAGGCTTTAGAAGATGAAGATTCTGTTAAAAATATTGATGTAAATGTCCATCTTGGGCAAAAAGTGAGACAAAGTATTGTGATTTAAAATTAAGTCAAAAAGTGAGACATAGTATTGTAGCAAGTTAAGTCATTTTACAACAATCCTTCAAATTCTTAACTTGGAAGTGGTGCATGGTTGGACAAATGAGAGTGTAGATTAGTTATTGGCATTATTAAATTCATTGTTGCCAATTGAATCCACATTTCCAACAAAATGAAATCAATGTAAAAAGAAAATCAGTAAGCTCGGCTTGGGGTACTAAACATCCACACATTTGTGAATGGTTGTGTATTATTTCACAAAAATCTTGCAAATGAAAGTGAATGTCTAAAATGTCATGAACCAAGGTATAGACAAGGGTCGAAATTAGTTGTGGTTCCTAGAAAGGTTCTTTGCCATTTTTTGATAATCCCATGATTACTTTGAATGTATAGGTGTAGAGACATTGTTGAACTTATGTAGTGGCATGCCAAAAATAAGAGAACTGATGGAAAAAAATGACATGTGCATGATTCTAAGATGTGGATGGAATTTGATAATAGATGGCCTAATTTTTCTCAAGATCCTCATAATATAAGGTTGGGTTTGGCTCTAGATGGGGTGAACCCATTCTCAAATCAAAGTACTAAATGGTCAACTTGACCAGTGTTTCTAATAAATTATAACTTGCCTCCATGGTTAGAAACTAAACCATTTCTCTTAATGCTATCATTGATTATACTAGGAAAGAAAAGTGTGACTTCAGATACAATAGATGTTTATCTAGAGCCATTATATGATGAGCTAATGGAATTGTGGAAAGGAATTGAAGCAATTAAATGTTTAAGGGATGGTCATTCAATCAAATTAACTTTAAGAGCTTCCTTATTGTTTACGATTCATGATCTTCCTGCATATGGCACATTTTCTAGTCTCTCTGTTCATGGATACCATGGATGTCCTACTTGCAACTTTAAGGATTTTACGAGGAACTCAAGAAGTTTTCTTAAGTGTATTTATTGTGGACATCATGCTTACCTTAAAATGGATCATCCATATCATTGACAAAAAACACATTTCAATGGTCAAGAAGAGAATCGTGAAGCACCATTGCTAATAACATGTGATTACATTGTTGAGAATGGACAAAAAAGAATTTCATTTATTGAAAATGATGGGATTTTTGGTAGTAGATATGATCCATGTAATGAAAGTTGTGTAAAACGGTTGTGCATATTGTATAAGTTGTCATACTTTAAGGATATAGCCATTAGGCATACTATTGACTTTATGCATACTGAGAAAAATATAGCTTATGCTATTATAGAAACTCTTTTTGGTGTTCATGATACTATTTCATCATGTGAAGACTTTTGAGAAATAAAGATTCGTCAAAATCTTTGGGTTGAAAAATATGATAATGAAAAATATAGAAAACCTAGTGCTCCTTATGTCTGGACAAAGGAACAACGTGCACAATTCTTATAGTTGATGTCTCAGACTTGCTTTCCCACTCGATATGTAAGTAGCAGCATCAGAAGCCAAACTGACATTAATAGCTTAAGAGGCCTCAAGACCCATGACTATCATGTCATAATCGAGAATATTTTACCTATTGTGGTAAATATATCAAGTTTGGAAAAGGGGCCAAGATTGGAAATTATAAGGTTGGGCCTAATATTAAAGAGAATGAGTTTACATGTATTAGATCCTTCAAACTTTGATAGTTTGAGGGAGGAGGTTGTTGAAGTCCTCTTTCTATTGGAACAAGAATTTCCACCAACAATCTTTAACATTTCTATGCATCTTTTGATACATCTAGAATATGAACTAGAGCATTGTGGCCCAATAAGAACAAGATGGATGTATCCTATAGAATGATATATGAAGGTTTTGAAAAAAAATGTTTCTACTAGGGAAAAACTAGAAGGCAACATGTCTAAGGGATATGCAATGCAAGAGGCCATGGGATTTTGCACAAAATATATGAAAGATTTCAAAAATGTCAATTGACATGTATGGGATGATGAAGATGAGAGAGTTGTAGATGAATTATTAGAAGGAAATGGATGTCACTTCAAGCTATCATATCAAGAAAAAAGTGCAATACATGCCTTTATTCTTCAAAACACATCTTTGTTCAATAAGTGACATGGGTAAAAAAAATTACACAATAATTTATTTACTCAATTGCATTTACACATTTATATTATTAATATTACTATTTGTATGCCATTTTTCTATGTATAAAATATTAAGAAGAGAATAAAACTTGGATGCAACATCAACCTCAAAAGCACAGATTTCATTATTTGATTGGAGGTGATTATTTTCCAAAATTTGAAGAATGGATTGCTAATGCAATCAGTGATGCAAAAGAAGAAGGTCAAGATATAACAACAAAGGAAAGTGAGATTTCACAACCACCACATTTATGGGCTATGCATTTTAGTGGAATGTGGGCCTATGGTATTCATTTAAGAGTGGAAGAAAAAGACAAAGGAAAGACAAATTGTGATTGTGTTGTTAGTGCTGAATTTCTTCATGAAATTGAGAAGAAATTTTATGTTGAATTCATCAAGGAAATTATTCAAGTGGATTTTGGTGAAAATAGTCCTATATTACTAAAATGTAAGTGGATCTGACCATCCACAATACAATTTGATGAGTATGGATTTGTACATGCAAATACACAACAATTTTTATCAGAGACAGATGAGCCATATGTTTCCCCTCTTCAAATTAACCAATCACTTCTAATTGATTATTTCATAATACCAGGCTAATCATATGTCATTCAAATAGAGTCTCATTTGAGATGAAAATTCATGGAAGTTGTTGATGTAATGCCTGGTGGGAAATATGTTAATTTACAAAAAAAATTCGAAGAAGTGGATGAAGACAATGAGAGAATGTTTGAAGAAGATATTTTGATTACCAATGAAGAAATTGAGAAAGAGAATGTATTGCATGTCACAAATGAGGATGAGGAAGAACATAAAGTAGATGCAGACATGAGAGATCAGGATTTTGATTTTGCTGGAAATGTAGATGATTATTGATGAGCCCCATTTTATGACCTTTTATGTAAGACTTTTATGTTGTTTTAAGACTGTTTTATGTTTTAAAGACACAGATCTTTAGACTAATACCTATTTCAAAGATTTAATGTTGAAAAAAGTTGCTATATGAATGCAATATGAATATTTTTTCATATAAAAATGAGGATGCAATATGAATATGTTTTCATTTATAAATGTTGGATGCAATATGAATATTTATACCATCATTGCTTTACTTTGACAATGATCTTTTCTTGACAGCTCCTTTAGACTATTTACTGCTTTTATATATGTTCTTTATCACTATCATTGTTCTAGCATCCTTTATAAAAGCCATCATTGAAGCATTGTTAAACATTGTTTCTATGTTTTCTTTTACACTTTTTTACTAAAATAGAATTGTCTTCCCTACATATGACATTATCTTTAGCCCTATTTTGCAATATTATTGTATACCATTGCCTTCTAAACTGCTTTAGCATTGACTGCTCACTACCATGAAGGTATTTCTCATTGTTTTCTTCATTTCTTGGATCTTTCACCCACTGTGGCACTTGTTTCCTCACTGATATGGTATTTTATTCTATATTCCTTCACTTTTTATAGCAACAACATACAATCCTTGATGATTGATCATTTTTTTTCAATGCTCAAGGCATCAATACAGCGATTCCCCATTGCAATAGAAGCATTTCCTCATTATATCCCCACTATTTTGGCATTACATTCTACTCACATCCTTTGTTGTCTTCACATTATTTTTAACAGTGATATCATTGTTAACAACATTTGTGCTTCTGACTTTATGCACTAGAAATCACTGTCTCATATGTATCTTTATATACTATAAGGTCATTGCTTTTTTTTGCTTTGATCAAATGTTCTTCACTTTTTTGCATATATCTTGAAGTTCACTGTTGTTTGACTAGTTAGTCCTCAAATCATGGTGTTCCTTGCTTGTAACTCACTATCCACTCCAACATATATGTTCTTTTTCATGAAATCTACCCCTTCATGAATGTATCTAGATGTTATGAACAAATTATTATGTAACAAAACAACATAAGTAAGAATCACCAAATACCATAGAGGTGCTATCACCTAAGAAAAGAATTGATTTAGTTGTACAAAATGGTTTACATGCTACAAGTTCATGTCCAGTTAAAATTTGGTAATACATATTCTTTTATCGAACCATGAATGAAAACATTATTGCTAAAGATTTGATGGATTGATTCAAATACATTGCTAAGTTTTTTATGCAACTGGTATTTTTGCATGGCACCATTATTTAATATCCATTGACTGAAATAGCCACAAAATCTCATGACTATTGTTGTTTTCAGTGCTTTAGACTTTGTACATGTTTTAATGACTATTCATTAAAAATGAGACCTCATAAACTTGTATTTATGCAATTTCTGTTATGGCTAATTATCTTTATATCAAGTTGCTAATTTATACAATTTTTTTTTTTGGACATCAAAAAATGAAGAAAAATAATTTAAGGCACAAATTAGATGATAGTGAGCACAATGCTAAAATTCCAGTGATAGATTATGAGCACTTTCATGGAGAACGTGTAGCGAAGAATAATGAGTATTTATTGCGTCTTGGTTTGACAAACATGCAAGTTGTAAATCCACTAAGTAGTATATTATTTGTTTAATATTGTTTAATGAAATTTTATAGGCAAGAGCTTTATGTATATAAGACATGATATGATATATATTTTTTTGTTTAAAAGGAAAGAAAAAGAGTGCAGAAAAAATGCAAAGAAAAAAGAAAAAGAAAGTAAAGATATAGTGCTTCCAGCTCGTAGAATCCAACGCTTTTGTGATTCAACAAATGTAGTTGGTGAAAAAAATAGTTGTGATGAAGTGAAATCTATGGAGACTATAGTTGATCTACCTACTCATGCCACACATGATGTGGCCAAGAAGAATGAAGTTCCTGTTAATCAAAGTCATGAAGAGAGTTCGCTTGCATCCGATGTGCCTAAGAGTGCACCTATCACATCTAAAAATATTAATGGAATTAGTGGATCAGCCAAAAATTTTTGTAGTGGTGAAATAGAAGGTGTTCCTACTTATATTAAAAGATAAATATTGAGTTAATATTTATACAGATCTATAGAAAGGAATGCAAAAGAAAGAATATTAGAAGGGAAGAATCCATTCTTGGTTGATGTATCAAGAGATGGTGAACCCATTGGGAAAAATGTTACAAGGTGGGCCTCTGAGTTGGGCATAAGATGTAGGGCCCATTTGGGTATCTACAAATCAAATTTTGTAGAGAAAGATCCACAAAATGTGGAATATGTTATACAAAAAATGGAAAATGCCTTTGACACTGTTGGTGGAAAAATCTCTAGAAAATATTACAAGCACAAGATGAGACTTTTGATGAATAGTTTTAGATACAACTACAAAAAAACAATCATGGAGGGAAAAGAGACGTTAGACTCCACTCTATCTCCCAAATAGTGGGAGGCATTGAAAGAAAGTATGTGTTTTGAAGAATATTTGACAAAGAGTAATAGAGGCAAGAGAGCAAGAGATAATGTGACAAATGAATATACATTTGGTTGAGGCAGGTTGCAACCAAAATTGACAAATGTGGAGTAAGTGTATGGATTTTTGGTTCAATTTAGATTGTATTATTTATTTCAATTTCTTATTGAATTGACTATATGTTGAAATTGACATTGTATTTTAGGTGGAAAACAATAATAGAGAAGCAAGTGTAGAAGATGTTATCAATTATATGACATCACTAGATCATACTAAATCTAATACTAGTATCAAGAGGAAATCTAGTTCATCAACAATGATTTCATAGCCATCTATTGAACGCCTGGTAAGAGCCTCTCCAAATCATTCCAACTCAAATGAAGAGTACCAACATATAATGAGTTGCTTAAACTGTCTCACTAAGAAATTTTCATAGTTGGTTGCCTCTATTAAGCCTATAGTTTCTGCATGGAATGACCATAATTCCACGAGTTTAGATCAGGTAAGAGGCTATCCCTCAATATTTTGATTCTCAACTATATCATCTTTATGTTGTATTCTAAAGATGTCTGCAAATTTCATAAATGTTTTCCACAACATTCCTTTATAAAATTACTCCCATGATCTCCAAGCAAAGTATTACGATCATATATAGAATAATGAATCTATGAAATTTTTCCTTTTGTTTCATTGAAATCCATTGTGACTTTCCTAAATGTTGTGACTCTGAGTTTTATGAAAAAATAACTATGAGATCAATGAATGATCTGTTAGGTCTCAAAAGTGCAGGTTTTTAAACCATAAGGGGGTGCCAATCCCTTGATACACCTTTGGCCCACAAACAAGGTAAACAAGATTGATTCCCCCAATATATATTAATTCCTAATAATCCATGGTTATATCGAGCCACAGGGGAATGCAAACATTCATTCCACGATGTTCATGTGTTACAATGATGTTCTTTCTTTTGTTGACTCTATTAGTCTATCGGGGAGGACGTCTTAGGAGTCAGCTCGATAGGATATTGTTACACTGATACTAGGTTATTAACTACTTTCATCAGGCCATCGGCGAGGCTATGATGGGGGTTCCACCAATGAGGCATTATTAGGCCAATAGTGCTAATTTTTATTTAGGAACGAGGAAAGATTATGGAGTCTCAAACTCATTTATGGGTGTGACAATTTGGCAATGTGGGCCACAAAAGTAGAAATCTACAAAAAAATCCCGATTAATCTCGATTTTTTAAAAATCTATAGGCTGGACGATTTTTTCCCTGATTTTTTGAAAAACTCTTTAACCTTTTGGTCAACATTTTTTTCCCATTTCAAACAACAAAATTTCCAAAAAAAATGCATGAGACCATAGCTTATTGCTTACTATTATGCTTCGATAGTTTTTTTTCTAGCATCCATAACTTGTTCGAAAGTACCTTTTTAGGCTTTTAGCCATAGTAGCAAAGCATTGAATTGTTTAATAAAATGCTTTGGTAGACATGTATGAAAAATGTGGTAGCATAGACAAGGTAGTGAACTATTTGAAAAAATGCCTCAAAGAAATGTGGTCTTATGGTGATGGAATGGCATGACAAATGCAATGAAAAGAAAATTGCTATAGATTTTCATGGAATTCCATCACCATTGAGACCACGTTTCTTTGAGGTAATTTTTTGAACAATTCACTACCTTGTCTATGCTATTACTTATTATTATTCTTTTATAGAGTTTTTCCAAGCATCCATAGCTTGTTTGGAAGCACCTATTTTAGGCTTTTAGCCATAGCAGCAAGGGATTGAACTATTTAATAAAATGCTTTGGTAAACATGTATGAAAAATGTGGTAGCACATAAAAGGAAATGAACTATTTGAAAAAATTCCTCAATGAAATCTGGTCTCATGGTGATTGAATGCCATGACAATCTATAGCAATTTTCTTGTCATGTCATTCCATCAGCATGAGACCACATTTCTTTGAGGATTTTTTTCAAACAGTTCATTGTCTTGTCTATGCTATTGCTTACTATTATTCTTTGATATATTTTTTCCAAGCATCCATAGCTTGTTCAAAAGCACCTATTTTAGGCTTTTAGCCATAGCAGCAAGGCAATGAACTGTTTGATAAAATTATTTGATAGACATGTATGAAAAATGTGTTAGCATAGAAAATGCAATGAACTCTTTGAAAAAATGCCTCAAATAATTGAGGTCTCATGGTGATGGAATTCCATGAAAATCAAAATCAATTTGATTGTCACGACATTCCATCACCATGAGATCTCATTTCTTTGAGGCATTTTTCAAAGAGTTCACCGATTTGTCTATGCTATTGCTTACTATTATGCTTTTCATAGATTTTTTCCAAACATCCATAGCTTGTTTGAAAGAACTTGTTTTAGGTTTTTAGCCATAGCAATAAGGTAGTGAATTGTTTGACAAAATTCTTTGGTAGACATGTATCAAAAATGTGATAGCATAGACAAGGTAGTGGACTATTTGAAATTCTATTTTTTCTTAGAATTTCTAATTATTTGCAGTTCCAAGCTTTTGTACTTGCCCGTACAGGGTTTCCTTGTTCTCTTTTGCATTGAATTAGGTGGCTAGGTGAGTTAACTTCAATTTGTTTTTGATTCAGTGGATTCTTGAAGAGTTTTGTGCATTTTGTAGTCAAATTACTTAAACGGGTCTATAAAGACATAGTTGAGGGTTTGTGAGTCTACAAAAATGGATTTTTACCCATTCCACCTATTGTGACTTTTATGCTTGGAAAGGCTCTGTTGACTATTTTTTAAATGAATTACTCATCTAGATATTTTTTTTTCTTGATGGTTAAACTACATGTAGAGCAATTTTATCAAAACAACAAGAAAACAAGAACATTATGATGTCAATGATAATTGTGTTAAAGTTGAGGTAATATAATAGTTGTCGTGGACAAAAATTTATAGCTTTTTCATTCTTTACTTGAATTATATTAACTTTGCATGATGATTAAACCACATGCAGGGAAATTATATGAAAGAAGAACAAAAAGGAAAATACCTTGTCAATAGAGCTCTCGACAAAGCTTCACAACTTCAGGACAATGTTGATAGTGATTATGCTGAATTTGAGGAGTATGTGCATGATACTGATAGTACTAGTGTTGTTCAACTTGAGGTGAGTGCTATGAAACATTACTTTTTCTTTATTCTGAAACTCTTAATGTATTAATGACTATTATGATCCCAAATAGTGAACAAGCTTATAGAATAATGAATAGACAACTAAAATATTGAATGTAACCCGTAGAAAAATTATTGTACCTACTTTGTCACTTTTCAGTGGGTATTGTTGGCACTTCAATACTTTATGATGCTTGACTATGTTTTAGGGAATTGTAATTGACCTTATCAACATCTTGAACTTAGTGTGTTGCTTCTTTCATTGGATGATACCTGTTGTTCTTTCCTTCACAGATCTGTTGTTAACTCTTCATTATGGATGTTGTTATTAAAAACAAGTTTCTTTTGATATTGTTTATGCTTTCTCTTAATGTCTTCTTGTTGTTTAGTAATGATATTTTCTGCTTGATCCATTAAACTCATTGTTATAGCCATAAAACTTGCTTCCCTTGCACTAAACTCACTGCTACAGCCATGAAACTCACTACTACTACTACTTGTTCATTGGACATAATTCCTTACTTCTTTTTGCATACTCTTACACTATTTTCTAATAGTGAAAGGATATTTCTCTATTATTTATGTGACCTCTACATCCAACCTTATTTGTTACTCCTTTATTGCTGCTATGAAAGCCACTGAGAAAGACTACATTATTTCCTCAATGACTGCTCTTAATGGTTGTTACATGTTGTCTTGATGCATTTTTCTCTTTGTTCTTCTTTTATATGTCATCATTGACAGGGTTATGTTGACTGGATTGGGTTATGTTTCATAACTTTAATGCCACTATTTTTGTACATCCCAATGTATTTCACCTTCACCTTGCAACAATAGTAGTAGTTCTCTCATATTGCATTCTTTATTTTTGTGCATTAGCTACCTTTTTATAATTTAATAGTGTTGTCATAACCTTATGTGTCTAGTATGTGTGCATGGTAATGTAGTGTTTATATTTGTGGCCTTTGTATCTGATTATCATGAAGCTAATAGTAAAATTGTAAGCACTGCTATGAGTGTTGGTTTTTCAGTAAATTAGATTGATCATTGCAATTATTTTTAAAATTTTCCTTTTGCAATTATTTTAACACACACATGCAAGTACTATTTAAGTAAGTAATGGTTGTTTTATTATGCAAAGAAGGGTAATCATTACCTATCTAATATAATGTATTTTTTTTTCTTTTTGCAGAAATGTATTGATAAACTAAAAGATGGGGATAAAGTTAGGGTATTAGATCTATTTGATGGTGATGTTGTGGGCATTGAGAAGATTCACTCCCTATGTATTGTACATGGAGTCAACTTGAAAGGAACATGAGATGCAAATAAATATTTTAAAGGTCACAAGTAACATACCCCTTGTTTATGAAGACAAAATAGATGGAGTTGTTTGTCTGAAAGAGAAAGAGGGAATGTTCACACAGTGGCCACTAAAATATTTGCAAAAAATGACATAGTTGAACATGTTTATCATGTACTAGTTAATCTTAGATATCTTGGCTCATTGCTTTATGGAGTATTTTGAATGTAATTTTTTAGGGATCTTAATTATCATGGTGTATTTGAAAGAGTTGGAAACTCTTAGACAACTTTGAAATTTTTCATTATATTTACATATATACTTAGACAAATTTGACATCTTGTAACTTGATATATACATATATATACATATATATATACATACATGCATATATATATATATATATATATATATATATATATATATATATATATATATATATATATATTTGTATTAATTCTTTTATTGCAAATTACCTTTATTTATCATGATGTTGAATCAATATTTTAATTCTAGCATGTTGTAGCTTGTTCGAATATGTAATATTTTTATTTGTTTTTATGTTTTAGTTCAAGTTTAATATTATGTTAGTTTTGCATTATAAAATTTATGGTATTTAATAAATTGTTCATTTCATAACTATATTTACTACCAATTAATGGAAACTAATAAATAAAAATGACTAAATTAATGACTAAAGTAATGACTAAATTAATTACTAAATATATGACTAAATTAATGACTAAATATATGACTAAAGTAATGACTAAATTAATGACTAAATATATGACTAAATTAATGACTAAATATATGACTAAATTAATGACTAAATTAATGACTAAATATATGACTAAATTAATGACTAAATATATGACTAAATAAATCACTACCATGACTAAATTAATGACTAAATTAATGACTAAATCAATAACTAAATCAATGACTAAATCAATGACCAAATTAATGACTAAAAATCAATGACTAAATAAATGAATAAAATAGTTTAGTCATAAATTTAGTGGTGTTATAAATGACTACAAATAAACCACTAATAGTCACGTGACTAAAGTTAGTCATTTAGATGGAATTTTTAGTAGTTTATTTAAACATATATTGTTGTTTGTGTACTAGTGTCCACTTTAGCCCATGATCCCCTTATCACTCAAGATCCAATCACTCCATTGCATGAGCCCTTATCACCCACTACCACAAATCTAGATCCTATCATATCAGCTAATCCCTCTCTTGATCCCTTACCACTCACTCCTCCTGATCAAGATGCAGTTACCCCATCATCTCCATCTCATGATCCTCCATTATCACCTCACCCTAACATCCCGACACCACTTTTATATCCCCTCGATACTCTCACATTCATCCATAGTGGTTTCCTTGTAGAAGAGGAACCGAGCATATACACCACTCATCCTCCTCCACCTAATAATGGACTCGCATCATTCTTCCAAAATAACAAGCATCCTACCACAGAGCAAATGCTCAAGAGCATGAAATGTCAAGGAAAAGGTTTAGGAATTCATGAGCAAGGTATTTTAGAGCCCATCCATGTCAAATAAAATTTGCGTACACAAGGTCTTTGGTATATCTCTCAAGACTCACAATCCAAAAAATATTGGTACAACCTCTATCCATCCTCAACGAGCCTCTTCCAAAGGAATAGTAGGCTCTTCCCATCACTCCACCAAGCCATTTGCCACCATCCCCCCTCCATTGTATCACCTCAAAACAACCCTCCATATACCTCTGTCATCTTCTAAATCCATTTTGGGTCCTTATGTCCTTCCATCCACCATCACACATCCTTTAGGTACTAAGTCCATTTTGGGCCCTTATATCCCAAAATCATCTCATCCATCTCATCTTATTCATCCTTCTATCCCTCCATCATCTATCCATGTCACCCATCATAAACATCCCACTCTCATGTTCCCTAATCAGGATCAACAAAGGCATGCACCTACACATCCTCCATCCAAATATCATACTCAAAATCCTACCTCCATCACTCCATTCATGTTTCCTCCACATCATCCATCTCCTTACACCCATCCCATTGCTATTGGAAACACTTTGGATGCCAAAGTAAAAATTCATAAATCTAAACATCCACATGAATCTAAAGCTCCCCATTTCCGCTTAAAAAGATATGTTGAAGAAAAGAAAAATAAAATCCAAAATACAAATCAAACCCACAAGCCACAAAGGCCCACCAAAGAAAAAATCAAAACCATGTGGATCCCAAAGAAAAAAGATGCAATGCCCTCAAATGAAAATTTTGGCACAACATCCTAAGTTGCTAATCCAAAATCTAATCATACACACCCTCCATATCCTAAATCTATTTTGGGTCCTTATGTCTCAAAATTCACTATCCTATCTCCTCCATTATCCCCACATCATCCATCCACTAATCCTCCCATCCTTTCACATCCACCACCATATGTGCCAATGTTGGTCCTAAAAACATTCCCCCATCACACATCCACCCCATCATTCTATCCATACACTTTCCAATATCCCATCCATTATCCCACATATCTCCCCCATAAAATCCCTTTAATCCACTCCCTTGCATAATCCATCCATCCTAATAAGGTTGTACCAACATCCAATAGTCACTTCACACATGGGCTCTTATTAACTCATATGGAGCTTGATGCTTGAGTTCATCCATCTCCTTATCACATATATTCCAAATCCACATATCCACATCCTTATCATTATCCATCTCCATCCACATACTATCCAAAAATCCAAAAATCCAAAAAATTTAAAGAATCCAAAAAGTCAAAAAAGTCAAAAAATATCCAAAAAAATATCCAAAAAAAAAAGTAAAGAGAAAAAAATTCATCCAATGGTGAAAACTTGGAAAACAAGTGTCTTAGATAAGTACCATGATGAAAACCTGGCAAATAGGCGTCATGTGTAAATCCCATCCATCTCTTTCCACACTTGGGGACAACTACATCCCCTTCACCCATCTCCTCTATCCCACCTATCTCACACATCCTACTTGTCAGAGCCCATTTATCCCAATCCCTCCATCCTCCTTGTGATCTTGATATAGATAGGGGTAAACATATATACATACTTTGGACACCTCTTGGAATTCATTCCCCTCATCCATACACTATCCTATTCCTTATCCTCTCCTTCTACCTTCCTTGTCCACTAATCATGCTACCATCCATCTCCCTTCATTATCCCTACATCCTTTCCATATCCATCTGACTCCTTTATTCATCCATCCTTCTATCTTCCATCCCTCTTACCTCATCATGCATGACATATCTAGAGTGGGTCATCTCCTTCTTTGTAGCATAGTCCTTGGAGACAATATTCTTCCATCCTGTCATCCCTTCCATATCACTATTGTCACCTTCTCATCCATCCAATAATCCCTTCCATCTCCCCATCCTTATCTTACCATCCATCCATCCAACAAATCTTTTTTTGTCTTCCCATCCCTCAATCCACTAATCCTTTTCCATCTTCCCATATTTATCTTCCTATCCATCCATCATATCATTCCTCCATCCCCTCATCCATTTATCTCAATTTTCATTCCATCTCATGGTCCCTTGTCATTTGGAATCTGGCTATAGGCTACTTGTAGCCCAATGCCATCTATCTCACTATCATCAATCCCACCTCTTTCACACATCTTTCCAATCTCTTATAACTTCTCATCACTCATCTATCCATCATATCGTCATCCCCATTCATCTTTTGATGGTTGAGATAACTATCCCATCCCTAAGCTTCGCACAATCACCATCATCCTATCTTATCCAGCAAGTCTATCTTGTCTCATCATATCGGTTCCATCATTTTATCTAGTTATTGTGGTCATCTCATCATCCTTTTTCCATGGTCTGTCATTGGCATTTTGTAGAACTACATTGTCCCTACGCTTTCACGTAGGCAAGGCTAATATTTTATAAGCCCTTGAGGCATTTTTCCATCCTGTCTTTGTCCTCCATCATGGTCTCCATTGTCCTCTTTCCACTTTTATCCATGGTCGGTCCTCAGTCTTTTATCAAACTATGAGGGCTTTGCACTTTCACATAGGTAAGGCTAATCTTTTATCGGCCCCCGAGCCCCTAGGTCTTTAGGGTGTGTCTTGTCATTGTTGTGTCATGTTGTCAAGTATGCTTCCATCCCCACTAGTTTTTAACAAACAAAATCCATTAGTATTATGAGATCCAATTAGTTTTGAATATCTTGAGTCATGTCGATCATCTCATCTATCCTCCATCTTTGAGATTTATTGTGATCTTTTGATGCTTTTGGATTTTTTTTATCATTTGAGCTTCCTATCATACCTCGTTAGGGTCACCCTGATCCATCATATCATGGCATTGTTTGACTGGTAAACATAGGGGCATATCTTGATATTCTGTTTGTTTTTATCTTCTTGGTTGTCCCACATAGTAACCACCAAGATCCCCATGATCTTCTATTACGTTGGGGCATCATTTATGTTTGTGATTTTCCAACATTGTCCCTACCAAATCCCCCATGACTTTGGGATGTTGGACTAACCTTTTGTTTGTTACATCAGTCCTATGCATGTGATACGAAGTCACCTTGGTTCCTCATATCCTAGTGCATATTATCTCATGCTATATCAAGTTAAGTGCTCATTGCATGGCAGCATAATGCATAATAATTAATTTGCTTGATTTGGTTACTATCCATTCATCCTTCATCACTCTCCTCATCTCTCTATCCTATCCATTTCCATCCCCCCACTTTCTTCATCATCCATCTTGATCATTTCATCATCTGCTCAATCTTCTTAGGACAATATAGATTTGTTATTCTAAGCATCTTTTCATCAATCCTCATTATGTCATCATCTTTTCACTATTCTTAGGACAATATAGATTGGTTATTCTAAGCATCTTTTCCTCCATTTTCATTCATTTCAACAATCTCACATCTCCATCCACTCCTCATCCATTCAATCTAGCACAAGTCTTATTCCTAGCCTTGCTACAAGCCTTGATTTGATCATCACCATCATCATCATCATCGAGATGTATCCTTCCCTATCCTTTTGTGTTGTTTTGGGATGTATCCTTCCCTCATAAACACTTTCATCATCATCATCAGGATGCATCCTTCCCTATCCTTTTGTGTTGTTTTGGGATGTATCCCTCCTCATCAACAACACTTTCATCATCATCATTGGGATGTATCATTCCCTATCCTTTTTTTTTGTTTTGGGATATATTATTCCCTCATCAACAATGATCCACCCCTCATCAATCAATCTTGGCTTGCAATTTGACTGGGGAAACATCACCTTTTTCCTTAAATCCCTTTGTGCTTGCTTGCTTCCCCTTGTATCCTTTCATCATCTCACCTATTTCGAGAGCACACTCATGTTCTCTTGAACCCGCATGTCCTCTGGAAGGGGCATCCTCAATCCCTAATCTTCATCTTCACTCCCATCATCTTTCCTCCTATTCAATTCTTTGAATGACTAGGGCATCTCACACAATCTAACCATCTTCTTCTTCGTGCTATCTTTTAATCTTCTTTGAAATGATGATACTTCATAACACCATCTCAAAGAAGGGAAAAATGTAGACACCTAACTTTGGTCACTTATGTTTAGTCAAATTTATCTTTTTTCATCTAAATATCCTATTTTTCATATTAATTAAGTAATATTGCTATTATTTAATTAATACCCCTAAAGTCCTCTAAATCCCTAAGGTATTTAGTTAAATAATTAAATACCTTACCCTTTATTCCTTTCCTCCAAGGAATTAAATAAATAATCCATTTATTTAATTCCCTTTATCTCCCACCCCTCATAATCTACACCTAATCCTAATCCACTTCCTAATCCATGATTAGGATGTGTCACATCCTCCAAATTTTGTAAGTTGGCTCTTAATCCTCATTAACCACCTAACTTTCCTCTAATCATTGATTAACTATCCCAATCAACCCCTTAGTCAACTCTCCCCACATCCCAAGGAATTTTTAATTCCTTTTTGTCTTCCCAAGGTCCTTTTGAGGAATTTTTAATTCCTCTCTCATCCCCTAAGTAATATCAAATTCCTTTTCTCTTTTCCAAGGAATATTAAATTTCTTTTATCATTCCCATGCACATTAAAAAAGGAATTTTTAATTCCTTTAGTCAACTCTTTGATCTCAACCCTTTATCTTCCTCCCTCTTTCAATCTCCACCATCCATTCTATCTCCCTTGGCTAAATTACTAACACTTAACCATTTTTGCACTCTCAGGAACCTTAACAATCCTAACTGTATACACTTAAAAATGGTTTGGAGAATATAATTAATTAAATATGATTTATTTGATTAATTAATCTTAAATTCATCTACTTAATAAATAAATAGAAATATTTATTTATATAGTTCACTTTTAATTCTTCTATTTTTATCATATTATTTTCTCTTAATTGAATAAACAATTTTAAATAATTTATTTAATTATTATCATTATTATTTCTTCTATATTTATTCATTTATTCTATCTTAATTAAATAAGCAACTTCAATAGTTGGTATTATTTAATCATCTAATCATGTTTTCTCTTAATTAAATAAAGATATCCTAAAGTTTTTATTTAATTATCATATCCCTTTTTATTAAATAAGAAAATGTCAAATATTTGTTTCATTTAATTAAATATCTTCTTTTTGTTAAATTTGAATAAATCAATTTATTCAAATAAAGGAAAGTTTTCCTCTATTCACTCACCAATAAAATTAGATATGAAACATCTAATTAATTCAACTAGTATTCACAGAAAAACTTTGGAGACAAACTTGCAAGCAATCCTCTCAATTTCATTCCTCTGATTCTTCCTATCATTTGGCCTGATGTTTTCATGGGGAGAAACCATTCCCATAATTAGCTCAAGCTTCTCAATCTCCCACCATTCAATTCTTCAGATTGAATCCAAGCCTTTGTTGTGTTGCCCCATCAAATTGTGATGTCGTGAAATCTATATATATAGTCTTTCTCCACAGGAAATGCATCCCGAATCCCAATTGTGTGCAAACTTACTCTATAGGAAAATCAATCAACCAATCAACCAATCATAGCAATAGCAATAGCATCATTTAGCAATCATAGCATCAGTAGAATATGTATCACGAATGCATCATAGTTTTACTATAGCTTCCATCCACCAGGTTTCACGTCAGAATACCTAATAGTAGCATCATATCATTTAGAAATCATTATCAATCATTAGATCATTGCATTTAGCATCATTCCATTCTCTAGATAGGCATTTTAGCAATCATAGTGCTTACTAAATATGAGAGTCCTCTGTTATTTAATAAATCTTTGGAAATAGGAAACAATGAGATGCTTTCAAGTTTTTTGTGCTTTAAATTAGTTAATTGCTCTTAAATATTGATATAATTTTTCATTAAGAAGTGTTTTTAGTTGTTTTTTCTTTTTTACTTATTTCACACTTACAATTTGGTGCCCACCATGGGGCTTAACCCCATGTTTTGAACATTTTTTTTCTGAAAAGTGTTTGTATAGGATACAAGCGTGTTTTCATTTAGCGTGATCAAAAGATTCTATAGCACATCTAACAAAAACTATAGTGCTTCTTATTGTTTTAGCGCTTCCGAAAAAAACTATAGTGCTTTGGAAGACTATTTTAGCGCTTCGATCAAAAGATTTTAGCACAGACAGACAATTCATGTTCAAATATTTTTAGCGCATCTGATGAATTCTATAATGCTTCTTCCAAATTATGCAGTGCTTACAACTATTTCTATAACGCATTTGAGCATTTTTGTAGTGTTTCTGACCTCTATTATAGCGCTTCTATAAACTGTTGTCTAGATCCGACGCAAGCGCGACCAGTAACTTCATTTTTTTAGTTGTACTAAAATGAACCAATCCTAGGGTAGTCACTTGATTTAAAACATATCAATCCTATGGTAGTTGTAGACACTTAAAAATGACCTAGGCCTACAAGCTCTATTTTTACCACTTTCGTCCTAGCATAATTATGACATTTAATTATGTCCTTGGTCCACATTCGACTATTAATTAAATAATTCATAATTGTTTAATTAATTCATGTTCTTTATTCTTAATGATTATTAAATAAATAAATTTTATTTATTTATTAAATATGTCATTAATTATCTAAGTCTTCCCCTAAATTAAATAAATTTCTTAATTTATTTAATCACCCTTCTTCAGTCATTTCTTCCTGATTATTAAGTAAATAAGTTTTATTTATTTATTTAATGTCACTAATTGTCATAATTAAATAAATTTATTAATTTATTTAATTAATTAATCTTATCTTCTAAATTAAATAATTATCTTTAATTATTTAATTGTCAAAATTAATATTCCTCTCATTTTAAATAAATGAAATTATTTAAAATGTCATCACAATCTTAACTGATAGTCCATTTTGGTAAATAATCTGAAAAAGATTATTTATTTGTCTCAAAAATCCATATTTTGAGTTGATTTAATTCAAATTGGTAGCTTTCTTCCAAAAATCAAATAAAGCAAGAAAATTCTTGTTTTTTTAAAACTGCTTTTCAGTCCACCATTTTATCTTTTTGATTTTTTCAAATCTCACAAAGCAGGCTATCTTTATCTTCTTAATTTTGAAAATCTTTATTTTTGAAATTAATTATCTCATCTTTTCTCCACCACCGATCTGATTTTCTCAGATGACATCTTGACCACTCACTTAAGGATTTTTCCCTAACCCTAATTAGGGATTATCATATTGAATCTTGTCATCTGATTTTAGGTTTTTTTCAAAGGTCAATCTCATCCATCCATTCAAAATTGTGTTTTCTATAAAATGTCAATTTTGTTCATAATTTGGGACCACTTCATTATTATAGGCATTATAGTCATTTAGCATTCATAGTTATTATTTTCATTTATCATTTGTCATAGACATAGGAATTTAAGATTCAAATCCTTCAAAGCTTGTTTAGGACATTGGCATATTCAAAGATTGCTCACACACTCAATCTAAGGGCAACACAAATCAACAAGTTAGAAGGTGTAATGGAGATCAGCCATGGAGATTGAAGACACTGGGTGAGATTGTTCTATTTTCTATGTTTTCATTTATGTTTCCTTTGCACTTCATTCTTTGGGTTTATGATCTAATTCATTTGATAACCTTAATCCTAGAATTTACCCATTGATACAGTAGTCATCACATATTTTTTTCTCAGTAAAAATAAACACCATCTCTTTTGTGAAGCAACATCTTCACTATGAAGCAACATCTTCACATAGATAACAAATTGTCGTTTGGGCTCTAAAAATTGAACAATTGATTATTTTGATTGTGTGGTGATAGGCATATACTCTCCCCTTAACTAGGTGATCAAAAATCTATACCCATCCTTTATTTTCATTCATTTCCTACTTTTATTTAAATCCTTTAGAAGGCTTGTTGTAGTGGGGAAAAGTACTCACCCTACGGGAACAACCTGAGTGGGAACAACCAAAGCCAAGTTTTCCAACCTACTATAAAATAAAAGTAAATCTGTACAAATCCTCATTTACCAAAAGTGTGCAAGATAACCATCCCCAAAATCTTTGTTCTAAAGATTGGAAGGTCTCTTAAGGGATTTTATCATTTGTCGCTCAGAATGGAAAACCTATCTACAAACCATAGTGTAGTATCCAACTTGTCAGTTTTTGAACATTGTAATACTCAGCAGTGCCAGAGAAGGGAAGAATCTACCCCAAGGCACTCACCATATGATTATGCGCCTAGAAAAGACAAAAACATGGGTGCCCTCTAGGGGGTGACACGATTGTGTGAGTCGAAACAATTTTAAGATGTGGGTTGTTTGAGTATAACGATGACCTTTTATCCTTAAGAGTGAGTCTGTCTGAAGTGTATTTCTTTGTCAAAAACTTGTGAAAATCAAGAAGGATCTGTTGATCCTTGAACATACACTTACTATTTAGATTCTAGGGCTTAAAAATGCATGTTCTACAATTTCTTGTTGCATCTTCAAATCATTAAATTAGATAAAGATCATCCAAAAAGAACACAAAAAGTTGAGAATTTAGTCTATGAAAACTTATGATTAGGGATTGGAAGTCCACAAAATTTGTCAAGAAAACCCTTACAACTAGAATAAAGAAACCAAAGAAACAACGTAGTCAAAAGAAACTATTGGAAAGAAGAAAATTCTTGTATCAAAGTAGGAAGGTTTTACTTCAATATGGAACTTTCATCCATAGGTTTCACGATTTTGCTAAGGGATACATAGATGAGTATGCCTTAGAGCCCTTATATTCACAAGCCTACTTTCAAACAAGAGTTCTTTTACAGAAACATAATCATAGTCAACCTATTCATCTATCTTCTATTCCACAACCAACGATAGAGTATTCTAGTAGGCCAAACTAGTTCATACAATAGAGGAAACATTTGAAAAAATTAGGCTTGTTATCAGAATCAGAAATTTACCAGCAAGAATACCCTATCAAAATACCCTAGATTTCGTCCAAAAATTAATCCTTTCATTGAGAAGAGAAAAACTTGACAAACACTGATAAGGCCTAAAATAGCGCATCCATAGTCTATTTTAGCGCTTCTACCCACTGTAATAGCACATCTATAGTATGTCATAAACACCCATCAGTGTCAAAAAATACAAGTTACTTTAGCACATCTACGATCTTTCTTAGTGCATACACCCTATCTGTTAGCACATTCACAGTCTATTTTAGCTCTTACATAGTCTATTTTAGTGCATTTGACAAACATCACAATGCATCTATAGTCTGTCAAAAAAAAAATTTACTAGTGACAAAAATACTAGAAACTTTAATACTTATACAGTCTGTTTTAGCGCATCTACACTATTTGACAATGCTTTTACTAGATCTTTTAGTGCATTCAGTGTCTATTTTAGTGCTTCTGCCCTATGTAATAGTGCATCAATAGGACAAGAAAATAGAGAATTTTCAAAAACATCTATCAAATTGCAGACATCAGAAACTTAGGTTTTTACTAGTTAAAAACATTTTGCACAATCTCAAACAGAGTCTTAAACCTAAAACAAATAGGATCATACAAATCAAACCCTTTCAAGTTGAACCTAGATATTGCAAACTTTAAAGTGTCCACAAATCAAACAAAAAATCTTGGTTATTAAGTTAAGTTTCTTCATCAATATATTATCATCCTACCATCACGAAACAAAACATAATAATCAAATTTTTAAACCTAGTCTCATCAATAGGATGTATCATCCTATTTGACTTTGTTAAAATCCATTTAACACTTATCCAAACATAGAAGATCAAATTTTAGTGTGGAAAGAAAACATTTGTATGCCAATTTTGACAAGGTTACAGAGAAAAAAACTTAGAGAAAAGGAAATCAAAACACCAAACATAATGGTTGAAGAAAACCCCTTTTCCCAATTTCATCAAAATGATCCCAATGAGATAACCCAAGAGGATATACAAACCACCCAACAAGATCAAAATTTCCATAAATTCATGGAAAAGGTCTTGGAACAAGATATGGAAAAATATCTCTTGATGTTAGCAGAATTAGGTGCAAAACTTCCAAAAGATTTTGACATCAATTGATTAAAGGAAATGCCTAGAACAACTGAAACAAAACAACACAAAGACACAAATCAAGTGGTTGCTCTAACCACTCAAATGAAAACCTTACAACAAAAAATTCAAGATATGCAAAAGGGAACCACAAAGAGGTATTCATGACATGACATTTTTCCTTATCCCTTTCATCTGAGTGTTGACATGACACCCTTCCCTAGGCATTGTGAGTTCCCCAAATATGACAAGTACAATGGAAAAACAGATCCGATTGACCATGTGAGGGAATTCAGAACAATGAGCCTTGAGTTTGCACAAGAGGATACTTACCTAATGAGGTTATTTCCTAGGATTTTAGGAGAAAATTGTATGGAATGGTTCTCCAAATTACAACTGGGGATTTGATCCTTTGAAGAACTGGTCAACAGATTTATCACAGAGTTCTCCTTCAACATTCAACATGATGTAACCATAAAAGATTTGTACAACATGAAACAAAGGAAGGGAGAGACATTCCTATCATTCTTACAACGCTGGTAAAAGTTGTTCGCTAGATATCCTCGATCTATACCTGAAGTGGAAAAGATTGAATTATTTATCAAAAACTTAAATGATGACATGAGTTATAGATTGGATCTACAATGTCCCCCGACATTTGAAAAGGTGATTGAGAACAGACTTAAAATTGAAGAATCCTTAGTCAAAAGAGGAGTGATTAAACATTACAATGACACATCAAACAACACAAATTCCTCAAATCACTATGGAAACGATGACAAGACTAAATTTTGGAAAAAAAATAGAAATACTAGAAACAATGATGCTACAACTGACACACAAAATAGAAAGCCAATATTCAATTTAACGACAACAATTGTGAAAAAAAATCAACATGACAACCAAAAAAACAATCAAGGTACCACTCAAAGTAATAATCCAAATAATGGAGAATCTCGACCACCACCATATCAAAGACAATCCAATCGATGAATATTTACACCATTAGGACAAACTTTGGAATCAACAATGAGAGAGCTTATTGCAAATAGAATTATTACTCTACCAGAAGCAAGAAAATTAGGAGCCGAAAGTCAAACCATCTTGGTGGAATGATGCTGACTATTGCAACTTTCAAAAAAATAAAGGACATAAAACAAATTATTGTATGAAATTAAAACATCTGATAAAATATTTAATCGAAACACGACGTTTACAAATCCTTTACCCAACTATGAAAAAGGAGAATCTTCTTCAAACGGTAAAGGAAAAAGTGTAAACTATATCTATGACACCACCATTCTTTACATTTCTGAGGTTGAGAAAAATAATGTCATTGATAATCAAACAGATAACATTAACATCAATGACATTGTATCCCTAAACATAATTCCAAACATAAACACATCAGACAACCAAATCAATGTCATAAAAATCAGGGAAGTACAAGACTACCAACCAGTCAATGCAGCGACAAGGGAGCATTCCAAAGTGATACTGAAAGGAGTTTCACCTAAAATCAATACTCCCCCATCACATCAATACAACATTGTGGATCAACTACAAAAGATACCCGCATAGATATCCATACTGGAACTTCTTAAAATTTCACCATCACATAAAGAGGTTCTAGAACAGGCTTTGGTAGCCACTACAGTACCCAAAAATTTAGATGTATGTCAATTTCAAGCTATGGTAGGACATTTGACCACACCTCATTGTCTGTCATTCTCTAAACAAGATGATGTGTCACTAAATCACCCACACAATGTAGCCTTGCATATAGAGGTTCTAATCCATAAACACCATGTCAAGTGTGTCTTAATAGATGGTGGAGCTGGATTAAATATTTGTAATTTAAAAATAATTTGTGCACTAGGATATTCAAAAAATGCCATTGATGCCAAAAGGAAGATAACAATAAAAGCATATGATGAAGAGGAAAGGTCTTCCAAGGGGCTGATTGTACTACCAATTCAAGTGGGACCGATTGTTAAAAATATTGTTTTCCAAGTGTTAAACAAGGAGCTAACATATAACATACTCTTGGGATGTCCATGGATCCATGAGATGCAAGCAGTACCTGTGACATATCATCAATGTTTGAAATTTCCTATCAATGGACAAGAGGTCACAATTTCAACAGACAACAATAATCCCCAGACATGTAACATGCTTAAGGAAAATAAAGACACTTTGGAACCCCACAATAGAGAAGCTAGCACATCTACTTCATCTAGTGGTGAAAAGAAAATCAATTTTATATCCAAATTGGTTGAGAAGAAAGACTAGGCAAAGGAAAAAAACTATTGTTGACTCAACTTTATCAAACAAAAATGGTCCCCTGAATACTCTATCACAACAATTTACAAAAAAAATCCAGTTAAAGGACAAGGGTTTGGGAGAATATACCATTGAGTAATCTTTGTGTCTTTCACAATTGCTCCCATCTCCAAAATCATATGGACAACCCACAACCAACAAACAACAATCATCACAACCCATCACGGTTCTTGATGAAAGGTTTGTAAAAGAAGGAACTCTAGAAGATGAATCAGAAGACAAGGCCATTCTAAATTGGCTCTACAAAGATGAAGAAGCTTCAACATTAGCAAATATCAACATACAAATAGATCAATATGGAAAAGGAAAGGCTATCTTAGAAAAAATAGGCTATGATGGGCAAGGACCAATTGGCAAGAGAAAATATGGTATTATAGAACCTATTCAACCTCTAACACTTTAGCCTAAGGAAAAAATATGATTAGGCTATACAGGGGAATCAAGAGAAGTAACTCAGAAAGTGGTAGAAAGGATTTTGCAAATGAGGGATGAGTCTGAAACAGATTCAAATGAATATGAATGGGATCATTTATCTACATCATACATTGACAAACTAATTGACACCATCCAAGTGTATACACCCACATGAGAGGAGGGACAGAGTTCAAGAACTAGACCACTTGTTTTGGGATCAACAAATATCAATGACTCAAGCAAGGATGAAAATACATCGAGTGAGATAAATGACTCAGAGAAGGCTATTATCATAGACCTCAACCTTCCCACTAAAAAATTTGACCACATGGCTATTAGAACACTTATAGTTGTCAACCTTACTCAACCTAATGATTTATTACTCTTGATCCATCCCGAACTTATTGACTGGGAACAAACCGAACCTATTAATATACTAGTCTTTTCAAATGATGAGGCCATTGTAAATTTTCATTGTAGTAACGAACCTGATACAAATTCTACCCATAACACTCATAATGATACTTCAAATCAAGAGGGTACCAAATCTTCCAGTTGCAAAAATGACAACAGGAAAAAAGGATCTAATGGTGAAAACCTTTATGAGCAAGCATTAGATTTTGAAAAAGAAAAAATAAAGAACATATCTAATAGTGAAAAATTTTCTAAGGCACTGAAAGATGGAATATTTGACACCCTTCCATAACATTACCATGACAGATCATCAGTACTAGTGGAGCCTATGTAGTCCATAAATCTTGGAACAATAGAAAAGACAAAGATTCTACATCTAGCAGCGTCTATGACAGAATAGGAGAAGCCCGCATTCAAAAAATTCTTTGAAGAGCGACAATAATTTTTCTTGGTCTTATTTTGATATGCTAGGATTAGATCCAAATCTCCTGATGCATCATCTGTCTCTACCATTTGGAATCAAACTAGTAAAGAAAAAATTAAGAAAAATGCATCCCCACATCGCCCTGATCGTAAAAGGTGAGCTAAAGAAGTTGTTGGATGTAGGGTTCATCAGGTCCATCAATTACCCTGAGTGGATCTCTACTACTGTGCCTATATCTAAACTAGATAATAGCATCAGTATATGCATAGATTTCAGATATCTAAATAAGGCGGCCCAAAAGATTATTTTCCTCTACCGAGCATTGACATCATTATGGATCTAACAAAAGGCCATGGCATGTTGTCAATAATGGATGGTTTTTCAGGGTACAACCAAATAAAGATAGCACCTAAAGATCAAGAAAAGACAACATTCACTTGTCCTTGGGGTACATTATGTTGGAATGTTATGCCCTTTGGGTTGAAAAATGTAGGTGCAACATATTAGCGGGAGATGACCACTATTTTCCATGACATGATGTATATTTTTATGGAAGATTATGTGGATGACATCTTAGCAAAATCCTACACTAGAGAAGGACATCTGGAGATCCTCAGAATGTTTTTTACTAGACTAGAAAAGTTCAATGTCAGATTGAACGCTAAGAAATGTGTGTTTGGGGTAACATCAGCAAAGCTCCTTGGATACATCGTATCATAAAAAGGAATTGAAGTGGATCTAGCTAAGGTCAAGGCAATAATGGAGATGTCACCACCTAAAAATATCAATCAATTATGTCTCTACAAGGTAGGCTACAATCCATCAAGAGATTTATCTCCCAATTGGTAGACAAAAGCCATCCATTCAATCATCTACTTCATAAGAATGTCTCATTCAAGTGGGATCATGACTTCAAAAAAAAATTTAACCAGATAAATAAATATTTGATGTCATCTCCCATACTCATGCCACCTACAACAAAAAGACCATTGTTACTATATATCGCAACAACTGTCATTTCTTTATGAGCTATGTTAGCACAAGAAGACTCTGAAGGAAAAGAACAAGCTATTTACTATATCAGCAGAACTCTCAATGGTTATGAAAAAAATTGCACATTCATAGAAAAAGCGTGTTTGGCAGTGGTATTTGCAACCCAACAATTGTGGCACTACATGTTGACTCATATAGTCAGACTCTTTGCAAAAATAGATCCATTAAAATATCTACTCAACAAATCTTCTCTAACAAGGAGACTAGAAAAATGGGTTATGATCTTAACTGAGTCGGACATCCAATATGTAGATCGGAAAGCCATCAAAGGATAGGTGATAGCTAATCATTTAGTTGAAGCTCCATTACAGTATAATCATCCAATTAACATTGAATTTCCAAATGCAGACATTTTAAATATTACCACACAACAATGGAGATTTTATTTTGATGGATCATACACACAAAGAGGGTCTGGTGAGAGAATTCTATTTGTTACACCTCAGGGACACACCATCCCAAGTTCCTATAGACTAATGTTTCCATGTACCAATAATGTGACTAAGCATGAGGCATTGATTATCGACATCAAAGTGGCTATTGACTGGAACATCACAAAAATACAAGTGTATGGAGACTCACAGCTTGTCATCTATCAAGTAAATGAAAAGTATCAAACAAAGGATGAAAAACCCATGCCATATAAGAAAATGATAGATGATCTTAAAAATTACTTTGTGGAGATCAAGTTTGAACAAATACCAAGCACTGAGAACAAAGTTGTGGATGCTATGGCAACGATTGATTCTCTCTTGCAATTACCAAAAAGGAAAGTCCATTATGAGTTTATGGTAGAACAAGTATCTAACCTGGCCTACGCCAATCCTAAATCACAAACCATATGCCAAATAACTGACATTCAAACCTCACTCTATGGAGAGATCTATACTTACCTCAAGGATAATATCATTCCTCCTAATCTTTCTAGAAACCAAAAGAATAACTTCATCTAAAAATCTGCTCGACATACACTGATTGTCAATATACTTTACCATCGAGGTCTAGATGGTACTCTTCTTCTATGTCTAGAACACAATGAATCTGAATCAACCTTACGTGAGGTTCATGAAGGTATTTGTGGAACTCATTCAAGTGGACCAACCCAGCAAAGAAACTCCTCCATTTGGGGTATTACTAGTTGAACATGGAAAATGAGTCTTATCATTTTGTTAAGAAATGCCAGAAATGTCAGATCCATGGTAATCTAATATATGTGCCAGCACAAGAATTACACCCATTTACATCAACATGGCCCTTTTTTCAGTGGGAATTGGACTTGGGAGGAAAGATAAATTCATCTTCATCCAATGGACACAAATTCATAATCACAACAATGGAATACTTTACAAAATGGATAGAAGCGGTTCCCTTAACAACAATCATAGGGAAACAAATATCATCTTTCATACTAAACTACCTTACCTGTAGGTATGGCATACCTCAGTCCATTCTAATAGACAATGGAAGACCATTTAAGAACCAGGACATCCAAGAATTATGTGAAAAAATTCATATCCAACATTGCTTCTCAACACCGTACTAACCTCAGGGAATGGCCAAGCAAAGGCCTCAAACAAGACAATTCTGAAAATACTAAAGAAAATGGTTAATGATGTTGGACATGATTGGCATGTTCAACTAAATCCTACATTATGGGCCTACAGAACTAGCATCAGAACACCAACAAGAGCTACACCATGTTCCTTGGTATATGGATTGGAGGCTATACTACCTATTGAGGTTGAGATACCATCACTTCATGTCTCACTAAAGGGTATCATTACAGATGAGGATTATAGAATCTCTATACTACAGGAACTAGAATTGTTGGATGAACGTCGTCAACAAGCTATCAACCTTTTGATGGAATATCAACAAAGGATGTCAAGGAGCTACAATCATAGGGTAAAACCTTGAATCTTTCAAGTTGGAGATTTGGTCCTAAAAGAAAACCCTAGAAATCAGCAGGACGGAGAAAAGAAAGGGAAGTTTGAACCTAATTGGCTAGGTCCCTTTATCATCATATCAGTCTATGGATCTGGATACTATCGATTATCTATACCTAAAGGGGGTTTTTTTGACGAACCAATCAACAATATCCATCTTAGAAAGTTCTATGCTTGAATTACCTAGTGCATGGATTAATTTCTATAAAAGGGTTACCTTGATGAAAGCCTAGAAAACAGTCATCTTGGTAACAAAAAAATACAAAAAATAAAAAATACAAAATAATAAAAAAAATAGAAAATACAAAAAATCAAAAAGACTAAAATAGCGCAATAAAAACATATAGTGAAAACCTGGAATTAAGCGCTATTTGTGATTTAACCAACTTTTCCATCTATTAAATGCATGTCATGGTCGTTACTTTCACCATCATTTTACATCCATTATCATTGCAAGTGGTCATGCCTCACCATAGCTTGGAGGCAACATTTGGACCTTATTGGGGGCAATAAGCATTGAGTTTAACAAAATGGACAAAAAACAGGAAGAAAAACACAACAAAAACAATGATCAAAACACAACCCAACATGGAACATCAATCAACATTAGAAACACATTAGACATCCATATCACAATGGAAATTCCAAAAATAAGCCAAAAAGTCAGTGTCAAAAAGTCAAAACCATGAGTTTGTGTCAGTTGAACTGCATGGTATTTGCATGTATAACATAGGCAAGGCTAATCTTTGATCAGCCCCCGAGGCCCCTAGGATAGGTCTTTAGGTTAGGTTTGATCCAAAGTCTTAGAAAATCACAAAAACATCATAAAATCAAAACAAATGATCTAATCTGAATAATGATTGAAATACTTTAAGTAAAATTTGACTAGTTGTACTTTGATCGTTGTTATCATTTCTTTGGAGCAACTCAATGATGTATTGAACTAGAGAAGCTAAGAAGAAGAATGATATTTTCTTTTTTTGTTGTCTTTGAATTAGTCATTATTATTGTGTGAATTGTCGTGAGACATGCTCTGCAAAGAATCACTAATGACATTCCAATTCACATAGGAAAGTAATTAATTCTTGTCTATTTATGCAAGAAATACTCAAGTCATCTTAGTTTAATTATACCTCGATGTTTGTGTTCACTTGCAATATCAAAAATCATGAAAGTAGTAATCAGGTCATCATTGGTCTACATTATACCATTGATGCTTGTATTCACTTTCAACATTTTAAAAGCTCCATGATGATACAAAGCACAATAAAAGGACTATTAAGATGCCAATGTTGCATATAGTTTTTCATGGTAAAATAGATTGCATTCATAATAGTGTTACATCTGTAGAGTATTTGTTACAAAATTGGTGAATCATTCAATCACAATGTTATCTTTTCTCATTAATGGATTACGTATACTTGACATTAACAAAAAAATCATCATTATCATATAGCTGCATAATCATTTTCATTACATACATTAGAAACATTTAATTTATCATTTCATCATTTATCATTTAGATCATATAATTTGCAATCATGTCATTTCATCAAATTGTACATCACATCATAAAAATTTCATGAGAAAACTATCAAAACAAATCACTGTGTAGGTGCATCTTCATTATCTATTCATCACATTATATATTATACATTCAAAATAACATTATATATATCATTCATTATTTTCATTATTCATTCATCACATCATAATTTGCATTGATATCACAAGAATAAAAGTGCACACAACTCATTTTACATCATACATGATTTTTTAAGCATTAAAACATCATATCCATCATCATACATATAGGTACATTATCACATAATTTAGAATTGCATCCATACATGATGCATTCATACATCATACATCTATACATCATCATATTGCACATCATAAATAGGAGCATCATAAATCATAAACCATGTCATCATGATTATAATTTTCATCCATAACATCATCATATAAGGGTCATTACATGACATATAGAACATAGAAATAAATGCATATAACATAGAATCATATTACACACATAATAGATCAATAAAATCCACTGCATATCATATAGATCTCCAAATCATAATGTCAAGTATACAGTAATGTCTAAAATGAAAAGAGAGATATATCATAAAAAATGGCTATAATCGAAATGAACATCATCATCTAAAAATACAACAGGGGAATCACATCATGGAAACCAAGTGTTGTTGGATCTAGATGGCATAGGCATCAAAGGACTAGATCCTCCACCACCACCAGATGTACCAGGATCTCTTGGGTCTCTAGGAATAGGCTGAGTCACACCCACACTGATAGTTTGAGAATGATTCCTACTAGATCAGGACAGTCTGTAGCTCACTCTCTACTCTGAAGGGACGACATCATAGAATTTACCTCTATAATACTCTACCTCCCTTCCAATACGAACCACCTCTCACATATAATCTGCTATGGTGGTACCATCTGCCAATCTTTACAATCTCTCAACTCTAGCCTAAACTCCCTCTGTAGTGAATCTAGTGGCATCCCTCTTGGTTTTCAATGATGCAATCTAAACCTAAGCTCCCCCTATAGCCTGCCTAACAGTATCCCTCTTAGCTATCAATGTTGTGATCTGAGCCTAGGTTGCATCCAACTGAGCCTATACTGACGCTAAAGCCTGTGTGTGTGACTAGGCCTGTGCCTGCATCTGAGCCTGAGTCTGAGACAATAAACCTTGATCCTGAACAAGCTAAGCCTGTATGGTCTCTAACTACACCTGAAGTCTCGCAATCTGCAACTGCTTTGTAATATCTCCCACTGCTTGCCTCTTATGAGGCACTATATGCACATGGAAATCTAAAGTTGGAATTGACCCACCTGCATCATCTCCATTGTTGAGACCATAATCATCTCCACTACCCTCTGCATCTCCACTATCCTCCTCATCACCACCAACCTCGACATCCTCCACCTCTACCTCACCAACCTCCTCTCTCCTACACCTGTGACCATGTGCAACAAAAACATCCTCCTCTGCAAGTAATGGGGGAGGCTCATCAGGAATAGTAATGTGTGGAAAAGGATAAAAATACAGATAGTCAACAAAATTTGCTGTCAAAGGTGGCTCAACAGTGTCTAGATGGATTTCCCACTCAAACAATTGCAAAGACTAATACTCCTGAATAGAAACATCATGACAAACCAGGCCCCCACTCTATAGAATCTGACTGATGACGGGCATAATGAGCAACACCTTGGGGCATGCCCTGAACCAAACCATACTGTCTGTGCACTCATATGATCAAGAATATCTCTAACACCCATCGAGTCCTACCAATTAGTAACATAGACTAACAAAGAAAAGGCACCTAAATATCATCCTCATCCCAATGCTCACAATCTAGGTACGGGTGCCATGTCAGCCTCTATATCATCCACCACTCTCCTCCAATTCTCTAACTTACCCATTCTAGACTGAGTAAGGTGACCTGCATATCTGTACACATATTGTCTCATAGCTAGTCTCTATCTAAATGGCACTGGACGTGTGACAACTATGTGCTCCCATGCCCACACCTATAATAAAGTAGCTCTTGATGACAAACTATGACTTGAAAGGTAAACAATTGAATGCAAATCATGATACAGATGGGCAAGCATACACATGCCCCAAGAATATCTCATCCCATGAACAACCATGCTCTCCAGCACATGGTCCCAACCAATAGAAATTCCCTTTGACATGTGATTAGGACAAAGGAACCCTCCAATGAATCCAACCAAAACTACAGGAAGGGTGGCATAAGAATCCATCATCTCATGCCATGGTATCCAATACCCAAAAATCTGATCATCCTAAAATACTTTGTGGAGAGTATCAATCCCGCCCTGCTCTATAGAATCATAACAACCACCTCTCCAACAATGGGAATCTGTAGAATCCACCAAACATCCTTAGGGGTGACTATCATCTCACCGGTGGGAAGATGGAAGTTGTTATGCTCGCTATGCCACCTCTCGACTAAAGCTGTCAGGAGACCCTAATTAATTCTAATCTAGAGCATGTATAATAGAGAATCCAATCCACATTGCACAATGATTTTCATCTCATGCTACTCTAACTATGGTATCAAATCAAATGTCCATGGGAAAATCTCTCGAGCCTGAAGGTTCTCCAACGGCTCCTATTATCAAGAAATATTCAAAATCAGTACTCTTTGTCAAATAAACAAACATCAATTATCCCATCAAATCTAATCAGCTCTTGGTGAGAATTTTGATCAAATCTCATGAGTGAACATCATTGAACCTCACCTATCATGAGGCCAATCATCAATCTTAAAATTGTACATCTATCATGAGGTCAACACATCAAATCAACCTTGCTTATCATGAGGTTTACCAATCAAACTATAATTATTCCTCACCTATCATGAGGATAACTATCATCAAATCAAACATCAGACCTCACCTATCATGAGGTTGAACATCATCTACTTCATCAAATCATCAATCATATCAAACCAATGGCTAACACGAACAAAAATTGACAAATAAAGAAAAAATTTGACAAACTTTATCAATATGACTTGGATGCGCTAAAATAGAGTTTCTATGCGCCAAAATATCAAAAGCGCCATTAAAACACTTGAAAGTGCTAAATCAGGCACTCAAAGTGCTAAATCACTCTGTCTCATTGGTCAAAAGTGCTAATTTAGGTGGCCAAAGTGCCATTTTAGTAGAAGCGCTATTCTATCGGGTAGAAGCATTAAACTTTTCAAAGCACTCAAATAGAGAGTGAAAGTGCTACAAAACCTATCATACATGCTAAAACATCAAAAGCACTAAAACATCCTATCTAAGTGCTAAAGTAGTTGACCTAAGCGCTAAAGTTTTGGAAGCGCTAAAATAGTAATCCTAAGTGCTACAATTGAAAGGAAAAGCACTAAAAGAAACTTAAATTTTCAAACCCAAAAAAATGCACAAAAAATGAGGAAATCACGCAAACCAAGGGAGTTCAAGGGTACATACCGGAGGTCCATAAGTAGCCAGGCAGTTGTGTCATTGTATGTACTCAAATCGGTGAGTATGGTACAGGATTGGAATTTTTCTCCAAGTTGCTCAAATAGCTCTCTCTCACAACTTTTGAAAACTCAAATGCACAAATGAGTTTGAAAAAGACCTTTTTGACCTTTTATAGGTTATTGAAGATGTGAATTTTGTGGGATTTAATTAATTTTTTTTCAAGGGAGATTAATTCAAATTCATCCAAGGGAAATTTTCTACACTTTCTATCAGGAGATAAATTTTTTCATCACAGAATCTTCATCAAATCTATATCAAATCCAGAAAATCAAGAAAACATTGAAAATTTTGAAAAATTCAAAAAATCAAAGATTCATTAATTTATCTCTCGAGGGGGCATATATCCATCATCAGCTAAAATCAATGTTTGGGGCAAGTCTGGGGCATACTAAAAAAAAATTCGTCGATACTAGCAACAACAACAAATTTTTCTTTGAAGCGATGTGTAAACACATCACTTCAAAGAGGGGGAAAATATATACACCTAAAAATGGTCTAGAGAATATAATTAATTAAATATGATTTATTTGATTAATTAATCATAAATTCATCTACTTAATAAATAAATAGAAATATTTATTTATATAGTTCACTTTTAATTCTTCTATTTTTATCATATTATTTCCTCTTAATTGAATAAAAAAATGTAAATACTTTGTTTTATTTAATTATTATCACTATTATTTCTTCTATATTTATTCATTTATTCTATCTTAATTAAATAAGAAACTTCAATAGTTGGTATTATTTAATCATCTAATCATGTTTTCTCTTAATTAAATAAAGATATCCTAAAGTTTGGATTTAATTATCATATCCCTTTTTATTAAATAAGAAAATGTCAAATATTTGTTTCATTTAATTAAATATCTTATTTTTGTTAAATTTGAATAAATCAATTTATTCAAATAAAGGAAAATTTTCCTCTATTCACTCACCAATAAAATTAGATATGAAACATCTAATTAATTCAACTAGTATTCACGGGAAAGCTTTGGAGACAAAATTGCAAGCAATCCTCTAAATTTCATTCCTTTGATTCTTCCTATCATTTGGCTTGATGTTTTCATGGGGAGATACCATTCCCATATCAGCTCAATCTTCTCAATCTCTCAACATTCAATTCTTTAGATTGAATCCAAGCCTTTGTTGTGCTGCCCCATAACATTGTGTTGCCGTGAAATCTATATATACAACCTTTCTCCATAGGAAATGCATCTTGAATCCCAATTGTGTACAAACTTACTCTACATGAAAAGCAATCAAGCAATCAAGCAATCATAGAAATAGCAATAACATCATTTAGCAATCATAGCATCAGTAGAATCCATATCGCTATTGCATCATAGTTTTATTGTAGCTTCCACCCATCAAGTTTCACATCAGAATAGCTTACAGTAGCATCATATCATTTGAAATCATTATCAATCATTAGATCATTTCATTTAGCATCATTCCATTCTCTAGATAGGCATTTTAACAGTCACGGTGCTTACCAAATCTGAGAGCCCTCTATGATTTAATAAATCTTTGGAGATAGGAAACAATGAGACACTTTCAAGTTTTCTATGATTTAAATTAGTTAATTTCTCTTAAATCTTGATATAATGTTTCATTAAGAAGTGTTTTTAGTTTTTTTTACTTATTTACTTATTTCACGCTTACACTAACCAATCTCAAGCATTCATCCTCTCAATCTCTTGAGCTCATACTACCATCTTGCATCCATAGCCAAATGACACCATCCTTGCATCTAAATTAAGCAAAATCAAGCCATTATGTTGTTGAAATCATTCTAAGAGCACACGTATCAAGTCATGAATGAGGAAAAACAACTTCATCAAGATAAAACAAGGTAAAAATTGGTGTATTGTCATTTTTTAAGTTTGAGTTTCATCTTAAGCCGAATCTTGATTATTTTCCTTATTTTTAGTCTCTTGCTTGACTTCTTGCATTTTAGGTAGATTAAAAACACTACACATAGTGTCAATGTAAGAATTTTTCTTCTAGGCTAGACAAGTGAAGGTTGACTCTAACACAAAAGGATGGGACATATCAACTTTGAAAATATAATGAACATTAGGTCCATGCAAGTAGTCAAAGATATGACAAGGATTACCAGACCTACAAGTGCCAAGTGTAAAGAATGTCAGATTGGAAAGAAGACAAGGATAAGGTTCAAAACTAAGGAGTATTCTTTCACAAGACCTTTGGAAATGATTCATACTAATTTTTGCGGACCCACCAGAACAAAGAGCCTCGAAGGTGAAAGGTATTTTATGTTTCTCATTGATGATTTATCTAGGAAGATAAGGGTTTCTTTCTTAAAAGAAAAAGTAGATGCTTTTCATAGGTTTAAGTTTTTTAATTCAATGGTTAAAAATTAAATGAATGATGGAATCAAGTGTCCAATATTTGATAGAGGTGATGGGTTTACATCAAATGATTTTGAAGGATTTTGTGAAGAACATGCAATAAAGAAACATTTTTCTACTCCTAGAACTCAACAAAATGGAGTAGTAGAAAGAAAGGACAAAACAATTCAAGAAATGGCAAGAACTATGTTGAATAAAGCCAAGTTTCCTAATGTATATTGGAAAGAAGCAATCCATACAATTGTTTACATTCTTAATAGAGGTCAGCTAAGGGTGGAAAACACCAAAACTCCTTATGAGCTTTGGTATGGAAGACCAAAAAATCACAAGTATTTTAGAATTTTTGGAAGAAAATGATACATCAAAAGGGATGAAGAAGGTCTAAGAAATCTTGACTCAAGATCTAATAAAGGTATCTTTCTTGGGTACTCAACTAGGAGAAAATATTACAAATGCTATAACAAAATGCAAAAGATAGTTGAGAGTGAAAATATTAGAGTTTATGAAGACTCACATTAAAACATCCATGAGAAATAAGACTACTAGATACATGAACCTACTTGCTTAGATGAGGAAGAAGAAGAAATTGTAGAAAAAGTAACACAAGAGAAATTCCCCAAGAATCCTACCAAGTATGTCCAAAAGAATAATTAAGAAGATCAAATAATTGGAGATAAGAATATGAGGTGTATAGACTAGAAGGATATTTGCAAGATCAAATGAATAGGTAAAAATCTCTTTTCTATCAAGGATAGAACCTAAGAATTTTTTTGATTCTAACAAGGATGAAGGATGAGTTCAAGCAATGAAAAAAGAACAAAATTAGATAGAGAAAAATCAGACTTGGGAACTAGTGCCAAGACCTACAAAATAAGAATGTGATAGGAACAAAATGGGTGTTCAGAAACAAACTAAATGAAGAGGGAGAAGTGGTGAGAAATAAAGAAAGACTATTGTGCAATGGTTATTCATAGGTGTAAGGAATTGACTTTGATAAAACATTTACTCTAGTGGCAAGAATGGAGGCTATAAAATATTTCTTGCATTTTTTATTCACAAAAACTTCAAGGTGTATCAAATTAATGTGAAATCTACTTTATTGAATGGTGATTTAGAATAAGTGTATATAGAGAATCCTGATGGATTTCAACTATCAAAGGATCCAAAAATAGTGTGTAGACTCAAGAAAAATTTGTATGGTCTCAAGCAAGCCCTCAGGGCTTGGTATGCAAGGTTGGATAAGTACCTAATCCAACGAGACTTCAAGAAAGGTACCATAGATAGTAATTTGTATATTAAAATTGAGGATGAAAGAATTCTAATTATTGTTTTGTATGTTAATGATATAACGTTTGGTAGCAATGATGAAATGTGTAAGACGTTTGTTGAAGAGATGTAAACATAATTTGAAATGTCTATGATAGGTGAGTTATTCTTTCTTGGAATCCAAATTAGGTAGTCTAGTAATGATATCTTTACCTCTCAAATAAAGTATGTCAAGGAGATGTTGAAGAAGTTTGGTATGGAATATTGTAAAGTAGTGAGCACTCCCATGGTAAAGGTTGACATTTGAGAAAAGATGATGAGTCAACTAAGGTTGATCAAACTCTATATAGGTCTATGATTGGGGGCCTACTATACTATTAGAATTGGCTATGGTTACCAAGATCTTGAGACCAAATGGAAAGCACAAAGAGCTAATAGAATGTGACAATAATAAACTATATTCTTATCAATATGATTCAATGATATGATCTGATGGACAATGTAGTTGAAACCCCTTGGTTATATAGCCAAGGTGAGATAAAATATGTCATATGATTATGACAAGTGTCTTAATCATAAGACATGATACAACTTATCACAACTACCTAGGTCACATGTGTTACAATTCAAATGATAAGATAACAACTAATGATAACTAACACCTTCTAGAAAGATTCCTTCCTAGGGCCTAAGTAAACTTAACTAACATGTAAATAAGTCCCCTAGTAATGAATTAACTAGGTACAAGACTTTATTTACACCAACACCCCCCCTTAAGTGCAACTTAGGGAGTAGAATATTATTATGCAAATGACACAAAGATGGGTACTAGCTATGAGGCCATGTTGGGTACCCATGTACAGAGCAAATGAAATATCTCATAAATGGAGAAAAGGAGAAAACCCAGTGGGAAAAAACTCCTCTCCAAAAGAGAGATGACTGATACAAAATAGAAATTCTCTTAATGATGTATGAGAAGGCCAAAACCCCATGTGAGGAAAAAGACATCCCCATAAGAGAGAAGTAGAAGAGAGACAGTGCAGCCCCCCCTAAATGTTGAGTCTCCCGCAATGATCGTAGAAGCTCAAAATTGAATGTTGAAGATGATCCAATCTCACCAAATAGCGTTCCTTCCCTTGGGAAGAAACAAAACTAGGAATGTATGCAGGATATCATGAAGATGGATGGTGTATGATTTCTCTGAAGCATGCTCAAGTGTCTCCATGTCAATGCTAAAAGCTAACACACTCCAAACAAGCATTCTAGGCCACACTAATGAAGAGGAAAATCCAACATATAGTAGAGATGAATGTAGAACATGATCCAAAGATGAAGATATCCCCTTTGAAGAAAAAGAATCCTCCTCCAAATTCTGTCCAAAATTATCCACAGTCACGTCAAATTGTAAAGAATGATCATATAGAGATTGAACAAGATGGTCAAGGTTTTCCCTCACAACAATTGAAGAATGATATTCTCCATCAAAGAGAAGATGAATTCTATCAATGATTTCTCCCTACAAATATGCAAGATGATACCACAAAAAAGTCTAAAATACATGTCAAGAAGCCATCCAAAGTAGCCAAATCTAAAAGACAATGAGGATCCTACTACATTGAATCACAAGGAACCAAAAGTATGGAATCACAAGCATCATCAACTGTAATAGTAGATGGATGAGATAAAATTCATGACTCAAGGACGGGATCTTATGCCAGAAATCCCAAGTTCAAAAATCCAAATGTCTCCTCTAAATCATGGTTCATGCTAGAATTGTGATCAATAGTCGAAGGAACAATGTCATCATCAAAAGGAAAATTGGAAAAGGTATACAACCGAGATGAATGATCAACCATACCAATAGCAATGATATTTCTACTCTCTAAGTCTTGAATGATGATTGAATCAGGGGTGAACTCCACAGTTCTCCCATCTCCACCATGTGTAATATGATATATGGAAAGAAGATTGTTTGTCAAATGAGGAACACATAATACATCCTAGAAAGTGTTGTCCCCAAAACTAATAGATCCCTTCCCAATTACACTCATGTGTGTATTGTTTCCCATCAAGATAGGAGACATAGTACAAGGCTAAAATGAAGAGAATATAGACTATAAAGATGCCATATGATGATATGCTCCTAAATCTAGAAGCCATCTCCCTAATCCTGGACCTGAAAAAGCACAAAGAGTTTGTCCTTTATTTCATGATGTAGAGGCTTGACCTTTGTCCTTTTTAGACTATTTCAAATTAGAAGGAAAAGGTGATTCAGACATTCTAGAAGGAAAATCAGTCTAATTCTTTCTAATAAGATGTTTCAACTCATCAATATCCTTCTTATAACAATAGTGTTCTTCATGTCCATCCTTCTTACAATATGCACAAAAAGGCCTCTCCTTCTTAGATGATTCTCCTTTGGAAGAAGATTTTTTCTTTTCTTGATCTAAATGTGGATTATTCTTTGCTTTCTTCTATTTCTTATCTGACTCTAATTCTTTCACCTAACTAACCAACAATGCTTGAGATTCAGAAGTCTTGATGAGACCCATTGAGATATGCAAACCCCATAGTTAATCTATGAGTATGAAAGTTAGAAACAAAAGAAGCATAACCGAGACCGAGTGTTAATTTTATTGTATACCAACTAAATGTCCTTATCAATTCCACATGCTTTACATTTCTCTCTTAGCTCATTAATCTTAGTCATGTAGTTTTGGATGTTGTCAAAGTTCTTAGGATCAAGGATCAACAGTTCATTATCAATTTGATAGTCTCTTACTTCATCCGTAATACCATACAATGTTCTCAATTTTTCCCAAGCCTCATGAGAATTTTTACATGATTCATTTTGAAACAAAAAATCTTGAGAAACTAGTCTACGAAGACATCCAAGAGCTTTGGTATGTTTAATCGTCCATTTTATCTCTTTATCTGTATCTGTAGGTTTGGGTACCATATTTTCAACCTATAGAGAATGAACTTCTATCATTATAATACTCCATGCATCTTGATGCCATGTTTGAATAATTATATGATGTAAGCAAAGGAACCTTAGAATCATCCATGAAAACAAGAGAGAAAAAGAAAAAAGATCAAAATAATGCACCAAGAGACCCCCCCAAATCACTCAATTAGGAAACCCCCAAGCAATATCTAATTTGGAACTTTATATTTAGTGTGTTTACAGTTGCTAGATGCAAAAAACAACAAGTTAAACTTGATATTAGTGCTTATAGATGCCAAAATAGGCCACAAAATCAAGTACATTTTTTGGTAAAAAATGAGATCAATCTAATCATACTACTAAAAAGTACATGAAAAATTATGCACTTTCAAAAAAAACTACACCAAAAATGGTTACCGTAGGAGCAAGATATGAGCTCCTAAAGTTCCCAAAATGAGGACGAAGTAGCAACACCTATGAGAATATGCAATTTCTAGAAAAATCAGACACTATTGCCAAAATATGATTGCACCACTATTAAGAGTACAAAAATTTAGCCCTAATAAAAAAAAAATTGTTGAAAAAAGGAGGTCGTGAGCTCAAGTTATGGGCCTCTGAAGTTGAACTAAAAATCAAAAAGCTCATCCGTGAGCGGGGAATTTTTTTTTTATAATGTTGATGTCATCGTTGACATAAAGATGATGTTAGCAATTTACACAATTAAATTTGATGGCTAGATGGGTGTAAAAAGAATATTCTCCCACCAAAATATTCGTAGAATTGGAATATACCTTCTATGATGGAATCTATGCCGAAATATACCGCAGTCGGTACAGTCAAGAATATTCTCATGGAATATTTTTCAGGATAAATTTGACTACCACTGAATTTTTTATTTTGTTGCCAGTATTTTGAACCCTATCCATCATTTTAGATTTTCTTGTGGATTTGATCAAGACTACTAGTGCGAGTGGAAGTGGGTCCTGCCACATGGTGGATGGAGATGCCTTTTGTACGGGTACGGTCTACAAATGTAAAGTCTGTGGATTGTACAAAAAATCTCTACTTTTTTTTATTTTATTTAAAATATTTTTACAAAGAAATTATCTGGCCATACAATTTTTATGAATTTTTTTTAGAAAATTAAAAATCCAAATATTGAAAATTAATTTTTAAAATCGTACCATCAATGTAATGATGGTAACCTGGGGGGTCATACGACTCCCTGGGAATTTTTTTTTTCCTCACCAGACAACTTGCTCTAATTTGGACAAATTGATAGTCAATCTTAGGATTTTTGGGTCTTCTGAATGCAATGAAAGGGTTGGATTTGACCCAAAATGCTCCAAAATTGTAGCTACTTTCTAGATCTGACAACCACTCTTCAACTTCAAACCCTTATAGATTTGGCATCATATGTCCGATTTGGATGAAACAAAAGGAAAAATAGACTTTCTCAAACCTTCTGGACACAATGGTGAGCTCAGATTTGCACTAGCAATCTCTGATTTAAAATTGCAATAAATAGAAAAAAATGGAATCCACCCAAATCTGGTATTTCTATCAAGCTTTTCTGATTCTCCAGATCATCATATGATGCAAGAGAAGAGCATACTCAAATTTTCAATATTTACCAACTCTGTTTAGAAAAAAGGCTATCCAATGGCACCCAACCCACTCTGATACCATGTTAGAACTGGCTATGGTTGCCAAGATCTTGAGACCAAATGGAAAGAACAAAGAGAGAGAATAGAATGTGACAAGAATAAACTATATTTTTATCAATATGATTCAATGACATGATGTGATGTACAATGTAGTAGAAACCCCTTGGTTATATAGCCAAGGTGAGATACAAGATGTCATAGGATTATGACAAGTGTCTTAATCATATGACACAAGACAACTTATCACAACTACCTAGGTCACATGTGTTATAAGTCAAAAGATAAGATAACAACTAATGACAACTAAAACCTTCTAGAAAGATTCCTTCCTAGGACCTAAGTAAACTTAACTAACATGTAAATAACTCCCCTAGTAATGAATTAACTAGGTACAACACTTTATTTACACCAACATATACTTCACCACATCAAGGCCTTATATTGTGTAAGTTATCTATTTGATTGCGTAATCGTATGAATTTGCACCCCTACGAAAAATTCCACATTTACGTTACCACCTACCTTAGAGAACTAAATCTGATGATGCAATCCCTAAACCCATCACTTTTCCCTATCCACTTGGGAGCTCATTTGTGTGTCAGTTGGAGAATTTCTATTAGGGATGCTAGTGTGTTGTGTAGACATCCACGTGGTGTGCTTCTGTCTTAGTAGGATTCCTACCTCAAGAATTCATAGAGGCATTACACTCCTCCATTGGACGTAAAGTGTAACTTTTATTATTATTTTTACTAACTTCAAATGGTCCTTTTTCCTCCATTCTTCCCTTTAAATTTCCTATTCTTCCATTCATTCCATCTTCTTAACACTTCTACACACTCTTGGACAAATTTTTGATCACTTTGAAATTGCTTCTCTAATTTTCTCAATCCCACCTTCAAGCACTACCTCCATTGAAGCTGTAAGTAGCTATTTTGTTGGCTCCTCCTTTTCATTATTGAAGTATCATTAGTTTTGGAGAGCTTATGAGCTCGCTCCTTCCTCCATCTTCCTTGAGAGCACGTGGTTGAGAAGGTGATATCCACCATCTTCATTCCCCCTTAAATTATTGTATTTGTATTGTAGCATATTGTTGTTTGATCATTTCTTGGTATTTCCATTTCTATACTCTTTATCATCTTTATATACAATCATTTCTATTTGGTTGTTTGTGGAGGTGGAAACACCAAAACATGGGACTAGCTATGGTATTCTTCTTAACAAAGCCCCAACATTTTCTTGGTCTTGTGTGTGCAAGTTATCCATCAGGTGAATCTCTTGGAGATTTTGACATGGAGGTTCAAAGGTCCATTTCTACAACCTTTCTTTCATCAATTCTATTTTATCATTTATTCTAGTATTATTATTGTTATACTTTTATGTAACATGCTCAACTAGATTTCTGCCATTAAACCAAAAATTGACATTATGAATATTAACATTTATAACACACATTCCATAGCTAGTTCCATTTAGCACTTTTATGTTCATAAATCACCAATAAATCTAAAATAAAAGAATATTCATTTTCAAATGTCAATAGTTACATAAAAATTTGAATTTTCATTCAACACCTCAAAGTCAATTCTTAATTACATAGTTTTCTTTATATTACATCAATTTATTATTTTTCCTCAATGATACAATTACATATAGAATTTTGATATGATTCCTTATCACAGCTTGCCTCCACTAGTGGACTAGAACATGATTTAGGTCCTTTTCCACCTAACCATGAAGAGTTGCATGCATGTGCATTTGCTTAAATGATTCATTTATTCATGTGCGCATATATGCCTGAAGTGAACAGAGTTGGAGAATGCATGTACATTCTGAATAGAAAAAGGAAAATCATCCTTACATACAGGAAATCCATATTGAAAAAAATCCAACGTCAACTTATTCAAATGCTTCATTTAAAAATTCAAAGAAATTTATCCACAAACATTTAACCAATTTGATTTATATATAATTTTCCTAGTAATCATTACCAAAGAAATATTAGTTCATTCAGAAGGAAGAATACATTCAATCAATTCCAATTCTATTTTTCTAGGTTTTCTGTTTCAGGTTAATCATGTTTGTTTGTTGTTCAATTTGAGATTTTCCATTATAATAGTTCATAAAAAATCATCAATAAATTGAATCAACATAACTATTATGAGCTATCAAGCAAGTTTCCACTTTCAAAGGAAAAGCAGTTGATATTGTTAGAAAACAATGATCTAATGAGAGGGGGGTGAATCAGTAGATATTAAAGCTTTTAATTTTGTAGATTCAACCTTAAACTCAAATGTGCAGATTGATGTACTAACAAATATAATAGTCACAAGAAAAAAAGGAATCAAAACATAACACAGTGTGTACATGGAAAACCCAAGATGGGAAAACCCACAATGATAAATGCTACTAGGAACTACTGTCCTAATCCAACCTCACAAGAATCAAAGTTCAGTTACAATGCTTAGGGTTGCAACCCAAGGAAGCAACAACTCCTTATTTAGAAGCTACAACTTCAAGGATGCTACAACACCCTGAATTGAGTTGTAACTCAGTATTAATGGAGGCTACAACCTCTTAGAAGGATTTTCAATCAACTATGCATAACATGGTTCTGCTCAACCTATGATGCATCGATTTAGCACATTATATTGTTCTCTTTGTTCTCTCTCACACAAATATAATCAGATTCTTGTATTCTTATGATTCTTCTTAGATTTGTTATAGTTCTCTCTCACTTCTTCATGCATTGACCCACACACTCACTAACACATTTTTCTAGCTCATGCCTTCGTATATTTCATATGAGTCAAAAAACCCTGTTACGGTTTTTCATTTGCAACCTACATTTGTAAATGTCAAAACATCAAGCTACCCACATACTGTTATGTCCATTAATGATGGCATCCAATCATATTTTCCATATCTCATATCGGGTTGCACACCAATCATCCTTGTTATCAAGAATTTACCAAATTTAGCTCTCTTTTTTACCTCAAAATATAATATGCATTTAGTTTCCTCTTTTGTTCATTTGATCATATTTGATTTTGATCCAGCTTGTCACTGTTTTGGCACTGTCTTCATTAAATGCTCACATGTCGATCAGTTAGGAGATCAAATTTTGTCCACATGTCAGTCACCAACTTGAAACCCCTGTTTACATAGACTAGACCATCAAGTGTGAACATTGGCAAGTGTTCATCTTGTAGACTAATAAAAAAGTGGGAACACGGTCAGGATACATCCACAAGCCCATTCTAATCACCAAGAAACTCAACACAATCTCTAACAACATTGTCTATAGAATTTATCAAACCAGAGCACTTCAAACAACACCGTCAAAAAGAAGAAATCACTTCTAGATCACCAAACCAAGAAACATTTGAGTTGAGGGAACATACCACTATTACAAACCTAATTCCAAAACCATTGATCAAAAGATGTAAATGCAGAGGAATGCAGAGTAGAATACATTCTCTTTGTCATCACCAAAAGTACAGATAAAGCAATTTTCACTCTGGTGAACATAAGTCACTCAACTCTTCATACTTGACACTCCAACTTGGAACACAACTGCTACATAAATTTTTGGGAACCTAAATGCTTGCTCTTGCACTTCTAGGGTTTTTCACCTAAAAGGAGAGAGATTTAGGTCCAAAAATGCTTATGTAACACTCAAACCAAGATACGTGCAATGTGGTATAATGTAAATGAACTTAACTAGATGTAATAGAATGATTAAAATGAACTAGAATGAATGCAAAAGTGCAATTTAAGCTATATTTGAAAACACTTTGTGATATGCAAACAACTATGAAAATGAAGAAATTATGCAAAATAGAGAGTACAAGGGTAAATCTAAGTGCACCTGGATGATGTGTGAGCTTTCTGGAATGTCTGGAATGTTGGTGAATTTTATTAATTTTTCACAGTGGGACTCATTCGTCACCCACGGTGAATGGGTCCCACCTAGTACCTAAAATAAGTGTCAGGAATAATGTTGTATTTAATGTTATTTGTCAGGATAACATTCAAAAATACACTTAATTAAGTCATATGAGGGCATAAAAAGGAAAAATAAAGCATGAGAAAGGTGTAAATAGTGAATATGTGCCTAGAAAAGCGTGAAGGCTTGTTACAAGACTTTACAACACTTCAATATAGGACTTGTTGATGAGAAAAAGGTGATTTTTAGGTAAATTATATTAAAGAGTCTAGAAGAATGTAGAAATGTCTTACAACACTTCACAACACCTTCACAAGATGTCATTCTTTGAATTTTAGTACCTAAATAAGTATGTTCAATCCATGTTATAGCATAAAATCAAAGAAAGATAATTCCTACACCATGAAACAAGACCTAAAAGGCCATTAAAATGACAAGGGGCCATTTTTCTATGGCACAATAACATCTTCAGACATGCCTCTAAATAACTACCAATTCATAAACAAAGACATTTAATATGCAAGAAATGCAGAGCAAGCTACTGGACCATTCTTATCGGAGGCTCAAACTTGGATCATACCATACCAGAGGTTCACTCAAATCTTCATACCAGAGCACTAGACCACTAACAATCTTGATGGAACATAGATAACCATGTTATAGACCTTCTTCCAGATCCACAAGACTTGAATCAAATTAGTAAAGGACTGTTGAGTAGATACAATTCTCATAGTCCACAGATAACCAACTCTGTCAGATCCGTTCACAGACTAGTGAACTCAACTTTCACTCTTCATCAAACTAGTAGTTGTAATCTAGGAAACATCACCCATGGATGTCCTTTCACTACAACAACCTATATTATGATGAAATCAATGACAACACCAATTAGACACATATTTTAAACAATCTCCCCCTTTTTTCATTGATGGCAACACATGATGTGAAAAACCATCATAGACAACATCCATTCAATTCCAGTATACTCCTTTATTTTTCATGATTAGACATCCTACACAAATTTTCAAACTCAGTTGTCCTTGCAATATGCTCTCTTTCACATGAATTTCTCTTCCCCTTTTTTTGAGATTAGATAGCCTACACAACATTTCTTGCACTCTCTCTCCCCCTTTGACATCAATGAGAAGGGGCACATATTTGCACTCTACTGCTCTGAACAAACTGAAAAGGCACTTGTTGACCTTGATTTAGAACTGATTTCGGTAATACCTAGCTACTCCCCCCAAGGGATAGCCACCACTTCTCAAATATAGTCTGTGAAAATAGGTAATCTATGGTAGGTGATATTTCTTCAGAATAAAAATCAAGTTCTCTAAATTTTGAAACCAAATTCTCTAAATTTTGGATATGTTGTAGATGGATATGTCTAGATGCTAACCCCATCTCTCTAGCCTCTATCATGTAAATGCAATAAAATGTGGTATTCTTCAATGTCACTCACTCAGGTACCCTACAACCAAATTTTCACAGTCTCAACAAGTTGGAATCTTCTGGATGCCCCTATATCACTTAGACTTTGCATGACTTGATCACATAGTGTTGAACCTAGGTCAAATGAATGATAAATGAAACTCCCCCTAGAAACATGCCTTATCACTAGAGTTTAGTTATATGAAGTGGGAGAAATCACTCCTAGTTTCTACCTCAAGTATTCAAACTGTTCAGTGGGAAGAGGCTTGGTAAACATATCAGCCACTTGTTCCTTGGTTGGAACAAACTCCATGCTGACTTCCTTGTTTGCAACCTTTTCTCTAACGAAGTGATATTTTATTGAGATATGCTTGGTTCTAGAGTGTACTATTGGATTCTATAGTAGAAAAGGCGAAAAAATATTGCTTCTTACCCATCCAAGAGACTAGCCTATTACCCAAAAAGAAAGCTCCTCCAGTTGTACTCTTTATGTCATCCACACTTCCTACCCAATCTGCATTTGTGTATGTTGTAAAATTGAATTTTTTTCTTTTGGGATACCACAAGCCATAGTCAACAGTGCTTTTGATGTATCTAAAGATTCTCTTGAGTGCATTGACATGTGATTCTTTAGGTTTTTCTTCAAACCTAGCTACCATACAAACCACTTGCATTATATCAGGCCTAGATGTAGTTAAATATAGTAGACTTCCAATCATAGATCTGTATGTAGTCTGATTTGAATCCAGTGACTCATCATATTCGCTCAATTTATAACCTGTGATCATGGGTGTACAAACTGATTTGTAGTCCTCCATGCCAAACTTCTTAAGCATTTCTTTTGCATACTTGGTTTGAGATATAAATATACCTTTATCAGCTTGTGTGATTTACAAACAAAGAAATAAGCTTAGTTCTGCAATCATGGAAATTTCAAACTCATCTTGCATGGTTGTAGCAAATATTTTTCACATTACATCACTCCTACCATCAAATATAATGTCATCGACATATACTACAATAATGATCATATGCATACCTTCTAATTTGAGATACAGATTGCTATCAACACAACCCTTCTTGAATCCTTGTTGTTGTAGATACTAATCCAACCTTGAGTACCAAGCCTTTGGGGCTTGCTTCAAACCATACAATGCATTTTTTAGTTTGAAAACATAATCATCAGTCTTTGACAGTTGAAAACCTTTCAACTGCTCAATATATACCTCCTCTTCTAGGTTTCCATTCAAGAAATTAGATTTGACATCCATTTGATATACCTTGAAGCCTTTGTAGACTGAGAAAGCAAGAAGCATTCTTATTGCTTCTAACCTTGCAATAGGGGAAAATGTTTCCTCAAAGTCAATCCCTTCTACTTGTGCATATCCTTTACACACCAATCTTGCTTTGTTTCTCACAACTACTCCATCTTCATTTAGTTTGTTTCTAAACACCCACTTAGTGCCAAATACATTCTTGTTTAAGGGCCTAGGAACCAGTTCCCATGTTTTGTTCTTTTCAATCTGATTTAATTCTTCTTCCATAGCTTATATCCAATTCTCATCTTTTTTGGCTTCAACAAAGCTTTTTGGTTCAATCTGAGATAAAAGGGAAAAGTTCACTTGTTCTTTGTTCTTTGCAAGCCTTCTTCTTGTCCACATGCCATCATTCTTGTCACCAATAATCTAATCTTTCGAATGATATTTTTGAACATATTTTGCCAGAGCTTGATCAACTTCTAGCTCATTCTCTTCTTCTTCTTCAATCCGCAAACCTAAGCCATTCTCATTTGACTCGCTTTCTAGATTGTTTATGCTAGGTTGACCCTGATTTTAACTTTCATCAACCCTAACATGTACACTCTCTACAATTTTGTGCAATCTGTTATTGTAGCATTTATAAGCTTTTCTTTGAGATGAATACCCAAAAAATATCCCTTCATCACATCTTGACTGAAAACTTCCTAAATCCTCAACATCTCTTTTGATGTAGCATTTCCTGCCAAATACTTTGAAGTGCTTGACTGAGGAAGGCCTACCAAACCACAATTCATATGGATTTTTACCACTATTAAATATGATAAGAGATCTATTTTGAATGTATACAATATTTTGTACTGCTTCATTCCAAAATGTATCTGTTAAGTTTTCCTCATTGAACATGGCTCTAGCCATCTCCTTCACAATATGGTTTCTTCACTCTACCACACAATTTTGTTGTGGTGTTCTTGGGGCTGAATACTGGTGTTTGATTCCATGGTCTTCATAGTATTCCATGAATTCTCTTGACATAAATTTTCCACCTCTATTTGATCTTAGGAATTTGATCCTTTTATCGATCTCATTTTCTACCAGCATCTTGTAACTTTTAAATGCTTCAAAGGCCTCATCCTTCTCCCTTAGGAATGTGACATATGCCATTCTAATATAATCATCAATCAACATCCTAAAGCATCTTTCTCCTTGAAATTCCTTTGTTCTCATTGGTCAACATAGATCAGTATCGATTAACTCTAGAGGTTTTGTAGTTCAATAGTCCTTGGTAGGAAATTTAAAATTTGTTAGCTTTCCATACTGGCATCCTTGATAGATCATATTGTCAAGCTTTGCAATCTTAGGCATGTTTCTAACCAATCCCTTTGAGCTTATTTTTACCATGTATGAATGGTGATCCTATACCTACAAAAACATAATCAAATAACACATCATTAGTCTATTATGCAAGTTAAATCAACATTCCCCATGGAATTCATTTGAAATGCAAATAAACAATAAATAAGTGAAGAACACAATAAATAAATCTTTCAAATCCTATCTAATGCAAATAAAATTTCAATCCCATGGGGGAATTGGTGTCATTTTGATGTGGAAAATGGCCCTTTCCCAATCCCTTGTAAGCTTCAATGATGATTTGATGAATATTTGATGCTTCCTAGATGAAATTCCTACATAACCTAGCTATGAAAATGTGAAAATAGATGAAGAATGGACAAGAAAATTCAAAATATCAAGATAATGTCTTTGCATGAAGTTGTCGATCCAAAATCCAAATGAGAGCCTCTTATTTAAAAATGTGAAATATGGAGGATGAGGCAAAATGGATGAATGTGGGAGAAAAGACCAACCAATAGGATGAAGCCACTTGTCAACATGTGAGTGGACAAAGGTGGAGCACATTTTGGTGAATGTGCAATTAAATGCAATTAGGTGGAATTTCAAAATGGATGAAATGACAAGCTAGAGGGAGAAGAAAATGAAGTTAATGTGACTTGGCTCAAGGAAAATGACATGTAAGAGGCTTAAATGCCTTGTTGGATGTACAAACCCTTTTGGAGGGATTTTTCAAACTTGGATAATATTCCCTTTTGATGCCTTTTTGAAAGTAATTGAAGATTTAATAAATCAATTGAAATGATTTTCATGAGCAAGTTGCAAAATCTAGAGGATTTAGTGGATTAAGATTAAGATTAATCAGGATTTGATTAATGTAAAAGGAGATTAGTTGATTTGACCATTTTGACTTAAACTTTTGGATTAATTTAAATCAAAATGAGAAGAAAATGAATTAGACTTAATTAAATAAATATTTTGATTTATTTAATTAAAGAAGATGGTGTTAGATTAAATCAAATAAAGACTAAATATTTAATTTAATAGAATGATTTTAGAGATTTAATTAAATAAAATGATTTATTTAATTAAGAGATGAAATGTGATGAATTTAATTAAATAAAGATTATTTAATTAAATTACCAACAAAGGAGATGATTCAGGATGAAGAGGTGTTAGTAATTAATATTAGGTGTATAAGATAAATTGGTACATTTTTTGTGTCTACATTTTTCCCCTCTTTCAAGCAATGTACCCGTTGCGTTGGTTCAAAGAATAAATTGTTGAGATCAAAATTTAGAATTTTTTGATTTTCTAAATGCCCCACTACTACCCTGGCAGAAGTAACATGTTGATATAATGCCCCCTCAAGAGATTGGACCAAAAATTGGATTTTTGGGTGATCTCATGAAAAAAGAGGAAAAGGTGCCCAATGGGTCCAAAAAGGGTCGAGGATGCCAAAAAACATGCAAGAATGTGAAAAAATGATGCAAAACAACCATCAGTTCGACGAAAACGAGATTGGGGGTCCAAAACCCTAGGGGATGGCTAAATAGGGTCAAAAAACCCTAATTTTCAAGCTTAAATAGACCTCGAGGGGCCACTTCGAATTCATTTGCACACCTAGCCTTTGGAGATTCTTGCATTTTGAGCTCTGAGCACTGATCAAGATGGTGCAGCACGTGCTTCCACAACACATTTTCAAGTGCATTCAAGTGTACCAACGACTACCAGGTATAGGACCACCAGTATGTCATCTTGTCTCGACCTTGTTTTTTATGTTTTAGTGCATTAATTAGGGTCTAAAGGTCAACCAATTCAAGCGGAATTGTTTGGCACCACTGAAAAACCTTAAATCAGCGCAACGTGGGCTTAAAGTACATAGCTAGTGTGAGTTGTGTTGCAGCGGTCCAGTTTAGAGTTTAGGGTTTAAGCGTCAAAGTTAACCACATTTGTGAATAGTGCCACGGTGATCTGGTTTGCAATTTATGCTTAGGGATAAAACTAACATGCTGTCAAAGTGCATCGTGGCGGCAGAGTTTGGGAATTTCTGGTCTCCAGTGACACAATTTGGAGTTTCCAAGCAACGCTGTCATTGCAAACAATGACACATTTGTTGTTTTAGGCATGCAAAATCCAACCAGGATCTTAATTGTTTACGAAACTTGATGCAGTGACATTTCTAATGCAGGAGGACATGGAGCTAGTCCATTCACAAGAGCATAGGTCCTCAATTTTGAGCAGATTGACTCTAGATCCCCCTTTGCACAAGCTACTCCAGGATCACCTTGGGGTGATTGGACTTTGGTACATTGTGTATGCCCCAACCATTAGGACACACCTAAGGATGATGGCAGTACTAACAAAGAGATGGCATAGTGAGACATCCTCATTTCACTTCCCTACAGGTGAGGCGACAGTGACCTTGGAGGGTGTGTGGTGTATTCTTCAATTATTGATCCACGTAGAGAGGGTCATCTATGATGTGGATGCAGGACAAAGGCTTCTTATGATGGCATAGGCTTGGACGAGATTATTTTTTCAAAGGGACAAATCGAGTTAGAGCAGTACAAAGGTTAGGTATCGTCTTTCTGATTGATTGTAGCCACTATCATTTCAAGGCTTGTAGCACCAAATTGGCGCAACCAATATTTCAGCCTAGGATGGGGTCTTTCCTAGGAGTGGATGCTCTGATGGAGAGAGTGCTTTGCCTAGGGGCCAGTGATACTAGCCTCCCTCTAGCATGATCTTCATGAGTTTGGATATTGCGATAGCAAGGCTATTGGAGTAGGAGTTACATTATTGCACATCTAGGCTTGGGAGCACATTAAAATGCTTCACCCATGAGTCACACCTATCGACATGGAGCCAGATGACCCAGTCATCTAGAGATACAGGGGTGGACTATCATTCAAACATATAGGGGTAGTTGACATCTAACACTAGCAGAGGGTCATCGACGAGATGACATTCTTTACTTGGAGGCCTTAGCTGGACATGCCCGCCTGGTATAACGATGTTCAACAGTTGTTCTTCACTAGGAAAGACCATTTGATGTAGGGAAAAGAGCACATGGTGATAGAGCGGTACCTATTGAATCAAGTTGCTCGACAGTTTGGGGATGTGCAAGACCATCCCGATGATGAGTTTGTGGCAATATTTGTGTGCACTACGAGGGAGACCACCCAGGGTTGACCAATTATAGCTGAGGATGTGGTTGATAGTTTTTGATAGCTGATGGCCAAACCATGGTCATACAATTAGGGGCTGATAGGTGTAGGGGTTACATAGGCATATAGAGATTGGTTCCATCCTCTGGTGAGATTGATAGTTCCCAGTGCACACATACTGCAAAGGAGACCTAGAGGCCGATCAACAGTGTGAGGGTGGGGGTGAGGAGGTAGAAGAGACAAGGATGGTGACAGAGATGGCGGTGGGGGTAGAGGAGGAGGAAAAGGATGATAGTTAGAGTAGCAATTCGAGTGACACAGGGATCAGAGGGATTCCCCTAGAGATGGACATCAGGATTATCCCAGGGATGGTTGCCAGGACCACGACAAGGAGCGGGACCCACCAAGAGATGTTCACCAAGACCAACCACCAATTCAAACACCACCATAGCTAGACCTAAGGGATGGCTAGATTTTGTAGTTACAGGCTAAAATACAGGTGGTCACTACAGAGAGGGACCAAGTGAGACAATAGGTCTTGGCCCTGACAGCCAAGCGAGATCAGGCCATACAATAGCGGTAGGCTACCAAGCTACAGGCACTGCAGGAGATCGGTCATCAAAAACAACTGGAGAGAATGGTTGCATCCTCCTCTAGGAGAATAGTGTCTATGTGGGCATACCAAGAGGCCATACAAGAGGGTGAGTACTACCGGGTGCATTATCACCAGACAGTGCCTTGAGCAACATGAGTTCCAGATTATTCACAATGGATTGGATACATGCGTCCAAAGGATCATAGGGAGAGGTAGGGTGGCGAGGGGAGTAGCCAGTAGGGCTAGCTCATTTTTTTATCAGAGACACTATTCTTTTGAGATCCACGGGCTCATTTTTGATAGCCTTGTGGGCGATTGTATTACTGATTGATATACACACATCTGATCCTGATCCATGTACCATGACATTTTTATTATTATTTTGATGATATATGAGATGATATTGTTCGATCGGATATGATGTGTTCGATTTTATTTATGCATGATGGATAGATGTATCTTATTTTCTATATGCGATGTTCTATATGTGATGTGTGTATGTTTTTTATCCTATGTATGTTTATATATGATGTTATGATGTGATGCAATGATTATGCAGATGTTCATGGATGTATTTCTTTTTTCAGTATCTTTTCTGTGCACTTTTTATGATGATGTATGGATGGTGCAAATGTTATGATATGCAAATGGTTAGACTAACTGATCCATATTATGCACTAATGGATGGTGATGAATGTATGAGATGCAATGACATATTCTTTTCTTTTTCAATATCTTTCTCTTGTATGGTATGGTGATGCATTTATGGATAACATGATGATGCGCATGCTATGATGTGATGATGCTTTTATAATGATTCCTTTGTGATGATGTCTATAATAATGATTTCTATGTGATGATGCATATAACATGATATGATGCACATGGTATGATAATGCTTATATGATGATGCAAATGGATGATATGATGTATATGTGATGTTTATATGATTATGTAATGGATGTAAATGTATGTTTTATGAGATGCTTAGAATAACCAATCTATATTATGCAATGATGAGATGAAATGCATGTGAGATGATCAGTGTTTCCTATATGATATGGTACGATATGCATTATGTTGATGGTTTGTGGATGTGGGATGGATGCATTAGCGATGATTTTGATTAACTGTTATGGTACCATGTTAGCGCAAAGAGAAACAAAACGAAATAAGAGAATCTAACAAGTCAAAAGATGATGATGACGATGATGATGATGATGATGATGATGATGATGATGATGATGATTTTCTTACTAGGAATTGGAACTTTAAAAGGGTCATTTACCTTATGTTTGATAATACACATAGGCACGATGCATCAAGTTATAAAGAACTAGGATGGCGTTGCACCTAGTGTGATGGACTTTGACTTGACAATCAGATAGGAGTACTCTTGTTCACACCTGACATATGGAACCTTATCTAAAATGAAATTCAGATATTTCAAACATGTCAGACCAAAACATAGAAAGGAAAACCTTCCTATGTGGTCAACAAGACACCTGAAAAACCCTCCCTACACCCAAACAAAGCACGCATGACCAAGGTTATTTTACAAGAATATCCAACAAGCACAGAAGATAAAAAGATAATGATCATTGCCCCATTCCTTTTTCTCTAAATCCTTTTGTTTGGAAATCATTGAGAGGTCATTGAAATGAGCACAATAAGATAATTCAAAAGACAAAGATCAAGTAAACAAACAAGCTAATGTTCTTCATATTGCTAGCCGAGACTAAACTACGATGATGCCTAATGTTGATGCCCATTGTAGGAATCCTAGGAAATGATGTTATCAGATGATTTTGGGATTGATTGGATAATGGGATATTAATACCAAGATTTGACTAGCTTGTTTACTTACTGACTTAGACTTGAGACTTTGACATTTTGAGTTTTCGCTTTTGAACTGCTAGACTTGTTTCCAACTGTTTTACCAAAGGTTGAGGGTGACGATTAATTTATTATGAGTGAATGTTTATTGCAGGTGAAAGCAAAATGGGACAAATGGATTTTTGGTTTTTTGAATGTTTTTGATGTTTTTCAAATGTTTTGAGGCTATTTTTGGTAATTTCAAGATGTTTTGCAATTTTTTTTATTTTCAAATTTTCTAATGTTTTTGGTGTTTTCGGAGATTTCGACCAAGAGACTAACCTAAAGACCTATCCTAGGGGCCTCAAGGGCTGATCAAATATCAGCCTTGCCTATGTTATACATGTAGAGACCACATATTTTGACTAACACAGACTCAATTATTGATGAGATATGAACAAATGGATTGCCAATTTATTGTGACAGACTCCTAAAGGACTGACTTAAGTGTCTCGGGGGATGATCAAATATCAACCTTGCCTATGTTCAGAGCTTAGTGACCTGTAGTTCGACAAGATGTAAATGGTGATCCTATACCTGCACAAACACAATCAAAAAACACATAATTAGCCTATTATGCAATTTAAATCAACATTCCCCATGGAATTCATTTGAAATGCAAATAAACAAGAAATAAGTGAAGAACACAATAAAGAAAGCTTTCAAATCCTATCTAATGCAAATAAAATCTCAATCCCATGGAGGAATTGGTGTCATTTTGATGTAGAAAATGGCCCTTTCCTAATCCCTTGTAAGCTTCAATGATAATTTGATGCTTCCTTGGTGAAATTCATGCATAACCTAGCTATGAAAATGTGAAAATGGATGAAGAATGGATAAGAAAATTCAAAATCTCAAGATAATGTCTTTGCATGAAGTTGTCGATCCAAAATCCAAATGAGAGCCTCTTATTTATAGATGTGAAATATGGAGGATGAGGGAAAATGGATGAATGTGGGAAAAAATAACAACCAATAGCATGAAACCATTTGTCAACATGTGAGTGGACAAAGGTGGAGCACATTTCGGTGAATGTGCAAATAATTGCAATTAGGTGGAATTTCAAAATGGATGAAATGACAAGTTGGAGGGAGAAGAAAATGAAGTTAATGCCACTTGGCTCAAGGAAAAGGACATGTAAGAGGCTTAAATGCCTTGTTGGATGTACAAACCCTTTTGGAGGGATTTTTCAAACTTGGAGAATATTCCATTTTCATGCCTTTTTAAAAGTAATTGAAGATTTAATATATAAATTAAAATAATTTTCATGAGCAAGTTGAAAAATCTAGAGGATTTAAGTGATTAAGATTAAGATTAATCAAGATTTGATTAATTTAAAAGGAGATTAGTTCATTTGACCATTTTGACTTAGACTTTTGGATCAATTTAAATCAAAATGAGAAGAAAATGAAGTAGACTTAATTAAATAAATATTTTGATTTATTTAATTAAAGAAGATGGTGTTAGATTAAATCAAATAAAGATTAATTTATTTAATTTAATAGAATAACTTTAAAGATTTAATTAAATAAAATGAATTATTTAATTAAAGAGAGACTAAAGAAGCTAATTAAATAAAATGATTTATTTAATTAAGAGATGAAATGTGATGAATTTAATTAAATAAAGATTATTTAATTAAATGATCAGCAAAGGAGATGATTCAGGATGAAGCAGTGTTAGTAATTAGGATCAGGTGTATAAGATCAATCGGTACATTTTCCGTGTCTACACCATGTTATCAAAATTTACATGTCCTAATCTTCTATGCCACAACCAACTTTCTTTTTCTTGACTGATTAAACATGTTTTTACTTCCACTTCACATAGATTATAGAGGTTACTATCATTCCTAACCCCTTGAGCAACTATTTTACCATTTATTCTTATCTTGCAACCTTTAGAATCAAATACAACTTTATATCCATTATCACACATCTAGCTGACACTAAGAAGATTATGTTTTAGGCCTTCCACATAGAGCACATCTTTAGTTTTGTTCTTTCCATCTAACCTTAGAATTCCTTTACCATGAATCTTGATAGCAGTGTTATCACCTAGACTCACTGAACCTCCTTTCCTCATTTCAAGTTGGATGAATTTATTTTTATCTTTGGTCATGTGCTTGGAGTAGCCACTGTCAATTACCCACAAGTCTTGTTCTTTTGCATGCAAGGAAATTTGAGAAATCATTGACTGAGTAGGAATCTTCTTTTTCTCCTTCTATACCTTCTTAGGTTTATTTTCAACCTTTTCTTCCTCTTCCTTAATCACTTTAGCTTTCTTTTCAGCTTTAGAAGATATAGTTATCTTCTTCTCAGAATGAGTATTTTTTCTTCTAGAGTTTTTTCTACAATCTCTAGCTATGTGACCAAAATTATTGCAATTGAAACATACTACATCCATATCAATTAAAGGAGAAAATGGATTTTTTCTCATGAAATTTATGTTTCTCCTTGGATTAACTTTGCACTCTCTAGCCCTATGACCAAAATTGTTGCAAGTATAGCAATGCCCATTAAATTATGATGAATACCTGGTCATGTTGTATCTCTCAACTAGATTAGGATATCTTCTTTGTTTAGGTTTCCTTGGATAGTGAACTCTTGTGAAACCATCATTGTCAGTTCTCTTAGGATTTTGCTTGTTCTTTTGTTGATCCAGATTTGTCCATTTAACCTTCTTGTCTTCACTTAGTTCTTTCTCTTTAACAGATTTCTAAACTATAGTTAACTTGTCTTCATCTTTGGAAGCTCATCTTCTTTGTTAGATTTTTCATCCTTGGAAACTAATTTTTCTTTTGCTCTAAATATTTCATAAATCTTTGTAGAAGTATCAAAAAATGAACTCATTCCATTTTCAAGTCCCAAACCATATTTTTCTTTACTATCTGGCTTTTGTGTACTTATAAATTCATCTAGAATGTTAGTACCACTTTTCAACTTAAGAATTTTATTGACCTTCTCATTAGCTTTCTCCAAATCTTTTCTTAGGGAAACTATTTCTACCTCCAATTTTCAACATCTCTCCATCTTTGTTTGCAACATAGACTTCATAACATCTTCAACTCTTTTGAGTTCTTCTATCTAAACTTTCAAACCAACTATCACCTTATTAGATTCCTCAAGTTCTTGAGTTGATCTGTCAATCTCCTTTTGAGCATTCTTTTTTAGTTTCTTGTTTTCCATCTTCATATTATCATATTTATCTCTTAACTCCTCAAGGTCTTCAAGGGAACTAATTAATTCTCCTTCAATATCAACAAATGCTTCAACTTCTTCCTCATGTAAGTCCTCAACTAGTCTATCTTTTTGGTCCTTAGTTTCCTTAGCCATAAATATAAACTATTTCTTGTTTTATCTCATAACAAGAGCATGTTCATGATCCTATTCTAAATCACTAGCATTAGAGACTTCACTTTCTTCATTGATATACAAGCTCTTCTTCTTTGCAAAATTCTTCCTTTTTGGATAAGTCATTTTCTTTATTTTGCTACCTTATTCTTGCTTGGCACTATCATTTTTACCATATGGACACTTTGAAGCAAAACACCATATTCTCCCACAATTGAAACATTTAAATGGGAGCTTACCTTTGTACTTACTGGACCCTCTCCTTAGTCTTCTTATGAAGTTAGCTTCTTCTTCATCAGTTTCATCATGATTGGATGCAATGACCACAACTTTGTCTTGCTTATCAACTTTATCATTCTCTTTCTGAACCACCTTAAATGAAACTTCTATTTGGGATGATTCAACATTAGGCATTCTCATCTCATATGCAGTATTTATGCCATGCACTTCATCAAGAGTGAGTTTATTAATTTCTCTACCTTCTTCTATAGCAAAAATATTGGCATCAGATTTAGTTGTCATAGACCTGAGAACTTTTAGCACAACATCTGCTTCTTTTAGATCTACACCATATCCTTTAATGGAATTTACCACATCATCAACTCTCTGAAGATAGTCTACAATCTTCTCTTTTTTAGTCATTGTCAAGCCTTCAAATTTTTCTCTCAGTATTTGTTGTAGACATCTAAATTTGATCACTTCCATATGATAAAATTCATCCTTTCTTATTCCTCTGTTATGTATCCCCTATCCACATTAATTAAATAATTTATCATTTAATTAATATTTCCCATTATTCTAATGTCCCTAATGTATTTAATAAATAAATTAAATACCTTATCCCCTTTCCTCTCTAAATTAAATAAATACTCTAATTTATTTAATTTAGTCATTTTTCCTTTATAAATTTAAATCAATTTTTAAATTCATTCTTTCTCTCTCCTTGTCCCATCCTCCATAATCTTCTCTAATCCAAATTAATTTAATTAATCTTTGATTAGGATGTGAAAACTCCTAATCATAATTGGGTTCACATCCTCCATAATCCCCCACTTTCCCTCTAATTCTTCATTAACCTGCTTAATCTCATGTTTGCACAAACTTAATCACATGATTAGGTCAACCTAATCCCCATGCCATTTATGGAATATTTCCAAAGTCAACTTCATTTAATTCTTTCTCCTTTTGGAGAACACAACCCCTTCCCCATGTGAATTTTTAATTCACATTCAATACACCTAGGCATTTGAAAGAATTTCTAATTCTTTCTCTCATCTTCATGTGGATATTTGAGGAATTTTTAATTCCTCACATATCCCATCACCCACATGTGGACAAGGACCTCCTTTATGAGGAGATCTTGTCCAAATACCTAAGTACTATGAAGTACCTCCATCTCGTCTCCCCTTGACACCTCACCTGCCACATGTCAAGATGTGAGGGCTTGTGAGTTCTCAACTCACCCTAGCCCTTGATCTTGTCCATCATGGCTTCATCTTGACCCTCCATTGTTTAGAGGCACTTCCCCTAAAAATGGAGTAATTTTCCCTCATTTTCATCATCCACTATTACAATAAACTTTAGCACTCAAGCTACCAAGTACTCATCCAAGCAAATCCACCATTGTTGCAGCACCCTTAACATCCACATCTTACATCCATTAAAATACCCACAAAGACCATTGCATTCTCCATCACTTCATGATCATTTAGAGCTAGGTTTTATGTTATTTTTCCATCAAAGGATCACACATTCAAATGATCAATAGGGCCAACTAAGTTATCAACTCAACAAGGTAAAAGATTCCATATTTCTTGCATTTTGATTGAATTCATCATATGCCCAATCTTGAGTGTTTGTATTGTGTTTTGATCTTTTGCATTAGTTAGTTTTTTACACTTTAGGTAGGTCAAATTCACTTGCACACATTTTTGGCACATCTAGTGGGACCCACGTCATGGGTCTACACTTTACAATTTTTTGGTGTTCGAATTTTGTAGGTTTAGATTTCTACATGCAAGGGTGAATCCACCCCGACGAGCGAACTCACCAGTTACAAAGGCGAAACTGTAGTTGAAAAATGTGAACACAAATTCACCTTTTTGGGAAAAGGGGTGAACTTGAGATGAAAGGCAAGACCACTCAATACATAGGCATATACATTGGAGGTCTCTAGGAATAGGAGAGATTGAATTAATTACAAAGGTGATTGCAAATTTTCCCCTTCTCTAGAACAAACAAATTTGAATTCACCCATCCATTTGGATAGGCTAGTGCAAATTTTCCCTTCCACCAAAATAGACGATCTTGATCATCACACATATGTGAGTTTTTCTTACAGAAAGATGAATTTGAGGTATTCTCGAACCTTTAGTCTTACAATTCTAGCCTCAATTTGGTGTTGATTTTGGGTAATGATCCACTAACTTTTCTGTTTGTGAGTGTGACATTTTACTAACCATAATTTGTGTAGCAATTGTTCCTCATTCGTACAAGACCAGTGGCATTAAATTACTGACATATTTTCTATAGGACGATTGATCAAAGACCCCTAGATTAGCTCTGTTTGTTATCTATTTTTCATACTAATCTAGGCACATGTAGTTTAATTAAAGGGTCAATTTACTTCGTTTGTTGTGCTTGGGAGAAATTTGTTGATGTATCCACTCCCCTTACACCTTTCCGTGATCATGGGTGATGAGAAATCATAGTTTTTTCTAGTCTAGTCTAGTATACCTAGGAGGTGCTAGTGTATCTAAGCTCTCCCCATGCACTATGTGCGAGCCTGGGGACCAGCTGAAGTGTCTACTATCGTCTTCCCTTAGTAGGACCTGCCTAGTATTTCATCACCTAGGGGATGATCCCAACCGTTTGTTACTGGTGGGGTATATAAAGGGAGGATAACTAAAGTTGTACCCCAATCCAGTCACTTCGTGTTTAGCAAAGCATTGAAGCTAGGGTGATACCTAGATAAAATGTCTAGGGTTGGTTTGAATTTCCAGTACCTCGATGGGGCTCCTGATCCATGCTTCTGATGGGATAGTGTTCACGATTGTGCCTCATGTACCTAGTGTATATCGATGACGCATGAGATAGCCTTATACAGTCTAGATAGAGACTTGTGTTTTAACTGCGGCTTGGTGTAGTGTAGGGGATGTGCACCGTACCTCAAAGTTACTCATCATGTACTCCCTTGGGTTGATATAGAAATCCTCATGGTGGAATATGATATTCTCTGAGTGAGAGTGTGAAGGTGAGCTCGTGGCATCTGTTGATGACCCTATGAACTCAAATCACTAATTATACACCCTCATGAGAAAGGGTGATCTAGAGAACCACCCCAATATCATAGAGTATTAACCTTGGGTTTTCTGCTCAAGGTGGTGGTCCTACATCAAGTTTGTAAACCTTCAATACTAATTTTAGGACTGTGTTTCCTGACATGTCTTCATTGTGTGATATCAATGCTTATTTTTAGTTGAGTCAGTCTAGCCTTTCTATCTATTGTTTGTCATGTTTTCTATCATTTTCCATAGTTTTCCTCTACCCTTAGTGGTGAATTTACTTCTCACAGAGGTGAATTTTCATTTTGGACAAGTGATCTTGCCCTATAAAGGGGCTATTTCATGTTTGAGTTTAGTCTAGGTCATCCATTTAGGTGAGTTCATCTTTGTTAGAGGAAAATTTTCCTGTAAGTCCCTTTCTTAGGCAACCCTGTGTCAACCTATTCCCTGGATAGGTGAGTCTACCTAGCCCTTAGGAGAGTTTGTGTCTAGTCCATATCCTTCAAGTCCACCTGTTCCCATAGAATAGGAAATTTTGTCTCCTCCATGGGTGAACCTACTATCCATAGGGGCGATCTCACTTCTTTTCTAAGTCTTCTCTATCTGTACACCTCTTAGAATAGGTGAATGCATTTTCCACAAGGGTGAATCCATGTCTTCCTATTTCATCCTTGTCCATACAGCTCAAGACTTGGGAGAATTCGTTTCTCCAATAGGCGATCCCATTTTAGGCGAGTTCATTCCTTGTCCATACAACTTAAGAAATACGCGAGTTTGTTATCCCTCGATAGGAAATTTTCACCCCATCTATATGTTTCAAGACTTAGGTAAATTTGTCATCCCCATTAGGAAATTTTGAAAATCAAGTCAACCTATTCCCATTATTGTGTTATGAGGATTTAGGAAATCCCACATTTTATTTAGGTGATCCTATAAGAGTTTTAGGTGACCCTGCCCTTAGATAGAAAAATTTGCACCCTGAGTTTTCCTATTTTCTTTGCATCCCAAGATATAGGTAAGGTTAAGTCTTTGAAATAGGTGAGTTTTCCCAACATAGAGGTGAGTCTGTTGACCTTGAATAGGTGAAGTCATGACCTAAAGAGGTGAATTTGTACCACACAAAGGCATGTGTGCTTTCCATACAAAATATAGAGAGCTAATCCTTTTGTCCACTGAAAGCATGTCATTTTTTGAGTCCTTTGTCACGATAAATTTTTTTTTATCATCATCTATTCACTCATAATCATCACTTTAGTCCATTTACATTTTCCAAAAGTCATTCATTGATCAACCAAATAATATAGGTGTACTATAGAACATCCCTAGATTGCATATCTATCATCGGTTCATCAATCCCAATCCCCTAGACTTTGCTTTAGAGGTTTTTATCCAAGTTGGCTTAGGTGTTTGATCCCAATCATCACCTTTCACACTTACTTAGGATCATTATCTATCCTGAGTTAGTAATCATCCATGACCAATCAATCTACTTCCATCTTGAGGTAGATTTGGTGTTGTAATCATCATTGTCAATATTTAATCTGATCGCCAATATCTTACGTCATCTAGTTCAACCTCTGAACTTGGTTTAGAATTAGCCTCATCATCCAATCCAATCGATCATCCAATCTTATCAATCGTCTCATCCCATCAATTAGCCTAATTGAATCCAACTGCATCAAATATCCAATCATCCAATCAATCCATCCATCATCTAATCAAATCAATCATTTACTCATCATCTAGGTCATTCATTTAACTACACCCTAGAGCATAGAGTTATCTTAGTCCAACCTAGTAGTTTTGCATTTCCATGCCCCTTACCTGATCATAAGCTAAGAAACTCATGGCAGAACAATAGGCTCAAGATACCCAGCCTAACATTCCTTAGAATCCCAACAATGGTGGCTCATCGCAATCCAACACTGAAGTCCTTACTACTTCACCTCCTACTGACAAGAGTATGGTCAACCAACCCAAGGTCCTTGTGGATGAATATCTCAACAATCTTGTCAATGTCCAGATGAAAGGCCTTCTCCTCAAAAAGCATGGGGATAAGATCCTCACCACATTGCTCATGAAGGGAATCAAGCCACCATCGGGCTTTGACTTATCCTAGTATGTCAATGTCACACCTCCTGCATGCCTAGTATTGTAAGACCCCCAGAATTCATAGAGTAATCCAGGTAATTCATACCTCCCTGAGGTTCCACCATAGGAGGTTTGGTATCAACCTGGGTTTGATAATGTCCTGCTTTATCAAGTCATACAACCCCCTCAAATTCTAATTTTAATTATGGGAGCACCTTAGCCAAGAAATCCTCAAGGCCCTGACCCTAATGGTCCCCTTGCTTTTGGTATGCCACAGATCCTCCCTAATCCACCACCAATTCCCATCACACAAAGCTCAACTCCTATACCATTTTCACAACCTCTTCCACCTAATCAACCAAGTCAACCACTAGTAAATACTGGGGGCAACCCTTTTGCTGCACCACCTCCACCTCTAGGATCTACACCCACATCTAATTTACTACCACCTTCATTCATATCTCAACAACCACCTCAAGGAAATATCTTGTCCTTGCATCAACCTCAGCTTAACCTACAGTAGGCAACACCATCTCAACCACCTCACCAACATGTGTCACAACAACCTCTATCTCAACCTTTACACCATGCCACCATACTATCTCAGCCTCCACAACACACTTCAATTCCTTCACAACCCCCACATCAACCATAGGTCACTTCACAACCTCAACAACAACCTCCACAACAACTGCACGGTGTCCCATTGCAAACCCCTTAGCAAACACAAATTTCCACTCACCAACCAACATTATCTTATTATTTGCCTCCTCACCAACCACAAGTCCCTCAGCAGCATCAAATTACTTCTTAGCCTCTTTATCAACAACCACCATCTTACCAACAACCACCTTAGCATACACAAGTCCCAACACAAATGTTAAGCAACCCTACTACTCAATACCTATATCAATTGTTAAGCATGTATATTGCATAAGCTACCCCATCCAATCCTAATCCCAATCCCACTTATCACAATCTTCAACAATCCCAGCAACAACCATCTTGGAAAAATCCCCAATAGTCACAACAAAATCCTTATTACCATCCATACAATCCGCAACAGCCTCTGTATGCTTCCCAACAACCAACTGCTACTTACAACTATTAGTCAAATCTGTATTATTTCCAACAACAACCACCATACCAATAGGGTGCTTCCACCTCTTCGCATTACCAAACACCTCCTCCATATGAACAAGGAACCTCCACTTCCTATTATAAATCACCCCCTTCATATCAATAGGGTGCCTCCACCTCATATTATAAAAACCCCGCCATCCTATCAGTAATCTTATGTTAATCGACAATCCTCATATCCCAATCAATATCAGCAAACCTCCTCGTATCATCCTTCACCATCATATGATCAAACCATCCTGACTCCATCCACTTAATGCCAACCATATTCTCCATAGATTCAATCCAACTCAACCAATCCTCACTCGACACCTATCAATAAGGAGTGGGAAGAGATCAAAGCCAAATTGAAAGACTTACAAGTAGGGACCTCCAAGAATTCTTTCAAATTTGAAGAGATTTTTCCCTATCTATTTGATCCCTCGATCTCACTTGTTCCTTTTCCTAAGCATTTTGAAATGAAAAAGTTTGACAAGTACAAAGGAACTAAGGACCCTAAGAACCATCTCCAAGAGTTCTACTCACATTGCCAAGAAGTCCTACATAATGACAATTATCTCCTAAGGTTATTCCCTACGAGCCTAATGGGTATAGCCCTAGATTGGTTTATGCATCTTCTAAAGGGATCAATCTCTTCTTTTGCAAATATTTTAGAGAAATTTTTTGCACACTTTTCCTTCAATTTGGAGAAGGATACTGATACCTTAGATCTTCTGAAAGAAAAACAATGTGAGGGAGAAACCTTTGCAAGCTATCTACAAAGGTGGTGCGCTTTGGATAGTCGAATGAAATCCCATCTTAGTGAGAATGATATGGTGACCATTTTTGTGGAAAACTCTCATTCATATATGGTACATAATCTCAACCTTCATTGTGTCACAACCTTTGTGGAATTCATAGAAAAAGATGCTATCATTGAGAGAGCACTCATTGCTAAGGGGAAGGTTAAAATTTACAATCCATATAAGGACAAGTTATCTAGAGATAAGTCCCACTACTGGAACAAAAAAAAGAATGTTATCAAAGATGGTGTCATAGATACCAAGAATGTTCAAGTAGCTAACACCTCACAGAGGTCACAATAGGTCCCTAATCAACCGTTAGTTTCTAATGTCATATCAGTGCCATAGAAGGCTCCACATTCTCCCCAATAGTCCAATCAGCAGAATCAAGGGAACAATAAACACACATTCACTCCATTGGGAGAATCCATAAGTGTTGTCCTTAATAGACTCCTTCAAGTGAGCTATCCAGTCACCTATCATGTGACTAATCCTTTGAATGAGTCTAAACCAAAGCTTGCCTGGTATAGAGAAAATGAATATTGTGACCTTCACAAAATCAAAGGGCATTCCACAAACAAGTGTCAGGGACTCAAAACGTACATCCAAGATCTTATAGATTGAGGTGATATCCAAGTGGTTACAAACTAGGCCACATCGTCCAATGCCCAACTCTAGATATATCAAAATGATTTCCAAAAACACAATTAGGGTGCTAGTACATCTAATGCTAATCCCAAGTCAATCAATAACAAAAATCAAAATATCAACATAAATAATGTCAACTACAAGAATCTACCCTTATAACTATGATGATATAGTTATGTGTAGCATTCAAGTAGGGCCTCATGTATTCATGATTCACATTAAAGGAAAAGACCTGCAATGTGTTCTTACAACCTGTTGCACTCGCATAACCATTCTTGGAGCCTCCACATTAGCCCAACCAACTCTTGTAAGTTCTCAATACAATATTCTTGATCGCCTTGAAAAGACTCCAGCTCAAATATCCATCCTAGATTTTCTTAAGTCTTCTCCTATCCATCAAGAAATCCTCACTAAAGCTTTGCAGGATACCCATGTCCCCAATGATATAGATCCTACCCAATTTCAAGCCATGGTAGGACACCTGTCATCCACATATCAACTAGGCTTCAATCAAAATGACATGTCTTCCATCGACTCAAACCATAATCATCCCCTTCACATTGAGGTCCTCATAGCCCACAATAAAGTAAAAAGGGTCCCAGTAGATAATGGATCCACCCTTAATGTATGAAATAAATTGCACAATAGAAGAATATGATATGAAATATATTGCAAATACTTGATAATAATTGAGAATAACCTACCACTTCGAGGGGGGAAACCTCCAAACATCTCTAATGAGAACACACTTCACAATATGATGATGAAATAAGACTCACAACCTCCTATATATACCTATTTATGCCTTGGATATCACCTAGCCTAACTTAGACACCCCTATATAAGATCTAGGCCAACCTAACCAACTAAATAATAATATAATAATGATAACATGACTTAATTAGGAGTTAAGATAGCCACAATCTGACTTTTCATAACCCAATTTACACCAATATTAAGGGTGTAGCATTCCCCCCTTCTTCAGAGAAGCATTTTCCTCAATGCTAATCAATTTTGTATTCTTTTGAATGAACTCCTTGTCCTCCCATGTGGCATCTTTAATTGGTAAATTCTTCCATTGGATGAGATACTCAATGATAGTTCTATTTTTTAGCTTCTTCATGTGTGTTTGACGAATGCACTCTGATTCCAAAATTATTCTTCCTTCTTCATTGAGCTCTGGTAGTGTTGTTTGAGTTGAAATATTATGCCCAATTACCTTCTTCAAACAAGAAACATGAAAAACTATATGTATCTTTGTTTTTGGTGGCAACTCTAGCTTATAGGAAACACTACCTATCTTTTGCATGATTTTGTATGGCCCATAATACCTTGGATACAACTTATTATTCTTTTTTTGTTGCTTTAGTGATATTTTCTTATAAGGCTGCAATCTCAAGAAGACCCAATCCCCAACTTCAAAACTTATTTCACTACAATGTTTGTCTTCTTGTTGTTTCATTCAATTTTGTGTCATGGCTAAATTCTCCTTGAGTCTTGAAAGTACCTATTGTTGATGAATCAAGTGGTCCTCTACTACTTGAACTCTGGTGACACCTTTAATGATGATGTGATGGAAGGAGGATGATATCCATAATGTGCCAAAAATAGAGACATTTTTTATGAGCTATGAAAAGAAATGTTATACCACCATTCTGCAAGTGGTAGCCAATCTACCCATTGAGACTATTTCTCTAAAGTGAAACAACATAGATATCCTTCCAAACACTTATTAACAACCTTAGTTTTCCCATCTGATTGAGGGTGGTATGAAGAGCTATGAGCCAATTGAGTACCCAAACATGAGAATAAATCTTTCCAGAAGTGACTAGTGAAGATAGGATCATGATCACTAACAATATCCTTAGGTGTACCATGTAGCTTTTGGATATTCTCCAAAAAATATTTTTCAACTACACTTGTTGTAAAAGGATGTGATAATGCAATGAAATGTACATATCTAGTGAGGAAATAAACTACTACCATGATGACATTATGACCTTTAGATTTGTGAAGCCCTGTGATGAAGTCCATGGATTCCTCTTCCCAACATTGGCTAGGAATAGATAAGGGTTGCAAGAGACCTAGTGTCTTAATTGTTTCCCCTTTATTCCTTTGAAAAACCAAACATTCAGCAACAAATTTTTGAACATCACCTTTTAGACCTTCCCAAAAAAAATCCTTGCTTGACTCAATGATATGTCTTCAAAAATTTTGAATGACCACCAACTGGAGACTCATGCAGCTCTATGAGAATCTTGTGTTTAATAGTGGAATTCTTGTAGAGATAAAAATACTCTTTATATCAAAGAGTATCTCTCTTACAACAAAACTTATCTAAAATACTATGATCACTTTTTAATTGTTGGATGAGATTACTTGTCACAACATCATTTTGTCACTCTGCTTTGGATTCCTCCACCCAATTTTCTTGTAATATTGAAAGGGAACATAATAAGGCTTCATCTTTCTCATCCTTCCTTGAAAGTGTGTATACTACAATATTTTCCTTCCCTTCCTTATATACAGTCTCAAAGTCATATCCTAACATCTTAGTGACCCATTTTTGTTGCTCTTCAGAAGATAGTCTTTGTTCCAAAAAATATTTTAGGCTATCATGATATGTCTTAACCTTGAAGTGTCTACCCATTAGATAAGGCCTCCATTGTTTAATTGCATGAAGGATTTCTATCATTTCCTTCTCATAAATAGGTTTTAGTTGATTCTTACCCTTTAATTGATGACTCTCAAAAGTAATTGGTTGAACTTCTTGCATTAGAACTGCTCCTATCCCATTTCTAGAAGCATCACATTCCATAATGAATTTCTTGGTGAAGTTAGGAGTGGTAAGCACTGGATTTGTACACATAGCCTCCTTCAATCTCTAAAATGTTGTATTAGTGAACTCATTCCAATGAAAATAATCCTTCTTGAATAGAGTGGTGAGGGGTGCTGCTATATGGCCATAATTCTTCAAAAATCTTCTATAGTACCTTGTCAATCCCAAGAGACCCCTCAGTTTCTTAATGGTTTTTGGAATAGGCCATTCCATGATAGCCTTAATTTTTTTAGGGTCCACCTTTACTCCTTCATGTGAAACTATGTGTTCCAATACTCCACCTCCTTAAGACCAAAAGCACACTTGGATGGATTAGCATAGATTTGATGATCTTAAAGTACTTGATCCACATGCTGAAAATGTTCTTCCCAAGTCTTGCTATAAATAAATATATCATCAAAGAATACTAATACAAACTTTCTCAAGAACTTCTTAAAAATGGAAATCATCAAAATTTACAATGTAGATGGTGCATTGGTAAGACCGAATGGCATCACCAAAAATTCATAATGACCCTCATGAGTTTGAAATGTTTTCTTACAAATATCTTCCTCCTTAATCTGAATTTGGTGATAACCAAATCTAAGATCTAACTTGGTAAAATACATAGCTCCATTCAATTCATCTAGCAAATCATCAATGATTGGAAAAGGAAACTTATCTTTAATGGTGTACATGTTGAGCACTTTATAATATGGAAAAATGTGCCAAGTTTCATCCTTCTTACATACCATCACCACAAGAAAGGAGTAAACACTTTGGCTATGCCTGATAATTATTGCATCTAGAATCTCCTCAACATTTTTTTCAATCTCACTCTTTTGTATGTGTGGATACCTATAAGGCCTGATGTTTGGTGGTTGGCTCCCTAAAACTCATTGTATGGAATGATCATGATCTCTCTTAGGAGGAAGTCCTTTTGGCATATCTCCAAGAACAACTGAGTGATGGTCAATTGTAGCTTTTAAATTTGGATGAGTAGGAGTGTTAGATTGAGAGACTTCTAATGAACATAGCTAGGCCACAAATCCATCCACTCCTTTCTTAATCAACTTTTGCATTTGATGAGAGCTTACAATGTGTCAATACATTTCCTTCAACCCCCTTAGCTCTACTAGCCTTCCTTCTGATTGAAATTTCATGAATAGTTCTTGGAAGTTTATCTCAATTGTTCACAATGTCGTAAGCCATTGTACTCCCAAAACAATATCTACTACACCCATGGATATCGCATACATTGGGGTATCAAGTTGATAATATCCCATGGATAATTTAATGCTATGACACTTCCCTGAACAACTAACTGTACCACCATCTACAATCAAAATTTGAAACTCTAGAGCTAGATATATAAAACAATTTAGACAAGTAGCTAACTTTTTGTTGATGAAATTATGAGTACTACCTGAGTCGATCAACACTATTACTTTCTACTTCTTTAAGAAACCCACCACCTTGAGAGTTTGTGGAGCACTAAAACCTAAGAATGCATGACAAGAAATTATTGGTTGAGAATCATGTGATTCCTCATTTGACTCCCTTTCATCCTCTAATATGGGTTCCTCCTCTTCTTCCTCACTTGGACCTTCAATATAGAATTTTTTTTTTCACTACATTTATGCCCTCAACTGTATTTGCTATCACAATTGAAACACAACCATTTTTCTCTTTTCTCCTCAATTTATTGTGGATTCAACTTAGTAGATTGCGGAAGAGAATTGTTTTAATATCCTTTTTCTCTTTTCACGTTAGCCCCTTGCTTCGTAGGAATCAAATACTTCTCCTCTACCCTACATGCTAAGATACAAGAATCATTTATAGAGCTAGGACTAAACATGCATACCTCATGTTGAATTTGATCCTTGAGAACCCCCAAGAATAAATCATTCAAGTTCTCCTCTGTAATTATATCCACTCTTAAGGATAGATTTTGGAATTTTTGAATATAATCCTTAACTGATCCTATTTGTTGAAGTTTAGTAAGTTGGCTAAAGAAGTTGTCTATCACGCTATTACTATATTGTGCTTGGAGTTCCTCCATAAAAAATGACCATAAGACAGTGAGACCCTTTTTCCTTCGATGAGTACAAGTCCAACAATACCAAATGAATTGATCTAGTTCTAGATATAGGGAATCCATCATGACCTTTAGTCCATTTGGGATTTGGTGTGCTTCAAAAAAAATATCCATTTGGTTTATCCATGTTAGAGGACCCTTTCCATCAAACTTGCACATATCCACCTTTGGAAATAAATTCCTAGATCCCATAGGAGTATTAAAAATTGTGTCAATGTTAGCTGACCTGTAATTTTCACCTTGGTTGCTTGAGAACTCCTTTCTAGGTTTAGTCATATAGGCACTTAACATGTTTCGTATATCCGATATATCTCCTCTTAGGTAACACATATCCATCTTCATTGAGGAAATGTCTTCCTTGACCTTACTGATTTCCTCATTAGGAGTAATATCCTCTATTTTTACCCCATCCTTATCAAGAGTCTTCCTCGAAGTAACAACATTCTTTTTGCACCTTGTTGTAGGCCCCGTCATTATGGGAACCAATAATTTTGAGATAAATCACACAAATGAAACTTAAATTATCTAAAAAATTTACTATAACTTAATAGGGCCAAAATAACTCTCCCCTAGAAAAATATCCAAGAAATAATCAAATTTGCAGCCTTGAGAGTGATATTTGTGGAAACCTTAATTTTTCAATAACTTGCTTATTTCTACTGTAATTTCTCCAAATTTTTTACTATAAACTCCTTTAGAATGTATTCAAAAAAATAATAAAATTTAGGCTCCAATTCAAAAAAATGTGAGAGATATGTAGATTCCAAATAAATTGTTTTGAAAACCTAATTATATAATAATTCACTAAATTCTACTCCAATTCCTCTGAAATATGGATTGTAGCTTCTTTAATATGTTCTTCAAAAACTCTTTAAAAATAAGAATTTTTTTTTCCAAAATATGAAAGATATTCTCTTCCCAAAATCACCTTCAATATTGAGAAAAAAATCCTTGCCTCTATGGTTCCAAGATCATGCTTTGATACCACTTCTTAGGAAATAACTTGTGCAATAGAAGAATATGATATGAAATATTCTATAAATACTTGATAATAACTAAGAATAACAAGCCACTTCAAGGGGGAAAATCTCCAAATATCTCTAATGAGAACACACTTCACAAAATGATGATGAAATAAGACTCACAACCTCCTATATATACCTATTTATGCCTAGGATATCACCTAGGCCGAATTAGACACCCCTATATAAGACCTAGGCCTACCTAACCAACTAAATAACAATATAATAATGATAACATGGCTTAATTAGGAGTTAAGATAGCCACAATCCAACTATTCATAACCTGATGTACACCAATATTAAGGGTGTAGCACTTAAATCTTTGTACATTGAAGTTCATAAAATAGGTAGGCTACACTCATTCTAACTTAAATAATCATTTCATCAGTATCAAAGAATATTACAACATAGAACAAGAATCCAAAGGAATTATTTGTCTCCCTATCTAGGTTGACCCTATTGTACAATATACCAGATGCCATGTCCTTAATCTAGACCTTCCATATAATCTCCTTCTTGGTCACCCATGGATCCATTCCATCCAGGCCATCTCGTCCACCTATCATCAATGTCTAAAATTCCAATTCAATGGGATGGAAGTAACTATACATGTTGATTCACAACCCTTTGAATATTCTCATGCATTAGAAGCTTCCTTCCCTCACTCTCACTACTATCCAGGAGTTGAAGTGGGGGCACTTCAAGCATCATTATCCAATCCATCTTTCAACCCAACATCCACCACATCTTCCATTCCATCTTCCACATATGAATCCAAAATCACCAAGGTCTAGATCATAGATAAAGGTTGTGGTGAGTACGATATGTGCACAACTTTGAATGTGGCAACCATTCCACCATCACCTCGTACCTATGGACAACATTCTCAGTCCACACCAAAAAGAGAAGAGAAGAAAATCACACTCAGTTCTAAGAATGTGGGTTCTAGCACTTTTCTATCTCCTGGGACACAACAAGATCAACCAGATGATGATATCAGTCAGTGGATATACTAAGAAGAGCCCAATCCTTTTCCCCCTCTCAAGGAATATTTCTAGGAGACTTATCCTTATGCTTCTAAGCTAGCTGAAAATTATAATTATCAAGGGGGAGGCCTTGGTGTAGAAGAACAAGGAAGATGGAAACCCATTGATACTCCTATGTAGCCAAGACATTTGGGCTTAGGCTATGACACAAAGCAAAAGGGTCCTACACCATCAACTAGTACATCTAATAACGTTAGTGTGAATAATGGTTTCCTTGAGGACATACCTAAGGAAGAGTCCATCATACTCGCATACGATGATATAGATCTCTCATCCATGTTTGACTACCTATTTGTCTTTTCCATCAACCTTTCCCTTCACCATCTTGAACTTATTGACTAGGACTTATGAGGTAGTGCACCTATCGATACCTTTTCATCAGGGGACACTTATTTGCATCTCATGGGATTGGGGGAAGATGAACACCCTAACCAAAAAAGTAAGAAGAAACAAAATTAAAAGGTTTCATCTAGTGAAAACCTCTTTGAGGCACTTCTTGACTCAACAAAAGTCAAAATAAAGGGTGTATCCGATAGTGAAAACCTTGATGAGGTGCTAGAGGATGGGGATATTCATCTTCCCCTTATTGGAGCTCAGTTGTCTGAATAGTCCTCTATCTTGATCAAAGAACCTCAAGAAGTTAATTTGGGAAGAAAATAATACCCTAAGATCACATATGTAGCCAAATCCTTGTTGAAGGAAGAGAATTTTATCATCTTCAATCTATTAAAAGAGGGAATCATCAATTTCGCATGGAATTATTCAGACATGCCAGGTCTAGATCCTACCTTGGTAGTACACCATTTGGATGTTCATCTAGATTCCAAAACTGTTAAGCATAAACTAAGAAAAATGCATCTGTAGGTGGCTTCCCTTAGCAAGAAAGAGTTGGAGAAATTATTAGAGGTTAGGTTCATAAGGCCTATTGACTATTTCGATTGGATATTCAACATTGTTCCCATGGCCAAAAAAAATGGAAATATCATAATTTGCATATATTTTTTGGGATCTCAATAAAGCTTATCCTAAGGATGATTTGTCGCTCCCAAACATTGATATGTTGGTCGACCTTATAGTAGGGCATGAGATGTTATCCCTTATGGATAGTTTCTTTGGCTATAATCAGATTAGGATTACACCAAAAGATCAACATAAAATTCCTTCACGACCCCTTGGGGAACCTTCTGCTATAATGTCATGCCCTTTGGACTCAAAAATGAGGGGAAACTTATCAACGTGTCATGATTGCTATGTTCCATGACCTCATTCATATCATAATGGAAGGTTATGTTAATGACCTATTAGGGAATTCCAAGACTAGAGAAGAACATCCTGTGATCCTAAAGAAAAAATTTGATCAATTAGAACACTACAAGCTGCATCTAAATCCAAAGAAGTGTGTATTCAGGGTTACATTAGGAAAGCTCTTGGGGTTCATAGTCTCCAAAAGGGGTATAGAGGTAGATCCAACAAAGGACAGAGCAATAGTGGAAATTCCCCCACCACATAATCTCAAGTAGTTAAAAATCCTTCAAGGGAAGTTGTAATCCATCAAATAGTTCATAGCCTAGCTAGCTGACAAGTGTCAATCATTCAGACATCTTTTGTGTAAAGATACCACCTTCAAGTGGGATCTAGAATGTCAGCAAGGATTCAAAAAAATTAAGGAGTACTTGGCTCATCCACCCATCTTAATTATTCCTATTCTAGGTAAACCACTCTTGTTATGCATCTCAGCTACATTGGTTGCACTGGGGGCATTATTAGCACAACATGACGAGTCCTCTCAAGACCATGCAATTTATTACATTAGTAAAACATTGGTGGGCTATGAACTTAACTATTATCCAATGGAAAAAAAAAATTTGGTAGTGGTCTTCAGTTCACAAAAGCTTCATCATTACATGCTCAGTCATCCTGTCAAGTTGTTATCAAAAGTTGATTCACTTAGTATATGTTATCCAAAACTTATTTGAATAGCCATATGGATAGGTGGGTCATGTTACTGAGTGAGTTTTATATAGAGTACATGGACTGTAAGGAAATCAAAGGACAAGTCATAGTAGATTAGTTAGTCGATGCTCCTTTGGTGGATGCATATCCTTTAGTAGCTGAGTTTCTTGATGAAGAAGTCCTCATAGTCATAGAAGAAAATACATGGATGCTCTACTTTGATGGGTCATATACACATAATAGAGCTAGTGTTGGTGTCTTATTTGTCACCCCACAAGGTGACTACATCCCATAGTCATCTAGTTTAGCATTTCCATGCACAAAAAATATAACAAAGTATGAAGTTCTTATCATTGGTCTTAGAATTTCCATCCAATGGAATATCACCCATCTAAAAGTCTTTGGAAATTCCCAACTAATTATCAAATAGGTCAATGATGAGTTTCAGACAAATGATGACAAATTGTTACCCTACAAATGCATGGTGGATGACTTTAAGAAGTATTTCACCTTCATCCAATTTGAACAGATTCCCAGAATCCAAAATAAAGTAACAAATGCAACGGCTACAATCGGTTCCCTCATCAAAATTCCCAAAGATTGAATGGACTATGAGTTCCTCATTGAAAACCTTTTAATACTAACATATGATGTCCCTGATAGTGAGATGGTGTGTGATATCATAGGTCCTAAATCACCCTGGTACCATGACATTTACACCTATCTCCATGATAATATCTTACCACCTGACCTTACTCAAAACCAACACAAATGCTTTATCCAACGTACTTCCAACTATACCATCACAGGAGATACACTCTATCATCGTGGGTATGATGGCACTCTCCCTAGGTGTATGAATGAATTAGAAGCCTACATTGTGTTAAATGAGGTACATAGTGGTGTCTGTGGGGCCCATTCTAATGGCATGTCCTTAGCAAAAATGATTCTCAAAGTTGGGTATTAGTAGCCTACAATGGAGCATGACTCTTTTGAGTTTGTGAAGAAATTCCTACCTTGTCAGCAACATCTAGATTTAATCCATGCTCCCGCACAAGACTTGCATCCTATCATAGCACCATGTCCTTTTTCTCAATGGGGTTTTGACTTGATTAGAAAGATTTACCCTCCATCCTCCAATGGCCACACTTTCATCATCACAACCACTAAATACTTTACCAAGTGGGTGAAAGAAATTCCACCCTCCCAAATCATGAGTATTTAGATCTCCAAATTCATCCTTTTCCATATTCTCTGCAGATATGGAATCCCTTCCACCATCATCACTGACAATGGAAAGCCCTAAAAAAAAAATTTATGAAACACCTTTGTGAGACATACCATATCCAACATTGTTTGTCCTTGCCCTATTACCCACAAGGTAATGGTCAAGCAGAGGAAACCAACAAGACCCTTATCAAGATCCTTAAAAAGGGGATTAATAATACTAGTCGAGAATGGCACCTCCATTTCCATCTCGCCCTTTGGGCTTATCATACATCCATCTGCACTACCACTGGCACCACTCCATACTCCCTCATTTATGGTGCTGATGTAATCTTGTCAATTGAAGTTGATATCCCCTCACTTCAGATATCTTTGAAGAACCTCATCCATGATGAAGACACCCGGGTTACATGCTTAAGTCAGCTTGAACTACTAGATGAAAAGCGTATCAGTGCCTACAATCATCTACAATCATACCAACATCATCTTAGGAGGAGGTACAACAAGAAGGTTCATCCTCACTAGTTTAATTTTGGCGATCTAGTCCTCAAGGAGAATCAACACCTAGAAAGATCGAGATAAGAAAGGAAAGTTTGAGGCCAATTGGCTAGGTCCTTATGCTGTCATAGCTAAATATGGTTCCTGGGTGTACAAGCTTTCTACAATTGAAGGAGAACCTTTAGAGGATCCTATCAACATCATGCACCTGAAGAGGTTTTATACCTAAGTCAATTGGGTTATCCTATCCTAAAAAATACCAAAAAAGTATAAAATCATCAAAAATACAAAAAAAATCCAAAATCCAAAAAATCTAAAAAAAATGGTAAAGAGAAATAATCCATCCTATGGTGAAAACTAACCTTGGAGGTGCCTTGGATAAGTATATTTTGTTAAGACCTAATAAAAATTTCCATTCATATAGGGCTTAATAATTATCTACCTTGTGTCCCAATTACTGTATGCTTCCATCCATCCCATCCTCACATCCTATGAATTTAGTCCTTTCATCTACATCCACTAATCCATCGCTTGGTATATTTTTGTTGAGCATTGGATGATCCACATCATCTATCCATAATCCTTATATTTTATCCTACATATGAGCTTCTGTCATTTATTTTTTGGTGTTGTTTGTTAGTCTTGTGTCCTCATCTAGGACGCTCTCATTGTGTTGGTCATCAATAGGTCTCATCTTGTCTTTTGTTTTTTGTCGAACTGCGTTTCCCCTACCCTTTCCCATAGGAAAGGTTGATCATTTGATCAGCCTTTGGGGAATTTTTCTATCTAGTCTTTGTCATCCATTGTCATCTTCATTTTCCTCTTTCTTCTTTTATCCATGTTTAGTCGTCAATCTTTTATCGAACTACGAGGGCTCTACACTTTCATGTAGGCAAGGCTAATCTCTGATAAGACCCCAAGCCCCTAGGTCTTTAGGGTGTGTCTTTTTGTGGTGTCATGTCATCAAGTATGTCCTTACATAGATGGTTCTTAACAAAAAAAATATGTTAGTATCTTGAGGTCCAATCAATTTTGAATATCTTGCATAATGTCAATCATCTAGTCTCTCCTCCATCTTTGGTCTTAATAGGATGCATCCTTCCTAATCAGATGCATCAATCCCATCCACCCTTTTGATCCTATGGAAAAAGATATTTGAGATTTATTGTGATATTTTGATGCTTTTGGATTTTTTTTATCATTTTATCTTCCTATCATACTGCGCCAGGTTCACCACGATCCATCATATCATGGTGCACTTTGACTGATAAACATAGGGGCATATCTTGATCTTTTTCTTGTCTTTGTCTTCTGAGTTGTCCCATGCAATACCCACCAAGATCCCTGTGGTCTTGTGTTATTTTGGGGCATCCTTTTGTTATTTTGGTTATCCCAATACCTAGTTTGACCAAAGCCATTACGGATTTGGGGTGTTGGGATAGCCTTCTTGTCTACTATTTTTTTATGCGTTAGACACTAATCTACCTTGGTTCCTTATACCCTACCGTATTGTGTCTTATGCTATAGAAAAAATCAGTGCTCTCAAAATGGAAAAATAACATTAGGATTGAATTTCATTTATCACCCTGTTGCACTGCATTTACCCCCATCCATCCTTTCCCTAGTCTATGGTTAGTGAATTTTGGTTGTGCAAATGCTCATCATCCATCTTCTCTTCTCAAAATTCCTACATTTTTGACAAGTGTAGTATCACACAAGTCATTTCTTATCTTGATATGTGATACATTATCACACCCATCATTCACATAGGTTGCATTTATCAAGACGCTGGTAGTACCAATGTCATCTTTGTTGTCAAATCCCTGGTCTATGACATAAAAATTGAGCAAAGAAAATGATATTGATACATAACTATAATGAAAAGCATGGTCACCATAGAAACAAGTGAATTGAATCATTCATTAATCTTGATTGGTGTCATACTAAACGTAGAGTACACTTTGATCCCAATAATCATGTTCATCTTAAGTTGTTTAGAGTAATCTCAATTGGTTATTCTAAGCACCTTAAGTTCATTTCATATCATTTCACCTCATGTTCATTTATCATAATCATATTCATCTTATGGTGCTTAAAATAATATAGATTTGTTATTCACAACATCTTAGGTTCATTTCATCTCATTTTTCATTTATCATTTCATTTTAAGTTGTTTAGATTGATCTTGGTTGGTTATTCTAAGCATCTTAAGTTCATTCCATTATCATTTCATTGCATTATCTTTTTTAGATTGCATACATTACATTATGTTACATTCATTGAATCCATCCATAACATAACTACATACGCAGACACCACATTTTTCATTCATTGCATCCCAATACATTTTCGTATCATAATCAAATCATAATAATATGCCTGGGAATTTTTCCAACTAAAATTAAAGGTAAATTGATTGTGCATTGTACACATACATCTCCACTTGCATCACAAAGCATTAGTCTCATGTCCATAGCATATACAATCATAAATCATCCATCACATCCTGCATCACAAAGTGTTATCCATAATTCATTTCATCCATATCATCCAAATAGACATAAACATCAATCATCATAGTCACGTGCATATATCATAATCATCATCATCATAACCATCTGCATATCTCATAATGGTCCATCATACACATGAATAAACATCCATCACATAATCACCACATAGTGTCGATAATGTCCATCACACATCATATAAAAATATCATGTTCATCAAGTCCATCATAATCCATAATGAAACCATAAACAATCCATAACTAGTCCACAATAAGTCCATCATAAAAGAATAAAAACATGTCCATCAAAACCCATCAAATAACACACAAGTACAAAGCTCTAATCAAATACAGAGACTACATGTCCTAAATGAATAAAGAATAAAGAATAAACTAATCAATGAATGAAGTAATATCTAATCTATACTGAGAAGTATGTAGTCTCTACCTCTGTATGTTGCTCATCCACCCTGAACATGTCAAAAATTGGGATCCTATCACCCTTTTCCTCTCTATCCTGAGCTACCCTCATCTGATCTTTGAGGAGATTCTTCCCTTGAACCTGTACCTCTGGGAGGAGTCTCACAAAAGCTATTGTACCCTCATGTGTGAGTGGCTCCTGAGCAGATGGAATTGGCATCTAAGGTACATGTTTGACATAAAGAGATACCCTCTGTGTAAGATCTGGCACTGCCTGATGGTATGCAAACATATAATAGGCCACCTCTATCCTCACATTTTTTGGCTCTACTACCTGGGACCTAGCTAGATCTCTCTCAATTCTATATATGTCCCTCAACCTTGAGATGTATCTCTTCTCACTCTCCCATGCCTCTTGATCCATCTACATCTAATCCACTTGTTCTTGTAGTCAAGAAATCTATTGTACCACTGCATCTCTCTCACCCTATAGGGCCCATACCTATCTCTCTACTACCTCCACCTCTCCAACACTGCCCCTGTATCCCCCACTATAACTTCTACACACTCTGCCCTATCCTAGAGCTCACTTTCTCCCTCCTAAAATCATCCCTCTCCCTCCTCATGTCCCCCATCCCCCTCTACATCTTTTATATTTGTCTCCTAAGGTCATCTCTCTCTATGTGGGCCTCTCATAATTTCTACGATGCCTCCTCTTCTAGGGCTGCATAGTCCTTGTCTCCCTCCCTCTGCAGCTTTTCTATCTCTGCATGCAATTTTCCTCTATCCTCCTTAGACTCCTTGAGTCTATGCTCTACAATCCTCAATTGGACCATGGCCCCTATAAGTAGTACTGTGGGATCTTCGAGTGGTGGTGGTATGTAAGGAACTATCACAAAAGGGTGTACATCTGGAGCATCCATCTCCATCGTATGCCCCTCTCCTCTTGCCTCTCCCTCTCCTCTAGCCTCCACCTCCACATCTACATTGCCTCCTCTCCTCAGGAGCTATAGTTTTACTAGCCTTGTCATTTTGAGCTCTAGGGTTTTTGAATCCTTGGGGTCTTCCCTTCTTCCTACTTTACAAAAAGGCTCTCCTATTGTTTTCAATGTTGACTATCATCTTGTAGGCCTCTCTCAAATTTTATGGATTCTTATCTCTAAGAAAATAACACATCTTATAGTCATAAGAATTACAATAAGTTACCACGCATGCATTTGAATCAAGCCATGGATAAGCATGAACTCTAATCATAGCTTTCTAAAATATTGTATTGAATTTAGTGACCATCTCATTATGTCCTTTAGTGATGTTATTGGAATCATTCAACCTGAACCTAGGATCAGTCAGATCCCCATACTACTCTCTGAAAGCTTTGTAGAAAGAATCCTTTAAATCAATACTTGCATTAGGTAATCCCCTATACCAATCCCTTGCATCCTTGGTCAGGGATTGCATAAAGTATTTCATGGAAACATCGTCATCCCATAATTCAAAATCTTCCACAAATATTTGGAAGGATTTCAAGTGATCTTCACCAATGAAAGAATTATTACCAGTAAATTTAGGGAGATGCTTCCTTGCATTATTTGGGATAGGGTTTGGATAGCCTATAATATTGTAAAAACACAATTGCCTATACCTATCAGTTTGAGGTGGCCTTTTGGGATGTATGTCCCTATGAGTATCCCTTTTTTCATCATCCCTTTTATTGTCAGATTGATCAACATTTGTACCTCTTCCACTTCCACTATCACCACCACCCTTTTTCTTATCTTCTTCATCATCCTCAGAATAATAACTACTATTCTTGTTACCTCCTCCACCTCCACCACCCTTGTTGCCACCACCACCTCCAATAGGAGTATGTCCTATTTTTTTCTTGTGGGATCCACAATCATTTTTCCCAGAGCTTGAAGACCCTAGAGTTGGTATAGACATTTTAAGGAAGGAAATCTTTCTATCCATTCTTGCATTGGACACTTCAATTTCATCCTTCTTCAAGTCTTCTTGCAAATTTTCATTTACCAACTACAATTTCATGATTTTAGGATTTGGGGGAGCAACAGATGGAATGGGATTAGCTTTGGGGTTATTTACAGGAGTTTTAGTAGATGAGGTGTTGGTATTTGTATTAGTATTGGTAGTGAATGTATTGAAAGTATTCTTCTGGGTATTATCCATAGGTTTCTTCCAATGATCTACAAATGATGTTTTCTAGGGAGGATAAGTGGTTTTAGTAGTGGTAACAGTTTTTGTATAGGTGCTAGCAGCAAAGGTTCCCATCTAAACTATTGCCTTAGGAATTTTAGGGGTGATTTGGGATGCTATTTTAGTAGCATTATCTTCAAAATATTTATTCCTAGAAGCATCCTCTCTTATTTTCTCAACTTTCTATCTCCTAGCATCCTTCTCATGCTACTTGTCTCTAATACTATCCTCCTTTTCCTTCAATGCCTTTAGTCTCTTCTTTTCTTCTTGCTCATCAAGCCAATTTTCTTCCTCCTCCAAGGCTTGCATATCCTTTTCTATGTCCTCCTCATTTTCTAAGAAGTCTCCATACTCACTAAGTATAGGGGTATGAAAGGTTTGCTCAAGTGGACCTCCTTCAAGGGGGACAAGTGTTTCCATATTAGGGAGCTCTCCCCTTGGGTTAAAATTTCCTCCATGGAAAAAAAACCCAACTCCAGATGTTGGTGGTTCTAAGAATTTCTTATTATTCTCCCAAAATCCCCACCTATCTTCTTCTCTAGAAATATCCAACTCATTATCAAACACTTGTTCAACAAGAAAATTTCCTTGACCCCCCTTAGGTATTTCACCCTCATTTAAATTCTCATTGGCATTTACACTATTTACTTCATTATTGAATTAGGAGATGCTCCAACAAGAGATTTGATAGACTTATCTGATTCAGTAGTTATCTTCTTCCGTAGAGGTTGTTTATCCTTTGTAGGCTCAAGTTCTAACTGCTGCTTAGGATTGTTCTTTGTGTAACTTCTAGTTTTCCTCATGGTATCAACTGTTGTGTCAGATCCTTCTTCTTAGTCTCCCTTCAAGATCTTATTTTTTTACTGGTATGAGAAACTTCAGAGTCGCCACATACAATTCCGGGAAATAAAATTTGATTATATCTTGACTTTTTATTTGTGACCTCAGAGAAAATTCTAAAAATAACCCAACAAAATATGACATAATTGACTAGGGTTTGATAAATAAATTGGTAATGATGTATGTAGCTTTAATATTTGAACTAATAATTCTTCCAATAAAGAATAACCAAACACTTGACTTTGATTGTACCAAATCTGCACTAGAGACTTTAAATTTAGAAAGGTCCCTAGTAGAGTTGCCAATTTTTTGTTGTTTTTTAAATACCAACCAGATCTTCAAGGAAGCCTATGGATTTTCCAATTCCAATGGTTAGCAACCTCAAAGGGGCTGTCCAATGAGTGAGAGAAAGCAATTAATCTTTCCTCCTACACTTCAAGTTTTGCAAGACCTGGGAAGGTGATCCCACAATGCACTTATAACATTCCTTCAAAAGATTTCCCTATACATTGCATATTAAGCAGAAACATTCTCGTATCTAGGACTCAAAAAGAGAAAATTTGCAAGGAATTGGAAAATCCCTTATACCTTTATAGCTTGGAGCAAAGAATGGGCAATTTGAACAAGAACTACAACAACCATCATCATTATGAGTATGATTTTAATTAGATGAATTGTTCTTTGACATGATCTAGTTAATCAAATATATTTGAATTTGTTTAATACATAGAACAATGCATTATCCAAGGGTAACAATGTCAAATTCATAGTATACTATAATGCAAAATCAATGGCATTTGACATTTATAGACTATTATGGATTTTCATTACAAATTCATAACTCAAATTTTCTAGACAAAACATACTCAAAGATCCTATGAATTAACTCACAAACCAGTGACTGCATTAAAGTGTTTTAATCAACTACTTGAATTGAAGCATAAATGCACACACACATCCAATCACATGAATTGGAGACCAATAAAAGAATCCTTGATCATTTCATTGTTGATTCATCAACAAATACATAGGAGACAATCTGCATGAAATTTTCCATTATCAATTTTCAAATGCTATAATTGTTGCAAAAAATTTAAGCTAATTGTGAATACAAACTCATAAACTAAAACTTAGTGAGTTATTCTATATCCATTGTATGCTTATTACACTCCTTGAAAATATTTGATAAGACTACCTGAGATCAACCAAAATTTTTTAAAGACCCATGCATAATAGCCTTGAATTCCCTCTTATAAGATTAAGGGAAAACAAGCATTAGGTTATTGGCCGGTCACATTACATTTCAAAATGTATTTCATTTTATTTCAACCCCCAAGCAGTTATATTTACACTTGAAGAAATGGGGGGAGAACTACAAAAGGAAAAAAAAAACTTGTAGAAGCCTATTGAACTCGTATCCTCATTATTCGAGGATTACACGTCATCACATCATTCAACAAAGCACACAAAACATGAGAGAAGAATAATAAATCAAAGAGGAGAAACTTGGTTGGATTACCACATGCATTTTCAAATTGAGAGGATATATATTTTTATTAAATAGTTATTTCAAAGGTCAGATTTGTATTATACTTGACCATGCTCTGTATCCACCTCACCATCCCCATGACTTACTCAACATATTTCTACAACCAATTCTTGTACTTTTCCTCTATGGGCCAGTTGATATCTAATAGTTTTTGCACCTTTTTGTTATATGCATTATACTTGGCATCAATTACTACTCTGGATTCTTTCACAAAGGTGTCCATGTCTATATGAATCTTGATGAGATTATCAATTAAACCATTCAACACACTTAAGTCCAAATTATCATCAATGTATGTTATCTATGGGCTCATAGTTGTTTGATTCCTGAAGAAAGCTCTCCATGGTTCATACTCTTTGAGTGTTCCATATTCATTAAGGATTTAAGGTACACCTTGTTCTTCCATATCCCTAAAGGCCTTGATTTTACCTTGTAATTACCCACCAATTATTTCATGAAATCCTGTGAATTCACCAATCATTTCAATTCCTCTTATTATGTTTGGAAGGTTTGTTGGAGCTTCAGGATCTTCCTTTGCATTTTCTTGAATCTCCCTTAAACTATTTAATCTACTCCATTTATTCCATGTTCTCTTGAAAACCTCTTGAACATGTTGGAACATTTCAAATGCCTCATGTATACCTTTATAAATTAACCATGTGGCTTCTTCTTTAAGGGCTACTTTGGTCAACCTGTGGCCAAGAATTTCTTCAACCATATCCTTTGTAATCTTGTTCATGTTCTCTTGGAGCTTATTTTTCTAAGACTTTGTTACTTGGAGCTCCTTTTTCAATGCATCAATCCTCAGCTTTAAAGTATCTTTTTCTTGTGGTGAAGTACTAGATGGGGAAGTAGGTAAGGTCTTACGACCTACCTTAACCATAGAAGCTTTCACTTTATTATATTCCTCAACTAGCTTGTTGTGCTTCTCCAACAATTTCAAATATTTGTCCTAAGAAATTTCTATAGTATCAATACTCAACATGGTCGTATGCATTGTTAACCTTGAAAACTATGGAGCTGTCATCTTTGAAACCCTTCCTAGAATAAAATCTCCTAAAAGGCCAGTCATTGTTCTACTGAGTCTGCACCTCCCTGAATCTAGTGTTAATGACCAAATAGCTAGTGCATGTAAACTCAGGCTAAACCCTAAACCAAAAATTTTCTCATCAAAAGTCTCCTCCGAGACCATAGAATTTGGGTCATTCTTGATTGCATCTAGAGCAATTATTGATGATAGGTTCCATCTTGGCATCACCAGCATCCCATTGTCTTTGACCAATCTTCTAGATTACATAGGATTCATTTGCTCAATTTCTTGAACAATCTCTTCTTTAGTCTTCTTTCTGACTTCTTGCTGTTGTGAAGGATCCACTCCCTCTTGAGCCTTTTGTATCCTATCATTTATTTCCTAAGCTTTCAGCTCAACAATGAATTCTCTAAATTCCTTGGTTGTCACAAAAGAATCATCCTCTAAAAATTTGGCACAAGCTAGAACCCTTGCATCATTATCCTAGCTTTCATCATATTCCCAAGGTACTAGCCTATCATTTGGAACAAATGGTTCCATTGCATCTCCAACATTAGGGTGTGAAAAATCATGCTCTACTCCTTGCTCAATAGGCACTAATTCAACAAACAGTTGTTGTACACCCCCTTCAGCGCCATATTTTTCATCAAAATTTGTAGAAGGAAACTCCATAACAAGAGCATCCTCAATGTCCATTGGCTACTACTACACTTATAATGTTGTGGGTTCCTTTGGTTGACCACTAGTTTTTAATAAATCCTCTTGCAAAACACTTTGAGCCAACTTCTCTGCTTGTTGAACCTTCTCCAAAAAACTACCATCATTAAAATCACTAAGGATCAATTCCATCCTCTTAAATTTTTCATTGAGGTGCTTGTAAGGGCTTTCATAGTAGGATTTCATGGTACAATCCCTATGCTCAACCTCAATAATTGTCATCCAAATCTTCTCTCTATCCTGGACAACAGAAAATGTTGGAAAGTTTATTATCATATCTTCCTTGAAATAGAAAGTATGAGGTCCATATCCTAAGATTCCCCTTTTTATATTTTCTCTGTGAATGAGCCCTTCTAGATCAAACTTTCTAGTAGGAGCTACATTCATTCTTAGATTATTTATCATTATGCCAAACACCTCATATGCTTCCTTTTCCATGACAACGAAATAATCAAAAGAGAAATTTAATGCAATAATAGAGGCCTTCCTAGATAATCTAATTTTTTTTCATCACAATTATCCATTTGCCACATTATTTTAGTGCAATCCAATCTATCAAAAACAAACCTAGGAAATAGATGTGGCACCACAATAGTCCCATAGCACCTGATGACTATGCAATTATCGTACAAATACCAATCTCCCTAATTTCACTCATAATTGGGGTCATCACCACATTCTCTTGGTCTTAACAATGCTTGAATTGTTTTAAAAATTCTCTCCACTGGCGCCAATCCCATTTGTACCAAAACAATATTTTTTATGGTGTAGTAGAATCTAGCATAGTTTGAATTTGGGTAGTGCAAATCCCAAATGTATGTCCACATTTGGATAGGAAATTTATTACCCCTTTCATCCACTTGTCTTAGTTTCATGGCTTGACCAAAAACTTCCCTTCCCTGGTATAATATCATATGCATCAGTAATGAATAATTTCTAAATGTCAATGGGTTTTTTCTCTCTTTCAACCTCATCAAGTCATAGTATAACTGCTCAACAACTCTATTATCATAGTCAAACCATGCGTGCTTATTTTTATGTTGAATATCCATGATCATAACTAACAAGGGTGATGTTATCCTTCCATCACACTTCACTCCAAGCTCCTAACACAACATAAAATATGTGTATCTAAAATAGTCCTTGAATTCTTCGCAATCTAGTGGTTCAACTTCTTTGATTGCAAACAAAAATCCATTCTCTCATCTATGTTTTGGTAGTTCACCTCTTCTGAACCCAACCCTGTGTTCAGCATACTCCTTCTGCAGCTTTTCCATGCTAATATTTTCACTAGCATTAGGTTTTATTCTAAAAAACCTCTACGACTTTACTCTTCTTTATTTCCAAAATTATTTTACCATTTGTTTATGTAGTTACCCTATTGACATCATCATATCTATCTATGAAGTGCAGCATTAAATCTACCTCCACAAAAACATTAGGGACAACCAATTTCTCCAAATCAAAACCCCGGATATTTTGACTAGGATGTCAACCATCTCTTCTTATGAAAGCATACAAGAATAACTCCCATCTAGGCTCTAGCACCACAATGTTCCCAATGCCTACTACAATGTCCTTGAAATTGGTGATTAGTATTCCTTCCCCGGTAGCCTTCCTACTACTTGCCTTGACATCTGCCGATTGGAACTTGTCTATGAAATAGACATAGTATTTTTGGTTGGCCCTTTTTCTTCTCAATTCCTTCAAATTTTTGGGGTGGGTCATGGGAGACCTTCTATTTTTTCTTCTTGGGTGTGGGTTTTGAAGACGATTACTCACTAGGTTGACTCATCTTGGCTTCTTTAGGGCTTCAAGTTTGAAATTAAACTAGGTTTTGGAATTGATATTCTATTCTTGACATCTTAAACTCAAATTCGAATACAATTCTACCCTTTTTCTTTTATACCAATTGGAAAACTACACTTAATCAAAGGAAGCCAAAAACCCTAATTCAACCTTGAAAACAACCTAGAAATTTTGATTCAATATACCAGTTCTTGCCAAATAATAAAAAAACTAGTGGGATTTGATGATGGCTTACCTAGGAACAATTCTTCTACAACTTTATTTGGCCTCAGCTCTAGTTGTTATGAACTATTTTTCAGCTTCTCAAATGTCAGAATGAAAGAAAAATGCAACTAAAGACCATTTTACATGAATTTGGTTGAGTACGTTCACCATTAATGGTGCAAGAAGGCTCGCATGAGTGAACAATTACTCCATCAGTTGGTTGTTCCTATTGGAATTTGAGCCATTGATTTTTTCATATGAAAATTCCATCGAATGGCTCACATTATTCCATAATCTCCATGGGGCCCTACTAGTGATTTGATACATACTTTGATGAGTTATGGAGCTGCCATGCGTACCTCTCCATATTTTTTGAGTATCACTCATCGTGTCTTCTAGTTTTGCATTGGGACCTCATCAAGCAATGGCTTAGAAGCACATAATGAGACATTAGCCATTGATCTTGATCATGAGAGGATCCTACCCGAAGACCCGAATTCCATCGCTCATCGCATCTTCACTTTCCATCAAGCAATCTTAACTCATGATAGATTGAGCACACGCAATGGGAAGAAACTCCACCCATCAGTGGTTACAAGTTCCCTTTTAGAGAGAATGAGACAATTGGTGATAGAAAAAAGGCTAGCAATGGGTTAAAAACATAACCACATCGCTCATCGGGGGTTGCTTTCTAGTGGTGGCAATGTAACATGCAATGGGCGAAGAACCATGCATGGTAGGAAAGACAATGAATCGTGCATCATGAGATGGAGATGGGATACTACTAAGTAACATGTGATGAGTCATAGACCGCTAGTGGTGAACTTGAGTGGTGCTAAAATGCACGTTAGCATAAGTTGTTTTTAAAAGAGGATCTCTTAGGCTTGATGGGTGACCTAAATGTTGGGGTTGGTTAAAAATGGCAATAGAGACCATAAGATGCCACTTAAGTAACTGGTAACCTGATGCAACTGGTCAATGAGAGAACATAAACCAAAGGATAACCAAGGATTCCAATGTAAATAAAACTCTTAAACCCTAGACCCTAATGGCAACATGATATGAGCAATCAGAAATGTGACCATGAAATTGAAGTGACCATAAAAAATTTTAGGGTTCCATCAGCCGCAAGATCCTCCAAACATCCTCTAATGTCACTTTCATCTCCCCTTTCGAGAGGTGGAATGTCGATGTCTATGAACTCCATCTCTGCATCAGTGATGTCAGGAGTGCCTGGTGAGCTCTAATATTGGGATACCCCAATGTGTGCAGCAATCCTACCTATGCCAACGATCCGTCGTCATGGACCATCATTTCCCAGCTTGTCGCCTCCAAAATTGTTGAGCATCTCTCTTGTGTCCTCAGTGACTCAAAGTTCTGCATCCATACATAACAACTTGACATCTTTTCATCATATTTCACTTATTTTCTATCATTTTCATACCTACCCTGGGTTTGGAAAATTCGCCTCTATGTAAGGAAAAATTTTCCTTCTCCCTTTCTCAATGCATTCGCCTATCCCACTCGCACGCTCGCCCCTTTATTGCCTTTTGAAAAATTCACCTATTTTCTTGGTGAATCGGCCTGTTCCTTATCCAGGCATGAACTTTCCCATCTTGTTCTCAAAGGTGAATCCACTTTTTCCTTTTCTCCTTGAGGGACAATTTTTTTTTCCCTTACGACTTTTCTTCTCAAGTGGTGAATTCGCCTTCGCCTTTTTCCTTGATTGGCAGATTCGCATCGTCCTATTTCTCTTTTTGGGAAAAATTGATTTCACCCCATTTTCGGTTTCAATGAATTCACATTCACCTATCACCAGTGCATATTCCCTTCAATTACATGACCCCACCCTTTTTCTTGGAGAGGTAATTTTGCAATCACCCCTCTCCGGCAATTTTGCCTTTGTGTCATGCATGTCTATGCCTTTCTTTGGAGAGGCGATTTTGAAATCGCCCCCCCTAGTGCATCCACACCTATGCTGTGTGACACCACCCCTTCCATTTCCACTCATCCTATATGAGCTAATTTTCCTTTTGGATAGGAAAATGCACCCATCCATCGTGAACCTGTGCCCTAAATCTACCCAATCCCCAAATTAAATTATGCTTGAAAATTTAAATTAAATCACAAGGCAGGATTTTGAATCCTACCTAGTGGGGTACTTCTCAATAATAGTAAAACTATCGTAGATCCTCACCTTGGTGGATGATCTTGTCATCCATGAATCCCTCGTCCTCGCTCGACCCGTCAGCCATCCTCATCACTCTTTTTCTCTCTCTTGTCTAGTCAGCTACCAAGTGTGCAAAAGGTAAATAGTAATTTTTCAAATTTACTATTTATAATTTTGGACTTTTGTACCTATTTATCCTTTTAAATTTGGGGTAATTTTTACCCTTTATTTAACCTTTTATTAATTCATTCACCCATTTTCTTCTGTGGGCTACCATTCACACCTTGTTTATTCATTTTCTTCCATTCAAAATCCATTCTTCATGGTTTTTTGTGCTCTATCATGTGGTACCTCCTGTTTCTCCATATTGAGAAGTTTCCCAAGGCCCCTTTTTCTTCCCCATCTATCCTCTTGAGGGAGCATACCATGTCATTTTCCTCCATCCTACCAGCTTCCTTACGACACTGGGACACTCTCCTTCATTTTGCATGATTAGAGAGCCTACACAACTTTTCTCACACTCCATTTTCCCCACGACACTAGGGCATCATCTTGTAGTCTTTTCTTCTATCGAGTCGTCAATATTTCATTTTTATTTGAAACATTGTTATCCTAACACTATTTCAAAGAGGGGAAAAATGTAGACATCTAAATTTGACCACTTCCATATGGTCAAATCCATCCCTTCTTATTCCTCTCTTTTGCATCCCCTATCTGCATTAATTAAATAATTTATCATTTAATTAATATTTCCCCTTATTCTAATGTCCCTAAGTTATTTAATAAATCAATTAAATACCTTATCCCCTTTCCTCTCTAAATTAAATAAATACTTTGATTTATTTAATTTAGTCATTTTCCTTTTATGAATTTAAATCAAGTTTTAAATTCATTCTTTTTCTCTCCTTGTCCCATCCTCCATAATATTCTCTAATCCAAATTAATTTAATTAATCTGTGATTAGGATGTGCACACTCCTAATCATAATTAGGGTAACATCCTCCATAATCCCCCACTTTCCCTTTAATTCTTCATTAACTTTCTTAATTTCATGTTTGCACAACCTTAATCACATGATTAGGTCAACCTAATCCCCATGCCATTTATGGCATTTGTCCAAAGTCAACTTCATTAAATGCTTTCTCCTTTTGGAGAAGGCAACCCCTTCCCCATGTGAATTTTTAATTCACATTTAATCCCCATATGCATTTCAAAGAATTTTTTCATTCTTTCTCTCATCCCCATGTGGATATTTGAGGAATTTTTAATTCCTCACATATCCCATCACCCACATGTGGACAAGGACCTCCTTTATGAGGAGATCTTTTCCAAATCCCTAGGTACTATTAAGTACCTCCACCTCATCTCCCCTTGACACCTCACCCATCATATGTCAAGATGTGAGGGATTGTGAGTTCTCAACTCACCTTAGCCCTTGATCTTGTCCATCATGGCTTCATCTTAACCCTCCATTGTTTAGAGGAACTTCCCCTAAAAATTAAGGAATTTTCCTTCATTTGCATCATCCACTATTGCAATCAAATTTAGCACTCAAGCTACCAAACACTCATCCAGGAAAATCTGCCATTGTTGTAGCACCCTTAGAATCCGCATCTTGCATCCATTGCAATACCCACAATCACCATTGCATTCTCCATCACTTCATGATAATTTAGAGCTAGATTTCATGTTTTTTTTCCATCAAAGGAGCACACATTCAAATGATCAATAGGGCCAACCAAGTTATCAACTCAACAAGGTAAAAGGTTCCATATGTCTTGAATTTTGTTTGAGTTCATCATATGCCCAATCTTGAGTGTTTGTCTTGTGTTTTGATCTTTTGCATTAGTTAATTTTTTGCACTTTAGGTAGGTCAAATTCACTTGCACACACTTCTAACTTTGATAACTTCACTTTGGCGTCACCTTCATACATCTTCTTCAGCTTTTCCTAGATATCATAAGTAGTTTTACAATGCATAACTTTTTTGTGAACAAAGTCAGAAAAATTGTTCATAATAATGAACCAAGGTTTCTTATTGTCCTCATGAAATTTCTTTGTTGTCAAATTAGTAGGAGTTGTAGTAGGAATAGTATATTGGGTATCCATAGTTTCCTAGACTTCGGTTCCAAGAGAGATTAAGTATCCTTCCATTAATGAGCTCCATTTAGCATAGTTTTCTCCATCAAACTTGGGTGGCTTGTTTGAACCTTCTTGAAGTGCCATTTTGTTCACCTATCCAAGATCAACCTGAGTTGCTTAAGCTTCTCCTGGGGAACCTAGGGCTTTGATATCAAAGTCCAGTTACAATGTTTAGGGAAGCAACACCTCCCTATTTAGAAGCTACAACTTCAAGGATGCTACAACACCCTGAAATGAGCTACAACTCAATATTAATGGAGGGTACAACCTCTTACAAGGATTTTCAATCAATTATACATAACATGGTTCTGCTCAACCTATGATGCATTGATTCAACACATTATATTCTTCTCTTTGTTCTCTCTCACACAACTATAATTAGATTCTTGTATGCTTATGATTCTTCTTCTCTGTTATAGTTCTCTCTCATATCTTCATATATTCACCCACACACTCACTAACACATTTTTCTAACTCATACCTTCATATATTTCATACAAGTCAAAAACCCCTGTTAGGGTTTTTCAATTGCAACCTACATTTGTGAATGTAAAAACAATGAGCTTCCCACATACTGTTCTATCCATTAATGATAGCATCCAATCATATTTTCCATATCTCATATCGGGATACACACCAATCATCCTCGTTATCAATAATTTACCAAATTTAGCTCTCCTTGACCTCAAAATCCAATATGCATTTAATTTCCTAATTTTGTCTTTTGATCAGATTTTATTTTGATCGAGCATGTCACCTTTTTGGAATATTCTTCATTAAATGCTCACATGTCAGTCATTTAGGAAATCATATTTTGTCCACATATCGGTCACCGACTTGAAACCCCTGTTTACACAAACTAGACCATCAAGTGTGAAAATTGACCAACATTCATCTTTTGGACTAATCAAATGGTGGGAACATGATCAGGATACATCCACAAGCCCATTCTAATCACCAAGAAACTCAACACAAGCTCTAACAACATTGTCTATAGAATTTATAATACCATAGCACTTCAAACAACACTCTCTAAAAGAAGAGATCACTTCCAGATCACTAAACCAAGAATCATTTGAGTTGAGTACACATACCACTATTATAGACCTAATTCAAGAACCACATATCAAAAGATTTAAATGCAAAGGAATATGGAGCAAAATACATTCTCTCTGTCATCACCAAAAGTATGGATAGAGAAGTTTTCACTTTGGTGAACATAACTCACTCAACTCTTCATATCAAACACTCCAACTTGGAACATACCATCTTCAGACATGCCTTTAAATAACTACCAATCCGCAGACAAAGATATTCAATATGAAAGAAATGCAAAGCAAGCTACTAGACCATTCTTACTAGAGGCTCAAACTTGGATCATAACATAATGAAGGATCACTCAAATCTTCATACCGAAGCACCAGACCACTAAAAATCTTGATGGAACATAGATAACCACATTATAGACCTTCTTCCAGATCCACAAGACCTAAAGCAAATTAGTGGAGGACTATTGAGCAAATAAAATTCTCCCGATCCATAGATAACTAGCTCTTCGAGATCAGTTCACAAATTGGTGAACTCAACTTTCACTCTTCATCAAAATAGCAGTTGTAATCCACGAAACATCACCCATGGATGTCCTTTCATTGGAAAAACTGATATTGTGTTCACGTCAATGACAACACCAGTTAGACACATATTTGCAATAGATATGCATTTTATGATGAAGATGATAACATGCTATTGATTCCACAACAAGGTCTTCAATATAAATTGATAGAATTTAAGCTACGGTGGGGTCTTTATTTGTATGGAAGCACCCAATACATTTCTCATATAAAAATTAGCACAGTGGGTCGTTCTTCAACCCTGGATAAAACACTACAGTAAATTGACAATGATAACACAAGAAAGTATGTGTATATGTATATATACATATATATGTATATACACATATACACATGCACCAACATTTACATGATAAAACCAAATGGATTTTATATCTCATGGCCATAGGAAGGCCAAATATTGTTTCATAGTATCTATTAACATTTAAAATTACACAAACATTGACTTGTTCATTTTAGAAGTATCATCAAATGATGAAATCATTTGGCCAAAGTTTAAATGAAACAATACTTCATTCTTCACCTAGAACGGCGAGTGCTATCAACAAGTGATAGTAATGGCCTTAGCTCAGCCATGCGTGGTCATTTCCATGATTTACCACCAAAAAGGTGAGATAATAAACATATACATACATTCAAAAGATGCATTTCATTCTCTATTCGCAACCATTAGCGATATGGATTGTTCAACCATAAGACATGGCACCCACATGGTAGTGATAAAATAGTACAAGTCGAATGCTAAATGGCATCGAGCAAGAATAGACATTGCTTCATAGAGATTCATAATATATTACATTATTATAGGTTGACCGAATGGCCTCAACCCTATGAAAGATTAACACACGATTATGATTCCACCGTGGGCATCTATTTGATACCCTCACATGCAAGATATAACAAGGCAAAAGATTTCTATGAGAACTTCAGCCCCAACTAGGTCAACATAGTTTGACACAAGTCAACCAACAAAGAAGACATATTAATGCTAACTTGCACAAGCTTAAAAAAGTTGCAAATGAAGAAAAATTCTTTTGATTTCAAGAAACATCAATAAAGGGTTTCACATTACCACGTTTCTCTTCAAAATAATGATGAGAATTGCAACAATGCTTCAATTCATCTACTTTTTCCCCCTCAATCGATCCTCTTTGATTTTTCCTGCTTTTCTCTTCTTTTTTTTGCTACTTAATTTTCCCCTCCTTTGTTCAAATCTCTTCTTGCTAATTTTAGGAGATAGTGGTCTTGAATTCCTCTATCTCCATAACCTTACTTGGCCACCCACTCCGCCCCTTTCTGATGGTTGATTGAAGCTTTTTTTATGGAATGGGTTGGCCCCTATCCCATTAATGATGGGAGTTATATATTTTATTCCACGATTCCATTTTTCCCATGAAAAATAAAAATTAAAACTCGAGGAAAAGCATTCTTTATTTATACTCACATATATATATATATATACATTTATATGTACAATTCCCCTCCATAAGATTGTATACATATGCACATATATTCAAAGGACATATAAATATTTTATTTTCAACTTACATATCTATCTTATCCATTTCTTTTCCTCATTCAAATACAAATTTAAATTCTTTTAAAAGAAAAAACAATGCAATTTCTTTTGCACATGAAAATTATATTTGATGAAATGAGTTTCTTTTCCAATTTTATTCAATATCATCTTGGATCAAACAAGGTAAGGCAAGAATTCACTAATTCATTTTTTTTCATAAATTAAAATTCTCACATTGAATATAAATGAAATTCATTAACTTTTCTAACATATGCATATGTCATAATTTACTATGGTGTGTCAGATTCCAGATTCCATTCTTGCTTACCATGGTCATCTAACTAAGTGTGCCTACCTCAATCAAGTTCTCATCCTTCAACCTATTTCCTACACACACATTCTTACACTTTTCCACTTATCAATAACCTTTAACTAATAATCTCATGAAATAATTTATTTCATCACAAAATTGCATACTATTCATTTTCAATTTTGTCATTGCATTTTATCAAATTCTATAAATAAAAATGATAAAATTTATATTTTCCAAATTTTCCAACTTTAATGCAAGAAATGAAATTGAGATATGACATCCTTCCCCACTAGAAAGAGACATCATCCTAATGTTTGATCCAAAAAATAAAAATTCATATATTTATCAATCATCTTATTTTCAAGCCAAAAGATCATAGCATACCAATCCAAAATATTAGGCAACAATATAAAGATAATCATCAATACTCTATCTAAGAAATAAAATGAGGGAAGGAGCGTTCTATCTCCTCTACATCCTCCCAAGTAACATTTTCCTCGTGATACTAGTCCCATTGGACCTTATACTGAACAATGTCCCTATTTCCCAACTTGATATTGTGTCTATCCGGAATTATATTGGGCTCCACTAGCACCACTCCTAGATCCTCCACTTACAAAGAATTCCAATCAAGTACATGAAACACATTTTTGTGGTAAGGTTTTAGCAAGGAAACATGAAACACATTATGGAGTTGAGCTAGAGCAGGGGGCAAAACAAGTATGTATGCAACCGGGTTGATTACTTCCAACACATCAAATGGGATCGTGTATCTCGAAACCAACTTGGATGAATTCTCAAAGCTAATAGAGCTCTTATGTGGATTAACTCTTAGAAACACATTGTCCCTGACTAAAATTTTTCTAAAGGTTCTATTTCTATCAGCATAGATCTTTTTCCTATTTGCTACCTCCTTTAGTCTACTCTTAATAAGCCTCATATGCTCTTCCATTTATTTTAGGATCTTTGGACCCACTATGATCCTGTCTTCCAATCTATCCCAACTAATGGGAGTACAAAAATTTCACCCGTATAGCACCTCAAAAGGTGCCATACCTAAGGATTCATGATGGGATTTTTTATAAGAAAATTCTACTAGTGGTAGATATTTTTCCCATTTATACTGTTGATCCATAAAATACATCCAAAGGATATATTCTACTACCCGATTCACTCTCTCAGTTTGACCGTCGGTTTGAGGATGGTAGGCTAAACTAAATTTCAACTTAGCCCCCAATGTTGCATTCAAAGTGGTCTAGAACCTTGATGTCATCCATGTATCTCTGTTGGATATAATGGTCTCTAGCACTCCATGTAAACATAAGATATCTTGGAAAAATTTACTGGCCAAGGTCAATGATCCATCCTTAAGGTTCCTTGGGATAAAATGTGCCACCTCAGTCAACTTATTGACTACTACCAAAATGGCATCATGCATGTTCTTTCTTAAAGGTAACCCCTACACAAAGTCCATACTAATCACTTTTCATTTATACTCAGGTATATTGTGAGGATAAAGGATCCCTATAGGATGCATATGCTTAGCCTTGACTCGCTGACACTCCAAGAATTTGGCTACATATTCTACTACGTTCTTCCTGAGTCTCAACCAAAAGTACAAGGTTTTCAATTTTGTGATAATCTTTGTAACTCTCGGGTGTCCCGAATATGGTGCATTGTGGACCCCATCTAGGACTAGCTTCCTAAGTTCTCTAGAATCTAGAATGTACATCTATCTTTGGCATCTTAAGATACCATTTGGTTCAAACTTGTACCCATCAAATCGATGGTCTAACAGATTCTCTTCTAGAGCCTTTTTCAACCTCTCATAATGCTCATCACCTTGCAAGTGTTGCATCACTTGCCATCTTAGATTGAATGTCATAGAGGTCATGGCTACTAGATGTCTTCATCTACTACAAGCATCTGCCACTCAATTTTCCTTTCCTTTTATATACTCAATTCCAAAGTCATACTTGCTAAGGAATTATAGCCACCTCATCTAATGTGCATTAAGTTTAGGTTGATTAAAAATGTATCTCAATCCTAGGTGATCTATTTTGAGCTCAAATAGCTTTCCCAAAAGATAATGTCTCCACATTTGTAGGGTGTGCACTATAGCTACTAATTCCAAGTCATGTGACACATAGTTTACTCTATTTTGTTTCAGCTTCCTAGAATCATACACCACCACTTTCCCTTCTTGCATTAACATTGCTCCTAATCTATCTCCTGAAGCATTTTTGATCTCTAAAAATTGACCATTAGGATCTAGAATAATTAATACTAGAGTTGTAGTGAGCTTCTCCTTGAGCTAGAAAGCTTGATCACACTTCTCTATCTACTCAAACCTCTTTCCTTTCTTTTGAAGAGACATTATTGAGGCTGCTATTTTAGAAAACCCTTGCAAACATTTTCTATAGTAGCCAAAAAGGTCCATAAAACTTCACACCTCTGACAAATTCTAAGGCATTAGCCATTCTACAATTTCTTTTATCTTCTTAGGATCCACAAAGACTCCCTCAACAGAGATAATATGGCCTAGGTAATGCACCCTATCCTGATAAAATGAGCACTTGGATAGCTTTCCAAAAAGCTTCTTTTCTCTTAGACGTTGTAGGACTATCCTGAAGTGTCAATCTTGTTCCTCAATAGACTTGGAATAAACCAAAATATCATCGATAAATATTAGGACAAAATCATCCAAACAGTCTTGAAACACACTATTCATAAGATTAATGAAGGCTATGAGTGTTTTTTTCAACCCAAAGGGTACAACAGTGAACTTGTAATGCCCATACCGAGTTCAAAAATCCATCTTCAAAATATCTTCCTCCTTTATTCTCAATTGATGGTAACCAAACCTGAGATCTATTTTTGAGAATACTATCGCTCCCTTCATCTGATCAAATAATTTTTTTATCCTCGAAAGAGGGTAGCAATTCTTTATGGTTTCCTTGTTCAACATTTGATAATCTATACATAGACAGAAGGTTCCATCCTTCTTTTTTTAAAATATAAGTGGTGCTCCCCAAGGTGACACACTAGGTCGAATAAGCCCCTTATGTAACAAATCTTATAGCCAAGATTTCAATTCATAAAGCTCCATGGTGGTCATCCTATATGGGGCCTTATACTATAGCTTGGCTCTTGGCACTAATTCAATGGAGAAATCAAATTCTCACTTTGGAGGCATCTTGGTGAGATCTTTGGGAAAAACATCTCAGAATTCCTTAAGAATTGGATAGTCATCAAGGTATTTTTTCTCATTGTCATGATGCACAACATATATGACACAACCCTTCCTCTGAGCTCTCTTAAGCTACATAGATGAGATCTATCTAAGCTCCAGGGGTCATTGTAGCCCATGTATCTCAACCAGGTTCCCATAGTCATCCAAAAAACTCACCATTTTATCCTCACAATTTACAATAGCCTTGTGCTCAGTCAACCAGTTGATTCCTAAGATTACATCATAGGATCCTAATGGTGCAACATAAAGGTTAACTTAGGTCATGTAGTTGGGAAGTTCCAACTCATTGTAAAAGAGACATGAATCTACTACCCACTCTGCTCAATTCCCATACTGAACAGACCATGAATTATTCATATAACTAGGTCAAATGGGTAGCTTGGAAATCATTCTAGGGTCTCTGAAACACTCAGTATCTCCGGTTTTTATCAAAATAGAAATGGTTTTTCCATAGAGCTTACCCATTAACCATATCAAAGAATCCTGACACTTTGCTTGCTTGTTATCGACCATTGCATGGGTCTTGTGTTGTAGGTTCTACTATTGGTTTCCTTCCTTTTGTGACCTTGGATTTTGAGGGAAGTTAGATGCATAATGATCTCCCCAAAAAGTGTAGCATTCGTCACACGGTCCTTTTTCTAAATTCCATACTTATCTTCTTTTCAGTACCCTTAGGTGTTGTTGTAGGCACCATTTCCTTTGTTATCCCTTTTATTCCTTTTGCCTTTGTTTCCTTCTTCCTTTTCTAGATGTTTTCCTTTCCTTTCCAAGCTTCTACTCTGATGGTACTTGTTTCCTTTTTTTCTATCACCCTTCTGAAATATTTAGTTTTTGATTCAAGGCTTGGAGTCTGATCCCTTGTGAAGTTTAGAAATTTTTTTTATATTTTGTTCTTACTTAATAGCCTTCCCAAAATTTTCTACCATAGTATGAGGATTGTGAAGATCCACTTCAGCTCTAATGTGGGGTCTTAGTCCCAATATAAACTTTCAAAGCTAGAATTGCTCATCAGATTGATATTGTGGCACATACTTAAGCAAGTTGGTAAAATTCTCCCATTACGACACTACTATTAGGCCTCCCTAGGTTAGATTCTAAGATTTAGTCATTTTCTTGTCAAAGAAAAGTTGTGGTAGCCACCTCTTTCTAAAATATTCAAGGAAAAACTTTGAAGCAATACCTTCTTACAAAAGTATCCCTTTGACCTTCTTGTTGTCCCACCAAGTAGCTACCTCTCCAGACAATTGATATGCTACCCAAGCAACCTTGGTTTGATCTGAAATATTGTGAAGCCCAAAGTATTTTTCCATCTCAATGATCCAAGCCTCAACCCCATATCCAATGGCTTTTCCATTGCACTTTGATGGTGCTACCTTCTTGAGATCTTTTCCCAGTTCTTCTTCAATCTGACCTCGATTGTGATCCCCTTATCCTTGGTCAGGTAAGTCAATCTTGAGATTCCAATCTTCTGGCACCCCTCAGACCTCCTGCTCCAAATGTCCCATTCAATATTCTTGTTGATTCAAGAGTTCCGTGATTTGGTCTAGCCTCTTACTTAACCCATTGTCTTGTCTGCTACTGCTCACATCTTGTCTAGTGGTCACCATGGTGACTCACACTCGACCTATGTCACAGTCATGTTTAGTGTTCAAGAATGAGTTTATCATAGAAAATTCCTAAATGACTACTAGATATCTAATTGCTAAGAATTTACTAAATACGATAAAGTAGTAGAATGCATTACAACTGAAATAAATAGAAATAGAAATGTAAGAGATAAGGAGAAGAAAGGAAAAAAATACTTACAACCACATGAGCGATGAAGCCTCCACCAAATGAATGTCTTCAAAACCTATGTCTGTAAGATATATGGAGAAAGTGTTGGGGTTGTATAGGGGTTTTCCTCAGTCAAATCCCCATTTTGGTGTTCCCACCTCCACGAATAGCCAAGAAGATGGGGAGAAAGAGTGAAATGAAAAAAGTGTGAGGTGAAAGTAAAACCCGCTTAGGAGTAGAACCCACACCACCAAGTAGGAGTGATAAAATAAAACCCCACTCAAGGAGGAGAACTCATATCACAAAAGGGGTGATAAAAGCAATCCCCGCTCGAGGAGAACCTGCATTACAAAGTATGAATACAATTGGAAGGGGATATGAAATCCCAAGATTCTCACAAGCATAAGGAAAGGGAGATGGAGTTACAAGAGGGTGTTGCAAAGGGTATTGTGAGGGCTTGAAAGTGTTGTTGTAGAAAGAAATGGAGTTGTGCAAGCAAGAACAAGATGGAAGAATGCCAAGATGAAGAAGAAGCTAGAATGAATCTAGAAGTAGAAGAGTTGAGCTAGAAGAAGTTAGGAGAAGTTAGAAGAAGAAAATGGAGTGAAAAGAATAATTTTAAGGAGAGAAGAAGCTTCTTCAGCTATTATAAGGTGTCTTGGGCCATTACCACCGTCAAAAGGAGGTGACAAGTGGCAAGCATGCTCAGAGACAATTTTTTTGAGTGTTGAAATGTCACAAGATGCTAGTGCGGTGTGCAGAACTTTTCCCTTCTCAGGATACTCTAAAGCCCTTTTTAGTAGCTACCCTCATGCATCAGCTTTACATTAAACTTTATGCTTTTCATGTTCTTGTTGTTTTTTAGTGCAATGATTTTAGACACTAGCGTGGCATGCAAATTTCCACGTGTCGCACTAGCATCCAGACTCATCGCAGTACAAAACAACAAGAATGGGAAAAGCATAAACTTTAATGCAAAGCTGATGTGTGAGGGTAGCTACTGAAAAGGGTTTCAGAGCATCTTGAGAAGGGAAAAAGGCCGATGCAAGGGCTAAAATAAGCCTACACAAATGCTAGAGGAGTGGACACAAGAATGTATGCGAAATTGTGAGGGATACAATTTTACGACTATCCACTTTTCCCCCAATTTAGCGAATATATGAATCTACATTAATATGCACACTAAAGGAAATATACTATTTAACATAAATAAAATCATATGCGAAAAGGATACTATAGAGGAAGAAAAAAACTCTTTGAACCATGGAAGCATGTCCCTAGGCTAAAGACCTGCAAGACCAATACATTAGACAAGAATAACCTCCACCAGACAATAATTTTAGCACACAAAAAGTAAGGGATTTGAGTAAGCGAAGTAAAGAGATCGTGATGTAGAAGGTTGTCTTAATACCAAGCGTTGTCCCCGAATTAAGAAATAACATATAGAAAAATGAAGAGTGGAAGGGCATATACTCTAGATGAAGATGTAGATCTTCGATCTGGTATACACAAGTTGAGAAGATAGATAAAAATGAAATGAATGCAAGAGTGATAAAAGAAATCCCCACTCGAGGAGGAAAACCCATCTCACCAAATAAGGATGTAAAGGAGCTCTACAGGTTCTCAGTCCTATAGAGTAAGAAAAATTAGAGAATCATGTGGCTACTACAAGCCGTGTTGTAGGACAGTCACAAAAAGGATAGGTTTGGTCAGGCTACTCCCAAGCTAGATGTGACTATATGAAATAGGTCTAGTCAGGCTACCCCCAAGCAAGACACAAAGAATTCATTCGAGAGGAAATATTTCAAAGGGGCTCACTCGAGAACCCTTCAAGAGAAAAGGGGTCCACTCAAGGGACACTAAATTTGAAATACATAGAGAAGAGAGGGGTCCTTAAGAAGGACACACATCTTCAAAATGAGTTATCATTTTCCCCAACATATAGGGGACGAGAACCATGCAAGATTCTTCGAGAATGTAGGGTAGAGGTAAACCTTGATATCACTTGTCATGTGAATTAAAGGTAGGTACATCAATCAAATGGGGATTTGATGGAACCTGAATCAAGAAGTTGTTGTATTTCATCTTTCAAGGCTTTGCATTCACTAGTGGAATGGCCAAGCACTCAATGGTATGCACAAAAAGAATGTTTTTCCATATCCTCTTCATGATATTTCTTACATGTAGGGGAAGGAAGAGTAATCAAGCGGGCTTTTAGAAGTTGCAATAAAATACGCTCTTGCTTGGATAAAGGATGAGGAGCAAGAAGCAACCCTTTCTCTTGTGAAGAAAAATTTGACTTCTCATAAGAAGAAGAAGACACAAGGATAGAAGACAAAGGTAGAAAAATTTCTTCAACAGAACAAGGTTGAGAAGAATTCACATCACTCAACCATGGCTGTCGTTTAGATTGTTCCTTTGAGCAACCAAGTCCCAAAGTATGTGTACGGGGTGTGAATTCTATAGGGACCTGAATTCCTTATTCGTTATGCCCACAAACTTTGTGCTCATAGCCATACATAGAAACAAGCTTAAAGCTAGGGCCATAACGTGTTTTCAAGTCTTGAAAAGAAGGAGGATCCTCATAAAGATAATTTTCCCAACAACGGGGACCTCACTCCTCTATGAGATTTATTTCATCCTCTTTAATAGGACTATCAACATTATCCTCTTTAGCAGAAGAAAAATCCTCTTCATCAGAAGGAGGATCAACACTAAGTACATTACAATTTACACTATCCCACGATACAAAAGAATGATCATCTTTGATAGTGGGTGTGGATGATGTTATCGGAAGGTCTAAGTGGATAGGGTCAACTTTATACTCTCCACTGAAGGAGACTATAAAATATAAGGAACCCCAATCATCACCAAGACATGCATTCCTTTGGGAAGAGATAGGCTTAACATTTCTTGCTTTAGAAGGGTCTTCATCAGGGATATTTATCTGAAGAGTATCCTTTGTAGTAGGTACTACTAGAGTAAACATCGACACACTGGAAGATACCAAAGGAATAAGAATAGGAACAACTGAAGCTTGACCAACAACTTCCATCTCACATAAGTACATATCATCAGGGTCAGCCTTGAATGTGACTACTTTATTGTTACAAATAAACTTAAAAGATTTATTCAAGGTAGATGGGACTACACCCATAGCATGAATCCATGGTCTACCAAGAAGAAGGTTATATGGTAATTTTTCTAACATAACATATACAAGGGTATGTATGGTAACGGGTCCAAGCTACAAAGGTAATACTATTGTACCTAGAGCTTATCACCCAACATTATCGAACCCACTAATAACAATAGAAGAAGTATTAATGGAAGACAAGTCAACATTAATCTTAGGCAATGGATCGATGCTACATACATTGAGTGTCGAACTGGCATCAACTATAGTATGTCTAATGCCAATTTTATTAATGTTAACTATAATCATTAAGGGATCTTCTTACTTCTATACTTCTAGAGGTGGGAGTTCCTATAGATAGAACATAATATTCAGAAAATCTACATGAATATACACCATTAACGCATTAGCATCCATCAGCCAAGTGGAAGAATGAAAGAGGATATTTTGCAAGGCTTCTTGAAGCATACCTTGACAAACTGGAGTAGACTGAAACAAGTCCCACAGTGAGATCTTAGCCGAAGTAACATGAAGTTACTTAGCAAGATCACAATCACTAGGTGCTTTAGTCATAGGTTTAGGTGCTTGAGGAAGACTTTGTTGTTTATTCATTCTATTCTCATAAGTATGGGCTACTACTCTATAAGAGGGAGCCTTAGGAAGATCAAGAGAGCCACCATCAAATGGAACACAATTAATAGAACAAATCCTTTTAGAAGAGGGACTAGTTGGATTCATGTAAATAACCAATCTCTTATGCCTTTGAAGGGAAAAAAAGACATAGATTACATTTACTGAATCATCACAACTAGTGGAATAATTCTTTGAAGACATATTCTGAACATCGATCCAAACATGATCAACTGTGGAATACTTATTTGAAGAAACATTCTCAACTACAATCCAAGGAGGATCATATGTGAAAGGAGGTTAATCATTCATTAATGCAACATCTCTGGAGGAGAGTGCATTGTAAGGTATAATAGATTCATCATTCGTGAATGCATCATCTCCAAAAGAGAGTGCATTGAAATGAATGGAAGGTAGAGTAACATTAAGAAAGGTATCAATGATTTTGTCTTCTTGCAACAAAATATCCTTCGAAGCAGGAGGACTTTCATGAGAAGGATCAAAGATACCAAGTGACATGGGGAAGGACAAGTCATCATCACATGCATGAAATGGAATGTCACTAAATTTTTGAATAAAATTAGATACTGAACTAATAAAAGAAGATATTAAATTCATTATGATTTTTTCGATATGTTCTATGTTCTAGTAATTTGCAGTTTTGGAGGTCTCCAAGCATAATTTGAGGTCGTAACTTGCGTCGGTCCCTAAAATTTGATTGTCAAAGGCACTGGTATTTTAGGGACTGAACTAGTTCTCTGGGAGACCTTTCTGATGATGCAAACGGTTATGAATTCTGAGCACCGAGTCAAAAGTTAAGACCCCACCAAGTAGGGGTAAATAAATTCCTAGTTTTATAGAATATTTTCTCTTCACATCAGGTTCACCAAAATGTAGAAGAGGGGAATTTTCTACTCACGATTTTTCTTCATTCAGAGAGCCTCATGGGGAAAACTTCCCTAAACTACCTCAAGAACAATAGTAATAAGAATTTCAGAATTTGAAAGAGTAGGTCATAGAGATTTTCTGGAAAAATTGACAAGCTCTTGGCCAAAGGATGTTAGTGTAGAATACAGATGATAGCACAGAGCGTTGGCATCCCAAAGGTGCACTGGAATCTCGTACAGCCAGAGAATGATTTTATCACAGAAAATTTCTAAATGATTGCTATCTATCCAATTGCTAAGAATTTATAGAATGTGATAAATTAGTAGAATGTAATAGAACTGAAATAAAGTGAAATAGAAATGTAAGAGATAAGGAGAAGAAAGGAAATAAATAGTTACAACCACGCGAGTGATGAAGCCTCCACCAAATGTGTCTTCAAAACCTATGTCTATAAGATATATAGAGAAAGTATTGGGGCTATATAGGGTTTTGCCTCAGTCAAACCCCCATTTTGGTGTTCCCACCTCCACGGAAAACCAAGAAGATAGGGAGAAAGAGTGAAATGAAAAAAATTTGAGGTGAAAGAAAAACCCACTTAGGAGTAGAACCCACACCACCAAGTAGGAGTGATAAAAGTAAACCTTGCTCGAGGAGGAGAACCTGTATCAAAAAAGGGGTGATAAAATCAATCCTCCCTTAAGGAGGAGAACTTGTATCATGAAGTAAGAATGCAATTGGAAGGGGATATGAAATCCCAAGATGATCACAAGCATAAGGAAAGGGAGATGGATTTGTAAGAGGGTGTCTTAAAGGGTGTTGTGAGGGCTTGAAAGTGTTGTTGTAGCAAGCAATGGAGTTGTCCAAGCAAGAACAATATGGAAGAATTCCAAGATGAAGAAGAAGCTAGAATGAAGCTAGAAGTAGAAGAGTGGAGCTAGAAGAAGTTAGGAGAAGTTAGAAGATGCAAATGGAGTGAAAAGACTACTTTTAAGGAGAGAAAAAAAGCTTCTTTAGCCGTTACAAGGCATCCTGGGCCATTACCACCAACAAAAGGAGGTGACAAGTGGCAAGCATTCTTGGAGATAATTGTTTGAGCATTGAAACATCACAGGATGCTAGCATGGTGCATGGACGTCTGCGTGGTGTGCTAGTGTCTAGACTCATCACGCTATAAAACAACAAGAATAGGAAAAGCACAAAGTTTAATGCAAAGCTAATGCACAAGGGTAGATGCTAAAAAGGGATTCAGAGCATCTTGAGAAGGGAAAAAGGATGATGCAAGGACTAAAATGAGCCTTCACAAATGCTAGGGGAGTAGACACTAAAGTGGACACAAGAATGTATGTGAAATTGCGAGGGGTGCAATTTTATGACTATACAATATGAAATGGGTATCCCTCTTTTTTAGATAATCTCTCAGCAACATATTCTAGTGTGTTGTAGTCTAACACTGAATTCATGTATCATTCCATTTCATTAATTGTCCACAAACAAGTCATTTTAAATAAGGTACAACCATTCATTCATCCATCATAGTCAATCACTTACATGTTGTAAATCCACATTGTTCTATCACAACAATTCCTTTCTTTGTAATCAATTCTAACAATCTTACTCAAATATTAATCAAGATGAATCAGAAGGTATAACGCATGTATGTGCATGTACATAAATGATGCATTTATTCACATGCACATATATGTCTAAAGTGAATAGAATTGGAGAATGTGTATACATTCTGAATAGAAAAAGACAAATCATCCTTACATATAGGAAATCCATATTCAAAAAAATTCAATGTCAACTTGTTCAAATGCTTCATTTAAAAATTCAGAGACATTTATCCACAAACATTTAAACAAAAAGATTTATTTATAATTTTCCTAATAATCATTACCGAAGAAATATCAATTCATTCAGAAGGAAGAATACATTCAATCAATTCCAATTCTATTCTTCTCGGTTGCCTATTTTAGGTTAATCATGTTTGTTTATTGTTCAATTTGAGATTTTCCATTGTAACAGTTCATAACAGATCATTAATAAATAGAATCAACATAACTATTATGAGCTTTCAAACAAGTTTCCACTTTCAAAGGACAAGCGATCGATATGCATGTTATCATGAAGATGATAACATGCTATTGATTCCACAATAGGGTCTTCATTATAAATTGATAGCATTTAAGCTATGGTGGGGTCTTCATTTGTATGGAAGTACCCAATACATTTCTCATATAACAATTAGCATAGTGGGTCGTTCTTTGACCCTAGATAAAACACTAGAGTAAATTGATAGTTATAACACAAGAAAGTAAGTGTGTGTGTGTATATATGCATATACACATGCACCAACATATGCATGATAAACCCAAAGGAATTCTATATCTCGCAACCATAGGAAGGCCGAATACTATTTCATAGTACATCTATTAACATTTATACTTACATGAATGTTGAATTGCTCATTTGAGAAGTATCATTGAATGATGAAATTGTTCGACCAAATTTTAAACAAAAAAATACTTTTCTCTTCACAAATTAATCTTCATAGAACACAGTGAGTGCTATCAACAAGTGATAGTAATGGCCTTAGCTCAACCATGCATGGTCATTGCTACGATTTACCATTGGAAATGCGAGACAATAAACATATACATAAATTTGAACGATGCATGTCGTTCTCTATTGGGAACCATTATCAATATGGATCACTCAACCATAAGACATGGCACCCACAAGGTAGTGATAAAAAAATACAAGTCAATCACAAAATGACATTGCGCAGGAACATACATTGATTCATAGAGATTGATAAGACATTACATTATTATGGGTTGACCAAATAGCCTTGAATCTATGAAATATGAACACACGAGTATGATTCCACCATGGGGATCTATTCAATACCCCCACATGCAAGATATAACAAGGTAAAGATTTTCTATGATGGCTTCGACCCTAGCTGAGCCAACATAGTTTGACACAAATCAGCCAACAGAGAAGAAATATTAATGCTAGCTCACACAAGCTTAACAAAGTTGCAAATTGAGAAAAATTCATTCAATTTCAAGCAACATCAATAAAGGGTTTCACATTACCTTGTTTCTTTGCAGACTAGTGATGAGAATGGAAACAATGCTTAAATTCCTCTATATTTTCCCCCTCAGTCGTTCCTCTTTGATTTTTTCTACTTTTCTCTTCTTTTTTTTGCTTCTTAATTTTCCCCTCCTTCGTTCAAATCTCTTCTTGCTAATTTTAGGAGATAGTGGTCCTGAATTCCTCTATCTCCATAACCTTACATAGTGACCCACTCTTCCCCTTTCTGATGGTTGACTGAAGCTTTTTTTCATGGAAGGGCCTGGCCTCTATCCCATTAGATATGGAAGTTATAGATTGTATTCCATGATTCCATTATTTCCAATGAAAAATAAAAATTAAAACTTGAGGAAAAGTACTCATTTATTTATACTAGCATATTTATTTGTATGTATGCATGTATGTATGTATGTATGTATGTATGTATGTATGTATGTATGTATGTATGTATGTATGTATGTATGTATGTATATGTATATATATATATGTATGTATGTATGTATATACATTTATGTGTACAATTTCCCTCCATCAAATTATATACATATGCACATATATTCAAAGGAAATATAAATATTTCCTTTTCAACTTACATATCTATCTTATCCATTTCTTTTCCTCATTCAAATATAAATTCAAATTCATCTAAAAGAAAAAACAATGCAATTTATTTTTCACACAACAATTATATTTTATGAAATGATTTTCTTTTCCAATTTTATTGAATATCAATTTGGATCAAACAAAGTAAGGAAAGAATGCACTGATTTGTTCTTTCTCATAAATTAAAATTCTCACATCAAATATAAATGAAATTCATTAACTTTTCTAACATATTCAAATGTCATGATCACTATGGTGTATGAGATTCTAGATTCCATTCTTGCTTATCATAGTCATCCGGCTAAGCATGCCTACTTCAATCAATTTCTTGTCATTCAACCCATTTCCTATACACACATTCTTACTCTTGTCCACTTATCAGTAACCTATAACCAATAATCTCATGAATTAATTTCGTTAATCACAAAACTACATAATATTCATTTTCAATTTCGTCATTACATTTTATCAAAGTCCATGAATAAAAATGATAAATTCTATTTTCCAAATTTTTCAATTTTCTTAATATTTAAAATGCAAGAAATAAAATTGAGATATGACAAGTTATTTCTACATTTTTTAGTTTTTTTCATAGCATAAAACTCTATTAATCAGGTAGTTAGTAGGATTTCTAGAGTTTTGGGCTGTACTTCTTACCTTCTACGTATACAAATGCTAGAAGGTTTCTAGGACCCCAACATGCACATTGGAGTCTGTGATCCACATTGTAGTCCTCTCATAGTAAGATATCTGATTTCTAGTCCGAACCTCAAAAATTGACTCTCCTAATCTCCTGAACCAATCAGGTTAGTAGAAGGGAAGTAGTACTGAGAGTTATCTTCCTTATCTACCTTAAACATTTGAAACCATTCCAATCACCTAGCATATCTTGAGGTAGATCAGGGTAGCCTGCTATTCTAGACTCACCCATGACCTAGAGTCCTTGAGCAGTTGGTCTCCCTACTCTATATTTTGGTGAACTCAATGTGAATATCCTGGTTTCATTCCTTGGTATCGAAGGACCTCCCCTATTCCCTAGGTGTGTTGTAGACTCGCACATTGTGGGGCATGTAGCCTTGCAACCTAATCTACAACCCCTAGTTATGTAGTTAGGAGGGTCCCTATGTTTCTAGGACCTATGAAGTATAAATAGGTCACCATCTGAATTGTAAACCTTTGAGTGTCCTAAGAAAGTCCTATTGTAGTACACAAACATAGTTTATTTTATGCATCTCCATACTTCTGAGCCTATGAATGGTTTTCCATATCTAAATTTTATGTCATAGGATCCACCTATGAATAAAGAACCTTCTCCCCTATACATTCACTCATATCTCAATGGGAACATCATAACTGGTATGTTGGTTAATCCCACGTGTCATGTGAATGTTGTAACAAAGGAGACCCTATTGATAAACTTCTTGCATAGGGATGGGTATGATGGATCAAAGAGTACCATACATATACATGACATACTTTGTGTCCCTCCCATCAATTCCATCCCTCTCTTAGTCATGGTGGGACCTAGGACTATTAATGCTAATTTTAATATCATCTCGTAGTCTGAACTGTTCAAGGTGAAGCTAGGCATCCCATGGCTATTTTCCATGAACGGGGTGGCCTCGGTCATTCAAAAATGTTCATTTTTTTCTCATGAGGGGTTTGTGCATGTATTCCATGACACTGGTTATAGATCGATGGTGTTGCATTATGGCTATCCACTTTATCACTTTTGGCCTACCCTGATCGGACCTCTTCCACCTATGACTAATTTTGCTTACTGCAAATTTATAAGATATAAGATTGGGGGCCTAGTGTAGCTGAAAGTGACCTTTCTTGCCTCCCCTTATGTAATTTCCATTAAGGGCTCCATGATAGCGTAGCAGTGGGATGCCTCCTCCTCCCATAAAAAGTGGAAGGAGAAACCTACTCACGAGCATGGACCCTCTTGCTCTTTATCTGCAACTCCATCCCTTCCATCTCTCTCCCTACAATGGAACCTTCAGCCCCTACCCTTGGCTTTCACATGGGGAGTTTGATGGTGCCCACTTGGTGGAAGGCCAAGTGTCATGTTTTTGAGCTTCCTATCTTACTCACAATGCCTCAACCCACTATCTATCATAAGGGGAAGTGCCCTTGTGGGGTTTCTCCCATGTCTCCACCTCCATGGCCTCCTACCATTCCTTCTCCTACAACATCAAATGAAAACAGGTTCGTTATTGAAGTGCCAGTGTCTGCTTCCCCACTTCCTATTTTCCTACTTCAAATGTTCCTACTTCTACATATCTTCCTCATGTCTTTCTCTAGGAGTTGATCCCTCCACTAGTGATGACTATGATGGACACTCCCATGGTGGAACAGGAGCTTCTTGCTCCTTCTCAAGCAACAAATTCTAGTTCCTAGAGCTGAAGGAATTGGCTTGTGTGAGAGTGTAAGCACCGAAGGAAGGCTCTAGATGGTAAGCAAGCTACCTCACAAAAGGTAAATGGGGAGTCTTTGGCCCCTATTTCTTCTCTTTATGCCTCAATTCCTATTACCTTAGTCTTTCTTTTGGCTCCCTCGATAGGGGCTGATGACCCTTACCCTAAAAAGGTGCAAGTGTTCATCACCCCCTCAATCAAGCCTCCTCTTTTGATGTCCCTTCTAGACATCCCCCCATTCCCCAAGCCCATTGAAATGTTGAATACCTTGGTGGTGTTCCCCATGTATTTTTTCTCTTCCTCCTCACCTTTTACTTCTTCTGTAGGGATTTTGCATCCCCTATTGAAGCGCAAGATGGAGGATGACTCGGCTTCCAATGGGGGTTGGAAGAAGGGATCACCTTCTTCGAAAGAGAGTCCTACCTTGGCATGTGTTTTCCTAGTGAAAAAGGAAACACTGGTCGATAGTGGATCTCAAGCACCTCCTTCATCTCCTACTAGGTTGACACATGGCACTCCCATAAAGTGTATGTTTAACTTAATGATGAGATCTTGGCCTTGTCATCAATTTTTGAAAAATTGATGACCCTCACCTTACAATAGCTTATTGAGGAGACCTTGAGAGGCCTTCTTCCTTGCCTCTTGTTGTAGGTGGATCTAAGGGTACCGCCTTAGCTATCCAACCCTTATAGGCTCATCCACCTTGTTGGGACTGTAATTTTTCTTTTCACAATTTCAGTAGCTTACATTCATAAACCCCACAACATAGCCACATTCTAAGAGTAGAGAGAATCACAAATTGCTATAATCCATTCCACATACCATATCCACCAATGATCCCTTTATATTTTAACTTTTAACATACCAAAATCCCTCTTGTCATCATTGAGTAAAAGCTTCTAACAAACAATTCATATTGGCATGACTAGGACCATGTCTCTCCGACCCATAAGCTATAGTATTTCAATTCAGGCATTTCTCGCATATCAAAAAAAGGTCAACATTGTCAAAGCAATCAAAAAATTAGGAGGATACATGTTTGAGAAGATAAACCCTTTTGTCTTGCTGATGAAAAGGTTATCAACAAGAATAATACTATCGGAGTGAAATTCTCAAGTCATCCTGAGCATACATGTCATTCAGATGGACCTTCATTGGTAAGAAATTTAGTGTGTCTCACCAATAAAAGAAAATGAAACATGTCATGGAGACATGTGCTATTAGAGTGAGTTTCTCTTCTCTTTCTGACTTCATATGTTACACTGATGAAAGTAATTTCGACGAGAGTCTTGCCAATTCATCTGAACGAAGAGGTTAATGAGAGAAACACATCAAGGAGACTAATTCTATCGGAGTAACTTTTAGATTCCTCATTGATTCCCATTCTCATACTAATGGTGAAATGAATAGATCAAAGCTCATCAGAATGACACTTGGTGAAAACTCTGATATCTAAGTGACTTGATAAATCTCTTCCTGAAGGTGATATGGATTAAAAGATAAATGAAAAACCAGTTATTCAACATCGGTAAGAATATTATTTGATCCCCTCGACCATATAAGATGTCTAATGAACATTTGGCTTAGTTCAAATACATAGATTGGCCAGATTTTGAATAAGTCTCACTAATATAATCATTCAGTCTGACAGTGAGAAACTAAAAAAATATGCTACACTCATGTTCAGAGCTAGACATTAATGTATGCACAGATATAGTGCATTGTATAGATAATTCTTTGATTCGAAGAATAATAATTAAGGAGAATTTACATGATTGGCAGTGAAAGGAATGGGAGAATGGGAAAAGGCCACAAAATTCAATGCGCCAAAATTTTTCAAGCTTGCTAATTCCTTATAATTATATTTTGCAATTATGTCACCTTGAAGATAAAATGGAGGTTTCAAGCTCAGGGAAATCAAAAAGTAGAAACAACAGAGTGAGGGTAGCTAGCCTAGGAATAAGAAGAAGAAAATTCAAACAATAGATGAGCCAAAAACAAATGAGAGAAAATTGAACCAAGATCTTATTGAGCAACTACCTAGTTCAGGACCAAAAGCCAGGCATTCTGCACAACTTAGGGTAGATGTGGAGAGATTTGATGACAAGTGCAGGAATATAGGGGATGTGTGGACTCCAATTCAAGGATATAAGCTATTTATGTTTCATTATCATCGAAGGGATAGGTTTGAGCCAGTATGCAATCCCTAGAAATTTAACCTGGGAAAATAGGTTGTCCCTAACATATTTATGAATGTGTAACTAGTAAAACTCATGGAAACACAATACAATCCAAACATTAAGGCTATCTGCAATTCATTGGGTAAACCTTTTATACATGTGTCCAAAGCTGAAATTTGTGAATTTTTTGACCTAGATAGCACATGTGATGAAACTATTATACATGAGGCTTTAAAAAAATAATTTTGGAGAATGGATACAACCTATATGGGGTGGAGATTACCATTGCATAGGCCTAAGAAGGATGGAAGTCTTGTCCCACTTGATGACAATGATGGGCCAACCTTTCACATCAACCTATCTGAACCCTATTTGAAATACACATACTTCTCAGTGTGTTAGGTGTTAGGGATAGAAGCTCCTTAGTTTATGTCAATTGTACCAATTGTGATTTTTGTTGATGTTCATTATCACAATTCCAGACCATTTGATTATGCTTCATACATTTTCAAATGAATTGATTTAAGACTAATGGCAATTAAAAATGGATCCCCTATTATGCATTTCAAGCATTATTCTATTTTTATGCATATAATAATCTATCATGGGAAAGAATTAGGGATGTGGCCAAAGGAGTTAAGGATTGCACAATTTGATAAGGAGGGTAAACTACTACTAATTCAATTATGGACTGCTATTTGGGATAGTAGATTTGTCAATTCAAGTTATGTTCATTTTGAAGAGTATTTTGTCAAGCCATTGTACAAATTTTTTAACTATCCTTGTGATCACTCATTATCTAATGAAATTAAGAGGTTCCTTAGGCCTAAGTATTTCAATGGACCTATTTGTCACAACTGGGGAGATTGGTACTATTTTGAGGGTGCCACTATGATCAGTGTTTATGGTTTTGAGGATACACCATTTATTTTTCCAAAAACAATACCTAATAGAATTTCTTAATTGGAGATTGTTAGATAGATGGACTACTCAAGTGTTATGAATCTAGGCTCCTTTGGAAAGCAGGAATTCAGGCCAAGTACTTTATGCTTTGGAGATTTCACAATACTGTCAAAAGAGGGGTATGACTTGATTTTGGATAAGCTATTACATTTTAATTTGAAAAGGGCTCCACCAATGAAAGGGTTTGATCCAGAAGGATACATTGACTTTTCCAAAAGAAATATGAACTTGGGTGGATATGATCATATACCCTATCCATATGATGACTTGATTAGGAATATGGAGGAGAAAGAAGTTGAGATGGTTGTTGATTTATATAACAAAGGAGTAGAAAAAAGGATAAAAGAGATACATGAAGCAGAGTTGTTATTTTTTGGTGAGGAGTCATCTAATGATGAGGAATCTCAGGGCCCAACTGATAAAATCCCCAGTTTGAAAATTGAGGATTATAAGTCTCCTCTTAGAGAGCCTGAAATTGAAGAGGGTTATGACACAGACACAAGGAAAATGGCTTATATATCCTTTATTGTTGATGATGAGTTTGTAAAGTCTCTAGAATTTAGAGCCTTCTTTTACAAATAGAAGGGAAAATCAGTAAGAGAATTAGTTGGAAACATAACACCAAAAAATGAGGATTAGCTATTGAAGAATAATTTGAGGATAAGTGTAGAAAATGAGATGAAAGATATGACTCTAGGGTGAGGAAGAAAATTATTGGAGGAGTCAGGTGTAATGATTTTTTCAGGTTTGGATAAAAATTTTGCTCTTATTTTCTATAGCTTTTTGCAAAATAACAATGCTACACACAAGCTTAGCCCTGAAGGAGTTATAGAGGTGTACATGGGATCAAGGTATAATCTTGATGAAGGTTCCCTCATGATCTAGGCCCTGTACCCACTGCATAAGAAGTTTATAATTATTAACAATGAAAAATCCTTCGGCCATGTCGGGACACTAAAAGTTAGAGAGGCTAATCCCTTAGCTACAATAGAAATTAGCATCAATGTCGCTAAGTTAAATAAAGCTCAAATCCAAATGTTGATTAAAGAAAAGGAGGTGTATAAAATGAATAATTAAAGGATACTTAAGGAGAATGATTACCTGAAGAATATGGTTAAAAATATAGTGAAGGAATCTACTGAGTTACTGACTCAAGGAGAGAGTTCACAATCAAAGGATAAGGGTGAGGGATCATATGTACAAGATCAAGTAGATAAAGCTAGGTTTTATACAATCTTTGTAGCATTACACAAAAGGAATGCTAATTTGATGATTTGGATGAATAAGTTATGGTCAATCCATTCTAAAAATTGAGCCACAATTTAGGAACACAAAAGAGTAAACGACCAAATATAGGAGAAGCTTCAGGAAATGCAACAGGAAGGTGTTTTTCATAGCAAGGCTATTATAAATGTTGAGGAGATAGTGGAGAAACACAAGGACTATTGTGAGGAACTCTGGCAAGACGAGAAAGGATTAACTAGTGTTACAAAGAGTGGAGTGCCTAAATTATTTGAAAATGATGGAGAACTAAAAGGTCAGGACAAGTGCATAAAGGAGTGCAAGATGATATTGCGTAAAGCTTTGGAGGTAGCCAAAAGTGGAGAATAAAAACTGGACGAGTCATTTGAACATTTAGAGAAAATGGTAAACATGGAGATCACTGTGAGAAACGCCACAGATGATGTCAATACTTACTTGAGGTAGAAATATTTAGATCATGTTACTAAAGTCCATTTGTGGCTTGCCAAAGCCTAATTGTCTATGTTTAATTATTGTTAGTTGTTGTTAAGTTTCAAAAGACATTTACGAAATGGTGTGTCCTCTTCAAAGTTTTGATATATAAGTTACATAGCAATAAACGGATATAGGTGAATAGGGATAGATAGACAACAAAAGGCTTCCACAATGTTTACATTTCAAAAGACTATGTTGCAAGTATAATTTTGAGGAAATTAATGTAATATCTATGATTTTGTGGCTTCATGTTGGTATCAATTGTTTGTTGAAATTATATAGTTATTTGGCTGTCTCCAATTTAATATTTCCTTATTATTTAAGCTGGTGTATCAAGGATATATTTAGTTTATCAAGGAAATTTTTTTGTTCTTGTGTGGTGTGATTAATTGGGTTCTTTAAAATAATTAAAACCCTTTTAGTCAATCATAGTAATCTGGAAGTGTTAGTTGGATCAATAAGAAGAACCATATAAATAGGATTTCCATTTTGTCTCCAATTTGATATTATCTATTATTTTTGCATGATCTATCCAATTGGTTCTTTCAAGTAAATATTAAAATCCTTTTGATAAATCATAAGTAACCTGGTTGTGTCATTTGGATCCATAAGTAGAGTTTGTCAATCACTTTCCTGCACGTTTATACAAGATATAAACCAACATAAGTGTGTCAAACAGTTTGAGTTACAGCCAATATAAGTCATACATTCTAGATCTTCATTTGAATCCATTTACCCAACAAGGAACTGGTCTTATCCATTTCATCATTTAGTTTTATCAAATTTGTTTTCAAAACCTCACATCTATTAATTGAACATATTAATAAAACTTCACGTTGATATTGCTTATACAATTTATACCAACTTAGGTTTGCATCTCTCCACTCCCAATTGCCATTTTGGATAGATTTCTCAAGTACGAAACACATAGTTTAAGTTTGTTTCATTTACATAGGTATACCCACCTAGGTCTGGCAGAGCCTGAAGAGAAGAAGTTTCAAATACACTAATTGGCCTTGTTCGTTAGCCTAAAACATACCAAGAGCTTGTCAACCTCTTGAGGCTTTCTAACCAACATTTTTGAGAACTCACATATTGGTGACTATACTGGGGATCCAATTCTAAACTCAAGCCTTCCATCATAGAGTCACTCCAAAGTTAAAATAGTCCACTGGGAACAAGCTCAAGTATTTTCCTACTTTCAGAAAGTAGGTGGTGACTCTAGAGAAATTTTATGATAGATAAAGTAAGCGTCAGATTAGAAAGGATAGAAAACATACATCAGAGGTACTATATATCATCTGATATGAACGAAAGAAGATCCTTACACCAGGATAGTCCCAAGAAAAAATAATGGGAGATGGACTGAAAAACATGGATCTCCTCCCACAAAAACAAACATAAAAAAGAGAAAATCTAAGGTGACATCTAGCCAAGCACATGTCATAAATGAAGTAAATTCATCAAAACAAGCCTTTAATGCATACAATAGCTTTGCCCCATTGTATGGGTTAAAAGATCACAAAATTGATCCATGTGGAGATCCCCACACTCCATTTCAACAAGAAAACAATGATCATCCCATTTGTCATTTTGAAATGGACAGAGAAAAGATGCAAGAGTTCCACACCCAGAGAGATGAAGAATGGAGACAGAGGCAGGAGGAGTATGACTATGAAATGACCCATAAACAAGAAGGAAACCAATTTGGGCTCATGGATAAATCAACTCCTGTTGAAGATCTTCAACACATGACTAATCAAGAATTAGAAGTACAAATGCAGTGGTAGGAACAGGAGCTTGATAGAATAAAATGGATGATAAAAAGAAACATAGAGTTGAATCAACAACTATCTTAGCTGAATATTAATACATCAAAACTACCTAAGTATGTCCCCCCACATAAATAGGGTGGTAATATCAGTCCTCAAGGAGCATCTCAAAACACAAGGGCACCACAAAATGTAAACCAAAAACAACATTATCAGCCTAATATTCCATCTCAAAGATCCCAACACCCAAATGCTACCAATACTCCCCAACACAATCCACCTCTAGGTCATCAATATCCACCACAATATTAGAAACATATGCCCCATCAAAATATATACCCCCAACAACACATCAAACAAAATGATTATTATCAGCCTCAATATGGGTATCAGTATTGCCCTAATCCACAACCCTTGAAATTTCCTCCACAAAACCCTACAAACCCATGTAGACAATTTTGATCTAAAAGGGTATCAATTGTATCAATACCCAATGGATAGTAATTGGAGAAATGTGGTTCCCAAGTTCACCGGGAATAATGTGATATTAGCAGAAGAACATATCAGAAATTTTAATTCCTTTGTTCAAGATATTGGTATGGATTATGAGGATGTGAATATGAGATTATTCGTGATGTCTCTAACAGAAACAATGAGGGATTGGTTCAATAGCTTACCTTATGGTTCAATTAATTCTATATCAGACTTCCAAGATCAGTTTTTGGGGCAATATGGGAATCAGTGTGCACCTAAGTTTTCTTTGCATGAATTGATAAGTATCCATAAACATCTGAATGAGTCAGTTTATGACTTCAACCAAAGGTTCTCCAAATTACACAATAAGATACCGCCTAGGTCCAAACTGACTAACCCTGTAGCATTAAGCATTTACCTAAAATCCTTTGATCCGAAGACAAAATATGAGCTTAGAAATAGATGCCCTAGAAATCTAGTTGAAGCAAAAAAAACAACATTGACTATTGAAAACAATAGAAAGGTTGTTGGGATGATTGGTAAAAGAGATAATCTTAGGGTTCCCCAGAATTTTAACAACCCTTAGAACAAGCAAGAGAATGCATACAAAAATGAAAGACCAAGGTTGCATGATATGCCATATAACACAAATTGGAAGGATGGAAAGCCTATAATTGATAGGCCTAAGAATAAGGAGACTCCTGATCTCTTAAAGAAGAAGGGAGCATACATGGTTAACAATAATCCTTGGTGTCAAGTTTGCAAACTGCCACATTCTCCTGATCACTATGTTGTAGCTCAATCAATACAAGAGGAAGAAATACCAATGGAAAATGATGAAGAGGATCATACAATATATTTGACCTCCCACACCCTCCATCCCATTGAGCAAGGATATTCATATTCAGAAGAAGGCTATGAGTATTTTGTTGATAACCAAAGATACAATGTTCATATGGTAGAACAACAAGTCTTTTTTGATTATGATGAAAGTAATGATGAATCATACTCTCCTTTTGCACCATCTTAGTCAAGTAAATATAGAATAAGGAGACCTAATGAGGAAGAGATAAAAGAATCAACTATTGTTGTTGTAGAACAAGCAAAAAGTAACTATAGGCTCAGGAATAGAACAATAAATGCTAATGGTGGTGCTCCAAGAGGAGTATTTGTGAAAGAAAAGGAAGCAACACAAGAGAAACAAAAAAGATGAAAAGTAAGGAATTAAATCAAAGTGAACAAAAACATACTCCCAAACAAGAAAATAAAGAGCCACATAGAGAAAAGCAGAGGTCTGATGAAACAAACAAAAGAGAAAAGGAGGGGAACAAAGGAGACCCACTGGAACAAAAGAAGATAACCAAAATAGAAAATACCTCTTTTGATTTCACCAGGCCTTGTCCCAAGTAAAGATGTATGTGCCATTATTAGAAATGATGAAAATAAAGGAATACAGGGAAAGTGCTCTCCAGTTAATATCTAATGGAACTATTAAAAATACAAACCCTGAGAATAAAGATCCCACTAAGATTAGTAATAGCAGGCAGGGAGAAGTAAAGGTTCCTGAAGTTTGTCTTGGGGATGCAATAGTGAATCCTTCACAAATTGATCCATTTCTTACTACACTACTCATAAATAATAATTTGGTAAGAAATTGTATGATAGATCTAGGCGCTGCTATTAACATCATGCTAGTAGGGGTCATGAAATAACTTGGCATGTGGGTAGACACTACTGGTGGAAAATGCTATGCTATGGATAGTAGGAAAGTCCTAGTGGTAGGAATTATGAAAGATGTAGATGTGAAATTGGTTGTCTTTCTGTAGGCAGTATATAATATTAACATAACTGTAATTGACACACCCCCTTATTTTGGAATGCTCTTTTCAAGGTAGTGGACTATAGCAGTTGGAGGAAATGCACAATTTGACTTGTCCTATGCCACAATACCAATCAATGGTGAAGAGGTCAAGCTATATATAGAGATCCAAGGATGAATTAGATTGTGGACTATGTGGCTCAAAATAAAATAAACTATTTTTGTGATGTGGATTTAGGAAGTTTCAGAATAGAGCCTTCCTAGCCTGAATTAGTGAACACCAATCCAATTAATAAGCATTTTTCCAATATTCGGCATGGTATATGGAGGATGTATTTTGATGGAGCATGTAGTTAGGAAGGTAATGGAGCAGGGGTATTTTTTATCTCACCTGAAGGTACTACATTCAAGTATTCATTCTTGCTAACATTTGAATGTACAAATAATATAGCAGAGTATGAGGCCTTGCTAATTGGTTTGAATATGGTTGTCAAACACAAAATCAAACTGTTGACTATTCTTGGAGACTCTAAGTTAATCATTTCATGGATCAAATCAAAATATTTTGCAAAAAACAAGAGGTTAAAACAGTATAGGAATGCAGTCTGGGATACAATTGAATTATTCGATGCCTTTTCTATTGAATAGATAGATAGGTCAAAAAACATGATGGCATATTTCTTAGCCAATGGAGCCCTAAAAAGAGATGATATCACCCTGGCTGGAATAGCTCAATTTGAATTCAAAACAAGACCTGCCATCCCTGATAACATATATAGTTGGAAATTTTTCAATGATGATATTGATCTCATAAAATTTTGACATTGCATTGATCAGTATGAATCTCAGGAGATTGACTTTAATGCATTTGTGGAAGAAGTAGATGGAAAATAGACTGTGTTTGGAAAAGAAGTTCTATAGCTCAAAACCATCAAACTTCCTAAAGGACTTGTGGCACTTGAGAGGGTGTTTGATGGAAACGATCGTGCTCTCATGAAAAAAACTAGTAAAGAGAGAAGATGTTGAAGAGATCAATTTAGGGAGTGAACTGGCACCAAAAAGAGTATATATTAGGAAGAAGATAAGTCCAACAATCTGAAAAATGTTGATTGCATTGTTAAAGAAATACAAGCATGTTTTTGTATGGTCTTATTAGGATCTTAAATCATATAGAGAATATTTGTTTCAACATGAGATTCCTTTAAAACTAGACACAAAACCATTTAGGAAAAAACAAAGACCCATTAATCCAACTTTGGAGCCTAAAATGCATGAATAACTTATGAAGCTTAGAGAAGGAGGAATTGTCAAGCTGATTAGACATTCATCTTGGGTCTCCAATTTAGTACCGGTCAGAAAGAAAAATGGAGATATAAGGATTTTTGTAGACTTTCAAAATCTGAATGTATCTTCTCTCAAAGATAATTACCCACTTCCAAACATGGTGGCTATGCTACAAAGGGTTACAGGCTATGAGTTACTTTCCATGATGGATGGATTTTCAGGCTATAACCAAGTAAAGGTTAAAGAATCAGAACAATACAAGACAACCTTTACTACACCATGGGGAACATATGTTTATGTTAGGATACCATTCAGACTCACAAATGTTGGTGCAACATTCTAAAGATCCATGGAGGTTTCTTTTTCTGACCTCATTAATGTGATAATGGTAGTCTACCAAGATTATTTAACTGCATATTCGAAAAAGGAAGAGGATCATTTGGCTCACCTTGAGAAAATATTTTTGAAAGCATTAGAATATGGCTCTCACTTAATCCTAAAAAGTTTTAATTTGCAATAATAGAAGGAAAGTTACTTGGGCATATAGTCTCTAAGGAGGGAGTAAGAATTGATCCTGAAAGAGTGGAGGCCATTGACAAGATACCCATCCCCAAGATAATTAAGGTTATTCAATTTTTTTTGTACAAATCAATTTTGTGAGAAGATTCATATCAAATTTTGTTGAGATAGTAAAACCAATATCAAAGATGCTAAAGAAAGGTGCAAAGATTGATTGGACTGTTGAGGCTATAGATGCATTCATATCCATAAAGAGAGCAATAAAGGAAGCTCTAGTATTGAAATCTCTATATTTCAGCAAACCTTTCCAAATCTTTTCATTCGCATCTTATCACACAGTTGCTACGGTTATGCTCCAAAAGAATGATGAAGGGTATGATCAGCTAATCTCATTTTTTAGCAAATCCCTCCAAAATGAAGAACTAAAATATGATATTGTGGAGAAACAAGCCTATGCATTGGTGAAAGTAGTCAAGGCATTCATACCATAACTATTAGGATTGAAGGTTATTGCTTATGTGCCTAACACTGCTTAGAAAGATGTATTTGTACAAAGTGAAACAACAGGGTGTAGGTGTCAATGGATAAATAGAATTTAGGAGTTTGATATTGAGTTTCAGATCACCAAGCTTGTAAGGGGACAAGGATTAGCCAAATTGATGGCTGAAACAAATTTGGAAGTTGCCCAAATATGCAGTGTCTATAATGAAGATGATATGGTCACCAGTATTGAACACACTTCGTGGTACACTGATATTGTGTACTATCTCAAACATTTGAAATGTCCAAAAGGGTTTGATGACAATAGAAAAAGGACATTCAAGTTATAGACTTCAAAATATGTATTCATGAAGGGATACCTATATTGGAAGAATAGGGATGGTGTTCTATTGGTGTGCTTAGATGAACATCAGGCAAGACATGTCTTGAAGTAAATGCATGGAGTATGTGGAGGGAATTTCTCAGCAAAAACCACTACTCATAAGATACTAAGGGTAGAGTACTATTGGACCAAGGTTTTTAATGATGCACGTGACTACACTAGAAATGGTGAAGCATGTCAGAAGTTTTCTGGGAAACTAAAATATCAAGGAGAATTACCTTTGAGACCCATGCAAATAGAAGCTCCATTTCACCAATGGGGAATTGATTTCATAGGGGAAATTACATAAAAATATAGTGGAGGACACAAATGGATATTGGTAGCCATAGATTACTTCACAAAATGAGTGGAAGCCATACCCACCAAGTAGGTAACTAGTAAGGTTGTGACCAATTTATTATTGGAAAGCATCATCACAAGATTCGGGGTCCTAGCAAGGATTGTAACTGATAATGGAATGTGTTTTAGATCTAATGAGTTCAAAGAGTTTTTCCAGTCTTATGGAATTATTATCTCATATTCTTCACCTTATCATCCACGGGAAAATCGGTAGGAAAAATCTAGCAACAATATTATTTTGAAGGTCATAAGAATAATGTTGGATAGCAATAAAAAGGCATGGTATTCTAAGTTAAGGCTTGCTTTATGGGCACACAGAATTACTATGAAAAAGGCCACTAGTAAATCACCTTTTGAGCTTGTGTATGGAACTTAGGCCAGAATCCCTTTGCATAATCTAATACCAGTATGCAAGTTCATTTTGGAAGAAGATTTGGATGTTCTTGAACCCATGGAGGAGAGGGTGGAGGAATTAATGGAGCTCAATGAAATCAAAAATCAAGCTTAGCAGCATAATAGGAAGAAACAATTACAAATGAAATACTTGTATAATAAGAAAGCCAAAAATAGGAAGTTTGAAATAGATGACATAGTTCTCATGTGGAATGCTAGGGATCAAGACAAAGGAAAGCATGGTAAATTTAAAGCCTTATGGTTGGGACCCTTTGTTATTGTTGGGAAGGGAGGTGAGGATTCATATTATCTCCAAAACATGTCAGGAGAAGAACAAGAATTGCTAGTACATGGGAAGTTCCTAAAACATCTCTTTTCTTGAAGAACATAGAGGATTAAGGATTTTCAGTGCATGGAAAATTCTTGACAAACCTCTCAAAATAACTCTTTCCATGCATAGTAGTTTTAGGTAAAGGTCAAGAATTGCCAATGCATGGATAATTCCTGGATAACCTTTTAAAAAATGAATCTTTTCCATGCACAGTAGTATAGGATTTCATATCATTTCCACCACTCTTGGTTTTTCCTCATTTCCACTACCGTCCTATGTCACAAGCCACTTGTTCTTCTCTCCCAGTGATTTGAATTCTTGACATACCCACAAGGGCTATACATCCCTAGATGGAGCCACTATTGGGTCTACAATTTTTTTTTTACAATTTCAATAGCTTACATTCATAAACCCCACAAGGTAGCCACACTTTAAGAGCAGAGAGCATCAAAAATTCCTATAATCCATTCCACATACCATATCCACCAATGATCCCTTTAGATTTGACCTTTTGACATACCAAAATGCCTCTAGTCATCATTGAGTAAAAGCTTCTAACAAATAGTTCATATCAGCATGACTAGGACCATGTCTCTCCAACCCATAAGCTATAGTATTTCAATTCAGGAATTTCTCGCATATTGGAAAAAGGTCAACATTGTCACATCAATCAAAAAATTAGGAGGCTACATGTTTGGGAAGATAAAGCCTGTTGTCTCGCTGATGAAAAGGTTATCGACAAGACTAAAACTATCAGAGTGAAATTATCAAGTCATCCCGAGCATACATGTCATGTCAATGGACCTTCATCGGTAAGAAATTCAATGTGTCTCACTGATAAAATAAAAGGAAACACGTCAGGGAGACATTTGCTATTGGAGTGAGTTTCTCTTCTCTTTCTGACTTCATATGTTATGCCGATGAAAGTAATTTCGACAAGAGTCTTTTTGATTCATCTAAAGGAAGAGGGTAACGAGAGAAACACATCAGGGAGACTAATTCTATCAGAGTAACTTTCAGATCCCTTAGCGATGCCCATTCTCATACTGATGGTGAAATGAATAGCTCAAATTTCATCAAAATGACACTTGGCGAAAACTCTGATATCTAAGTGACTTGATAAATCTCTTCCCAAAGGTGATCTGGATTAAAATATAAATAAAAAACTAGTTATTCAACATTTGTAAGAATAGTATTTGATCTTCCTGACCATATAAGATGTCTAATGAACATTCATCTTGGTTCAAATACATAGATCGACCAGAGTTTGAATAAGTCTCGCTGATATAATCATTCGATTTGACTATGAGAAATTCTAAAAATCTACTACACTCGTGTTCAAAGTTGGACATTAATGGCCACATAGATACACATTGTAAAGATAATTCTCTGATTGAAAGAAGAATAATTAAGGAGAATTTTTAGGATTGGTAGCAAAAGGAATGGTAGAATGGGCAAAGGCCAGAGAATTCAGTGCAGCCAAAATTTTTCAAGTAAGCTTGCTAATTCCTTATAATTATATTTTTCAATTCTATCACCTTGAAGATAAAATGGAAGATTCAAGCTTAGGGAAATAAAAAAGTAGAAAACAACAGAGTGAGGGTAGCTAGCCTAGGAATAGAAAACAATGAAGTGAAGGTAGCTAGCCTAAGAAGCAGAAAATTCAAACAATAGATGAGCCAAAAACAAATGAGAGAAAATTGAACAAGGATCTTATTGAGCAACTACCTAGTTCATGACCAAAACCCAGGCATTCTACACAAATTAGGGTAGATGTGGAGAGATTTGAGGACAAGTGAAAGCATATAGGGGATGTGTGGACTCCATTTCAAGGATATGAGCTATTTATGTTTCATTATCATCAGAGGGATAGGTTTGAGCCAATATGCAATCCCTAGAAATTTAACCTAGGAAAATTGGTTGTCCCTAACGTATTTGTGAATGTGGAACTAGTGAAACTCCTAGCGACACACTACAATCCAAACCTCAAGGCTATCTACAATTCATTGGGTAAACCTTTTATACATGTGTCTGAAGCTGCAATTTGTGAAGGTTTTGACCTAGATGACACATGAGGTTTTAGACAAAGAATTATAGAGAATGGATACAACCTATAGGGGGTGGAGATTACCATTGCATAGGCACAAGAAGGATTGAATTTTGGTAACACTTGATGACAATGATGAGCCTCCCTTTCACATCAACCTATTTGAACCCTATTTGAAATACACATAATTCTCAGTGTGTCAGGTATGGAATCTCCTAATTTTATGTCAATTGTACCAATGGTGATTTTTGTCGATGTTCAATATGACAATGCCAAATCATTTGATTATGCTTCAAACATTTTCAAAGGAATTGATTCAACACTAATGGCAATTAAAAATGGATCCCTTGTTCTGCATTTCAAGCATTATTCTATTTTTATGCATATAATAATGTATCATGGGCAAGAATTAGGGATGTGGCCAAAGGAGTTAAGGATTGCATAGTTTGATAAGGAGGGTAAACTTCTACCAATTCAGTTATGGACTACTATTTGGGATAGCATATTTGTCACTTCAAGTTATGTTCATTTTGAAGAGTATTTTTTCAAGCTATTGTACAAATTTTTTAACTATCCTTGTGATCACTCATTATCTGATGAAATTAAGAGGTTCCTCAAGCCTGGGGATTTCAATGGACCTCTTGGTCACAACTAGAGAGATTGGTACTATTTTGAGGATGCTACTATAATCAGGGTTTATGATTTTCAAGATACACCATTTATTTTTCCAAAAATAGTACCTAATAGAATTGCTTACTTGAAGATTGTTAGACAAATGGACTACTCAAGTGTTATAAATCTAGGTTCCTTTGGAAAGCAGGAATTCATGCCAAGTACTTTATGCTTTGGAGATTTCACAGTACTGTCAAAAGAGGGGTATGACTTGATTTTGGATAAGTTATTACATTTTAATTTGAAAATGGCTCCACCAAGGAAAGGGTTTGATCTAGAAGGATACATTGAATTTTCTAGAAGAAAGATGAAGTTGGGTGGGTATGATCATATACCCTATCCATATGATGACTTGATCATGAATATGGAGGAGAAAGAAGTCGAGATGGTTGTTGATGAATATAATAGAGTAGAAAAAAAGATAAAAGAGATGCAAGAAGCATATTTGTTATCTTCTGGTGAGGAGTCATCTGATGATGAGGAATCTCAAGGCCCAACTGATAAAATCCCCAGATTGAAAATTGAGGATTATAAGTCTCCTCTAAGAGAGCCAAAAATTGAAGAGGGTTCTGACACAGACACAAGGAAAATGTCTTATAGATCCTTTGTTGATGATGATGAGTTTGTAAAGTCTCCATAATTTAGAGCCTTCTTGTGCAAACAAAAACTAAAATCGATAAGAGAATCTTTTGGAAACATAAGACCAAACAATGAGGATTACCTGATGAATAATTTGAGGATAAGTGTAGAAAATTAGATGAAAGACATGACTCCAGAGTGAGGAAGAAAATTATTGGAGGATTCAGGTGTAATTATTTTTCTAGGTTTGAATCTAAATTTTGCTCTTCTTTTTGACAGCTTTTTTCAAAATAACAATGCTACACACAAGCTTAGCCCTGAAGGAGTTACAGAGGTGTACATGGGATCAAGGTATAATATTGATGAAGGTTCCCTCATGATCTAGGCCATGTAACCACCAAATAAGAAGTCTATTATTATTGACACTGAAAAAGCCTCCAGCCATGTCATGACACTAAAATTTTGAGAGGTTGATCCTATAGCTACAACAGAGATTGGCATCATTGTTGCTAAGTTAAATAAAGCTCAGATCCAAATGTTGATAAAAGAAAAGGAGATGTATAAAATGAATAATGAAAGGATACTTAAGGAGAATGATTACCTAAAGGATATGATTAAAAATATAGTGAAGGAATCTACTAAGTTGTTGACTCAAGGGGAGAGTTCACAATCAAAGGATAAGGGTGAAGGATTATATGTACAAGATCAAGTAGATAAAGCTAGGTTTGATACAATCTCTACAACATTACACAAAATGCATGTTAATTTGATTATTTGGATGAATAAGTTATCGTCATTTAACCATTCCAAAAATTGAGCCGAAATTCAAGAACACAAAAGAGTAAATGACCAAATACAAGAGAAGCTTCAGGAAATACAACAGGAAGGTGTTTCTGATAGCAGGGCTATTATAAATGTTGAGGAGATAGTGAAGAAACATGAGGAATATTATGAGGAACTTCGGGCATATGAGAAAGGATTAACTAATGTTACAAATAATGGAGTGCCTACATTATTTGAAAATGATGGAGAACTGAAAGGTCAGGACAAGTGGATAAAGGAGTTTAAGATGATATTGCATAAAGATTTGAAGGTAGCCAAAAGTGGAGAATCAGCACTGGATGAGTCATTTGAACATTCAGAGAAAATGGTAAACATGGAGATCACTGTGAGAAATGCCACAGATGATGCTAATACTCACTTGAGGCAGGCATATTTAGATCATGTTACTAAAGTCCATTTGCGGCTTTCCAAAGCCTAATTGTCTATGTTAAATTATTGTTAGTTGTTTTTAAGTTTCAAAAGACATTTATGAAGGGGTGTTTCCTCTTCAAAGTTTTTAAATATATGTCAGTTACATAGCAATAAAAGGATATAGGCGAATAGGGATAGATAGACAGCAGAAGGCTTCCACAATTTTTACATTTCAAAAGACTATGTTGCAAGTATAATTTTGAGGAAATCAATGAAAGATCTATGATTATGTGGCTTCATGTTGGTATCAATTATTTGTTGAAATTATACAGTTAGTTGGTTGTCTCCAATTTAATATTTCCTTATTATTTAAGCTAGTGTATCAAGGATATATTTAGTTTATCAAGGCACATTTGTTGTTCTTGTGTGGTGTGATTAATTGGCTTCTTTGAATTAATTAAAACCCTTTTAGTCAATCACAGTAATCTGGAAGTGTTACTTGGATCAATAAGAAGAACCATATAATTAGGATTGCCATTCTGTCTCCAATTTTTTATATTATTTGTTGTTTTTGCATGATCTATCCAATTGGTTCTTTCAAGTAAAGATTAAAATCCTTTTGATAAATCATAAGTAACCTGGTTGTGTCATTTGGATCCATAAGTAGATTTTTTCAATCACTTTCCTCCATGTTTATACAAGATATAAACCAACATAAGTGTGCCAAACAGTTTGAGTTACAACCAATATTTTTCATACATTATAGATCTCCATTTGACTCCATTTACCCAACAAGGTACTAGTCTTATCTGTTTCATCTTTTAGTTTTATCAAATTTATTTTCAAAATATCACATCTATTAACTGGACATATTAATTAAACTTCATCTTGATATTTCTTATACAATTTATACCAAATTAGGTTTGCATCTCTCCACTCCCAATTGCCATTGTGGATAGATTTCTCAAGTAGGAAACACATAGTTTACATCTACTTCATTTATATAGGTATACCCACCTTGGTCTGGTAGATCCTAAAGAGAAGAAGGTTCAATTACACCAATTGGCCTTGTTCATTAGCCTAAAACATACCAAGAGCTTGGAAATCTCTCAAGGTTTTCTAACCAATATTTTTGAGAACACACCCTCCCCCTATGATGATCTAGAATGGGAGAATGACAACCTCTTGGTTAATGAGGAATAGGGTGGCACCTCTTCTTTATCTGTAGATTAGATTTGTGTGTTTGTTGTGTTTCCCCCTTGCTTGTTTTTATGTGTTCCTAAAGGACCCTTGCTACCCCTATTGGTGCTTGAATACAAGCGTGAATTTCATCATGCACTTCCTCTATGTGTTGCATCATTCTTCTATATGTTGTATCTTGATTTTTGACAATTGGGGACGATACAAAGTGTTGGGGTCACTTAGGCCTCCCTTCCATGTTGACCCAATTTTTTATTTTAATTTTTTCTTCATGTGTTATTATTTAGATTTGGGAATTCCTAGGATTGATGATCTTTCACTCCTACATTGCATGTTACCTATCTTGATGAGATGATCTGACCTTGGATTCCCAGATCCCCCTATCTCTTGTTTTCTTTGTCTATGCTTTTTCTTTCTTGATATATTTCTCTCTTCTTTGCTTGATTCTTGATGTTGTGGTGCCTATGTGTTGTCCCTCATGTGTACAACAATATTTCCATGTCTACATCTCATTATGTATCATGGTCCATGACATCTCTGCATGTTCTTCCTTTCCTTAAGATGTCACATGCTTCTTTAATTTGCATGCACCATCCTAAGGGGGGATCCTATCTCTTCAATTTTCAAAATGGTGTATTTGGTGGCCAAAAAATCCCTCATTGAAAAGCTTTCACTTTTCAAAAATTGCATTCTCCATCAAGGAGACTTAAAGGAATTCTTATTTTGAAAATGAGTTCATGATGAAGGAATTTGAGAACTCACCCTCAAAAAGGGAGTATTTTTTCTACTGAAGAAGTCTTAAAACTTTCCCTTGAGAAGGAGAATTCTTTCCTTCGGATTCCTTGGTGAAAGAGACCTTTCAAAAGGATTCCTTGATTCTAGAATCATTCATGAAAAATGTCGCGTTGTTCAAATGAAGCGTCCCTTGAGTGGACCCCTTTTCTTTTGAAGGGTTCCTGTGGGACCCCTTTGAAAGCTTCTTCTTTAATTGTTTTGATGTGATTTTCTATGTGACTGTCTATCTGCATGACTTCTTTTGTGTACCTAATGGATTTACATGTTTCTTTACAAGATCGAGCACTTGTAAAGTTGATTTTCAATCAAGTTTGGATGACCAAACACCTTGATCTTGCCTTGCAGGACCAAGCACCTGTAAGGACCTATCAAACTCTACCGAGCCTTCACTCCTAGCCTCCCTTGGGACCGGGAACCTATGGTTCCTCCTTTGCAGGACTAAGGACCTATAAAGTGTTTTCGTTCTAAAGAATTGAGCACCTGTAGAATCCTTTGTTCATCTTTCGTGGGACTAAGCATCCATTGAGAAAATTTTATAGGACTAAGCACCTGTAGAGATTTTTTTCACCTTCCTCAGGATCAAGTACTTGTGGAGACATCTCTCTCTCTTGTGCACTTTTGAGTATGCTAGATTATGGTGTGCCTCCTCAATGGTTCAGGTATATTTTCTTCAATCTCTTGCAACTCTACTTTACCATGGATTCACTAACGCTTATGCTTGCTAAAGTGGGGGAAAAATATAATGGCATGAATTTACACCCCTAGGTAAATTCCAAATTGACAGTACCCCCTACCTTAGAGAATAAAATCTGATGATTTACTCCCTAAACTCATTACTTTTCCCTATCCACTTGGCAACTCATTTGTGTTTTTGTGGGGGAATTTTTTTCAACAACGCTAGCACAACACACAGACATCTAAGTAGCATGCTTCCCTCCTAGAAAGATTCCATCCTCTAGAATCCATAGAGGCATTATACTTCTCCATTGGACATGAAGTGTAATATTTACTGCTCTTTTGACTGACTTCAAACAAAAAAAATTCCTCCATTCTTCACTTCAAATTTCCTAATCTCCATTCATTCCATCTTCTTCACACTTCTACAAAATCTTGGACAACGTCTTGATCACTTTGATACTACTTCTCCAATCTTCTCACTCCCACCTTCAAGAACTACCTCCATTGAAGCTACAAGTAGCTATTTTATTGGATCCTCCTTTTTGTTGTTGTGGTACCATTGGTTTTGGAGAGCTTGTGAGCTCACTCCTTCCATTTTCCTTGAGAGAACGTGGTTGAGAAGGTGATATCCACCGTTTCCATTCACCCTTGCATTATATTATTTGTATTGTACCATATTTTTGTTTGATAATTTCTTGGTATTTCCATTTCTATACTCTCTTTATCATCTTTATATACAATCATTGCTATCTAGTTATTTTTGGAGGTGGAAACACCAAAACGAGGGACTGACTATGGCAGTCCTGATCTTAACACAACCCCAAGTTTTTCTCGATCTTGTGTGTTTATGTTATCCATTGTGTGAAGCTCTTAAATATTTTTACTTGCAAGTTCAAAGGTCCATTTCTACCACCTTTATTTTTTCAATTCTAGTTTAGCATTTATTCTAGTATTCTTCTTGTTGTACTATTATTTCTAGATTTTTGGTTTTTGTCATAGCATAAAAATTTGTTAATTAGGTAGTTAGTAGGCTTTCTAGTGTTTTGGGATGTACACTATACCTTCTACGTGCATGGATTCGAGTGCATCACTAGGACCCCAATGCATCACACTGGATTCCATGATTCACATTGTAGTCCTCTAGTAGTAAGTTGTCTAAGTGGCAATTCGAACCTCGAAAACTAACTCTCCTAATCTATTGAAACACTTAGGTTAGTAGAAGGGAAGTAGTACTAAGAGTGCTCTTCCTTCTCTACCTTAAACATTTCAAACCTTTCCAATAAGCTAGCATAGCTTGAGGTAGATCAGGGTAGCCTACTATTCTAGAATCTCCCGTGACTTGGAGTCCCTTAGTAGCCGATCCCCCTCCTCTACAAGTTGCAAGGTTTCAACCTAATCCAAAAGAAACTCATGTAAAGGTAGTCAACATATTTTTAGATATTTGAAGAGCACTCTAGATTATGTATTGTGGTATCAAATTGATGATGAATTTTCTCTAAGTGCATACACTAATGCTGATTGGGCTGGGAGTATTGATGATAGAAGAAGCATTAGTGGTAGAGCTTTCTTTTTAGTAGATAGATTGGTTTATTTGTTTAGTAAGAAAAAATACTCAGTGTCCTTATCAACAATAGAAGCAGAGTATATTGTTGCATCATCCTACTACACCCAAGTGTTGTGGATGAAGAAAAAATTGAAGAATATCAAGGTGATGTATGATGAACCCATTCCTATTATGTGTGATAATACAAATTCCATCAATATTTCAAAAAAATTAGTGATGCATTCTAGAACCAAGCATATATCTATCAGGTATTAGTCCTTAATAGAGAAAGTTGTGGATCAAGAAGTAAGATTGGAGTATGTTCCCACAAAGGAAAAAATTACAAACATGTTTACAAAGGAACTTTCAAAGGATACACTTTATTATCTCATATAGAAGTTATGGGTTGTTGCCCCTGCTCCTACTAGATGCATAGATGATGCATCTCTCCAAGGGGAGAAATTCAAGACATATGTTTTTCCCTAGATTGATGATTCCTACCTCTCAGGTGAAGCAGGTAGTAGGATGTTATAGTTTGTGAAATCAAGGGGAGCTTGTATGTTATTGCAAGCACAAAGGAAGACCACTAGCCCTTTTCCCTTGATGTCAAAGGAGGATAAAATTGCATATCATGCTAGTGTTTCCATCAATGCCAAAGGGTGAAATTGTTGCAAGATTGTTATAGGTGTCATTGTTGATGTCAATAGAATTTATATTATTTTTAGTATTGTCATTTGATGTCAATAGAGTGATTATGTGTAGATGGTTGCATATGCTACAATTAGTATGTTGATCAAAATTATTGTGCATGATGATGGATGTATGATCTTTCTATACACAATTGTTGTATATTTATTGTTGCTCATGAATATGTGAATGATTCTATGAATGTTGTATTCATTGTCTTTTGATGTAAAACATTGCATATTATTTTATTACAAATAGTGGTTGAGGATGTTATACTAAAAAGATCTGAAGAATAATTTTCATTCCTCTACATTTCAAGATATTTCCTTTTTTTTTAAGTTTTTCAGATGTATATGTAGAGTGTGTATATTCTTGATTTCAAAACATTAAATTTATCACAGAGGTTTCTAGAACTTGCAGTGTGAAGACTATGATGTTGAAGTCAAGATGGTTTAGAGAAATGCTCTGCATTTATCTATAGTTGATGTTGTGATCTTCTGGTTTGGAGGATGAGTTATATATATATATATATATATATATATGTATTATCCTTTCAAGTTTTAGATGCTAAGGTGTACCATAAGTTGAGTTTTCAATGTTTTATCTCAAGGCTGTGTTGTCTAGGTATGCAAAAGATATCGGTTTTGTGTTTGATTTCCCATGCTAGCTTAATGTTGCATGAAGTTGTAAAAGGAGGGAATAGAAATGTTGTTGAATATCTTTTAATTCTTGTGATTTGATCCACATGATGTTATCTAGTCATTCTAATATCACTTGTGGTTTGGAGTTAATATTTGGAGGGTTAAGTGTTTGTTGGGTTGACTTGGTATTTTGAGGTGTTTGTTCCAAGTTTTTGTTGTTTTCACTAGCATGGGATTGTGTGCAAATTTACAATAGGTCCTGCTTATCTCCTAGCTTGAATCACATTCAATTTCCCTTTCCCACACATGATCTGGAGTTGACTCATTATAGTCATTGCATGTTTCATGTTTACACATTTCAATTTGGCCAACAAGGGGAAACTTTTTGAAGCTTATGGAAGGCCTCAATGAAGGATAAAGTGTGTGATCAATTTAGTTGAAGTGGTGTATGTAATTTCAATGAGATAAAAGTGATAGGTGCCAAAATAAATGAGTTGAATGTAGAAGAATGTGTGTGAATTTGCAGAGTATTTGAAGTGAATGTTAAAGGTAATGAGCCAAAGGTAGAGGTTTGTAAGTGAATATTGCAGGCATTGAGCTGAAGGAAAAAGTGTGTATGAGTGTTGGTGATAGTGAGCCAAAGGAAAAATTGCATGAGTGAGTACTGAAGGTAGTGAGCCAAAAGCAGAAGTGTGTGAGAAAAGTGCTGAAGGTAGTGAGTCAGAGGAAACATAGGCATTGTACTTGCAGTGGATCACCAAAAATCATCAAGGATTGTATGTGGAGTCACTGCAAAAGTAACCCTTCTACTTTTTCTGAATTGTTTGGGCCCTCCTTGTGGTTTTGGCTTATTTTTTCCTTTATTTAATGTTGTAATGTGGATAACACATTCACATTAGGTCTTGCACCCTTGTGAACTAATGAAATTTTAATGGTGCCTTGCAAAAGTGTTGTGAAGTGTTGTAACACACTTTCACACTTTTTTAGGATTTTATCAAATAACTAAGCATAATAAACATAATTCTAATAAAAATAAACCTTAATCTTTCCTTATTTAGAGTGTTGTAAAGTGTTATAACTCATTTTCACACTTATCTATGATTTTCATTAATAATTGGGCTTTCTTATGCTTTAATTGGCCTTATTTTGCATCCACAAGCCTCATTTATTGCATTTTTTTTAGGATAATCCCAACACCAATCAATAACCAATCATAATTTAGGTGTTTCTGGCTTGTATGGCCCAAATTTAGTGTTTGGGACTCATTCGCCACCTTGGGCGAATGAGTCCTGTGTGACCAAAATTCAAATTTCTGGCGATATTTTATTCTCCTAGATCTGATGTCGGCTTGTAGTATTGTAATTTTAGGAATTCTTGCATAATTGAGTATAAATATACAAGGTTCTTTCACTCATATTTAACACCTAGCATTCAAGAGACTTCACAAGAGCATTTGAGCATTCACAAGAGCATTCAAAGGCATTCAAAGGAAGATTATCAAACATTTTTTAGCATTCTTCAAATGCCAATCATCATCTCAAATATTGCATTCATCATGTTTGTTATTGTGCCAACAATTGTGATGTAGAGTTTATGATTCAAGCAAGTGTTTCAAGAAAGATCAACATCATTCAAGAAAGAGTCAAGAACCACATCCATTGTAGCTATTTCAAGCATAATTGCAACACCTTATTGCTAAGGTTTGGTGAGTTGCAACATTGTATTTAGTTCATTCATCATTCTTCATTCATATTTTCTTTCATTTCAAATTTTAATTACCAACAAGGGGTTTGACAAAGGAAAACCCTTATTCTCTAAACAGACAACATTTTTCCCTCTTCTAGTGTGTGATTTGCAAGGCTAGGTTGTAGATTTGTCAAGAAGCAAAGTTGGAGAAAAGTTGTCAAATCGCTAAAGTTGTCATCAAGCCTTGGAAAATATTGGAGAAGGTCTACTGGTGGCAATTTACAATTTCAGATCTAAAATCCAGTCAAAAAGAGAAGAGCGGACTAAGAGGAACAAAATCAAGTCCCAAACTTCCAAAAAAGCAGAAGTGGAATAATTCACCACAAGTGGTGAATGAGTCCCACTGTACAAGCCTGATAGAGACTTTTACAAATCCGGATACCCTTTTGGCTAAAACCTATATCTACACATTTTCCCAAAAGCAGTATTGATTCGTCCAGCTTGGTGAATGAGTCCTATTCAACATTAACAGTAGAATTTTCTAGAATTCTAGACCTCCATTCTTCCTTCTTCAATCTCTCAGGTGCACACTTTCTATTTCATAATTTCCTGTTGCATTTTATTCACTTTTCTAGGTCATTTAAAGTTAGTTTGCATTCAACTAGGGTTTTGTTTTACATCTTGCATTACATTGTCTTTTCCAAGTCTAAACTTGGTGGTGATCCCCTCATTAGATCATATTCATTTCATAGGACAGCCCTATTGCAAGATTTCAATCTCCTTTGCATTGAGATCTCTAGGGTTATCCTTGAGTGGAATCTCTTTGAAAGTGGGTGCAAATACAATCAATCATCCATTCCACCATTTTCATAGGTTCCATTTTGGTGAACCTGCATTTAGAACATCATAATTCTGATTTGGAGTGCATTTACATCCTAGATTTAGCTTGCATTAACATTGCTTTAGGTTTTGCATTGGTTAATTTGCATTCTAGGGTTTCAAATTTTGCATTAGTGAAAAGCTCATTTAGCTTGCTTTTTTGCACTTAAATTCATTGAAAATTAATCAAATTTTGCATTTTTATCTCATACATAGCTCAGAAAACATGAAAATCATAAAATCTAATTCAAAAATTTTGAAATTTTTTCAAAAAAATTAGTACCTGGACTCATTCGCCACCTTGGGCGAATCAGTCCCTTTGCATATTTTTCACTACATTTTCTAGCATTTACAATTCAATTTCTGAATTTCTATTTTTTGTTTTTGCATTTCTTTTTCACTTTCCAAAATTTTAGTTATAAGCATTTCATTGTTCTTAGCTTACATTGCATTTGCACTCACCCTACATTTAGTAGCCTTTGTATGAATGTTTCGTGTCCTATTGCTAATACTATAGTGAGAAGAATTTTGAGACTCATGTCATCCTACGATAGCACAATCGTTGTGGATCTTGGGTTATCTAGATCTTCCACTCCTAGTATTGACACTAGTACACTAGGCATGGATTCCCTTAGCAACTCTTTTCCTTTAGGTATCATGCAAGTCAAACCAAGGATTGATAGCATCCCATAAGAAAACATAATTCAAATTCATGAGGATTTAGTAAACTTACAATATCAAATAAGCCTTGAAAAAATTTCAAGCACTGCCATCCCTACTATAGAAAATATTCACCGCATGCTTGAAAGTCATGATGGCCTTAGTACCTACCTATACCAATCATCAAGTCACAACAACAATGCAACGAGTTAGTAATGTGATTCCTTCCCTAGGTATTCCTACTAGCATCCCTAGTTCCTATGTGGCATCGCAAGTTATATCTCCTACATTACCACCTATAAGCATTCCATTCACTTGTCCTATGAACACATACACTCCATCACCACTTTCACTTCCATCTCATAAAATAGGCAATGACCCTCAAATAACACAACTTTCCAAACTATTTCATCCTTTCAAAATAAAATTCCCACCATAAACCAAAATCAAAATGGCCCACCTAATACTATATCAAAAGAAGTCCATTGTCCTTGGAGATATTGCAAACACCAATGCCACAAGGTGTATAGGTGCCTATATTTAAAAAATATGGAGGGGTGGGAGATCCTTCTAACCATGTTAATGCCTTTACTACCCTATGTAGTGAATTTGTCCTTGACGGTAAACTATTGGAAAAAAATTTCCTAGGTCCTTGAAAGATACTAACTTGGAATGGTTCTCTTCTTTAATAAACAACTCAATTCATTCATTCAATGAACTTGTTGAGGAATTTGTAAACCATTTCTAAGTGCATATGACTCCCAACATGACCTTGGTCGATTTGATGAGATGCAAGAAAAAAGAGGAATAAAAGATAACTGATTTTATCTCACACTATCAATTTCTTTATTCCCAAATCAATGTCAAGGTCCCTGATCCGAACCTTCAAAAGATGTTCATAGAAAATTTGCAAAGTAAAATCCAAAAAAATCTTACCATGATGAAATTCCCATCCTGCATGCACATGTGTACTATCCTCCATGATTATCAAAATTTGGTTAGTAGTCAAGATACAAAGTCCACTTCTAGCCGAATTGAGAGATCCAAGCCCACACACCAAAACAATTCCCAACCTTTTAGAAATAAAATAAAGGGTTCCTTCAATTCAAGCCCCCTCAAAAAACAACTCAAAATTTCAATAACCAAGTACCTATTGTCAAATCCATGGTACCCTTTAGTTATGGAGATCTAAAAAGAAAATTCACTCCCTTTCCCAATACCCTTCATAACACAATGTCCCAACTTTTAGAACAAAAAATTATTACCTTGCCTCCCATCAAAACACTTGAACCTAATAATTATTTACCCCTGAGCTTCAAATAAAATACTTATTGCCACTATCACCGACAAAATGGACATGACACAGAACATTGTAAGTGTCTTAAACATCATGTGCAAGACCTCATTGATTTTGGTCGTTTATCCATTGGAGGTGTTAGCGATCAAGGAAATAAGTATGTTGCCCCTCCTAACCAAGACTTTCAGATTTTCACCAACCCAATGCCAAAACATAATATTTCATTTTTCAAAGCTAGCGAAACTACAAAGAATGATGTGATGAATTTTAATACAGATGACAAAAACAATAATTTTTTCAATCTTATAGATGAAATGGTAGGGGCAATAGACATCATTCATCATAAGGGCCAAACTAAGAGTCCTATTGACATTGCTTTCTCCTCTAAGGATATAATTAAACATGCACCTGGTGGTCCTCTCTACATAACTAATCATATTTATGGAAAGCCCACTAATGGGATACTAATAGATCTTGCATATGGAGAGAATGTGATCATCAAGGAAATTTTACTTTTACATGAACTCTATCAAGATGAATATGATAAACCGAAAGCATGGATCAAGACACACAATGTTTTTTCTTGCCCTACAATAGGATTGATCACCTTACCATTGCAAATAGGACCAAAAACATTAGCTATAACATTCTCCATCATCTTGCATTCAGACCAATTTCATGTGAAGCTAGGCCACCCATGGATTAGCTCCATGAAAGTTGTCCCTTCCATTGTGCATAAATTCTTAAAGTTTCCCTTTGAAAATGAAGTATTCATTGTTCACCATAGTAGCTTCAACCCTTTTCCATCTAAAGGAAAGTTTTCCTTAGATGCCTTTTGGCCAAAGCCCATGGAACCTATAAAGCCAAGAGAAGACTTCTTTTTCATATCCTACCAAAAATTCAAAGCAAAGAAAATATCTCTCTGCAACATGTCCCCATCCACCTCCGACCCTCTCATCCTTGATGAAACCATGCTTGAACCTAAACAAGACCCAAACAACCAAGACCAACCTAAAACAAAAACTTCACCCACATCCTACAAAATACCAAAAGATAGTGAAACCAACCCCGACACACCTCCTCGAACAAAACAAGTTTACAAAGTCAAAGAGAAGGTGATCGAACAACCTCATGTGGTTCATTTCATTCCTCCCCATAGGGAAGAAAAGAATCCTATGGTTGATCAACCCGCTCCTACACACATGCAACTTGAAAAAAAAAACAAAAGAAATAGAGGTGCTAGAGAGTGTAGGCGTAGACATCGTGCCCTTGCTCGCAAGTTACATGAAGAATTAAACAAAGAAAATCATGATCGAAACTTCACTAAAGAAATGCATGATGACCCCCCTCCCCAACCGAAACAAAACAACCCAATACGAAAACCACAACAAGAGTTGAAATCTTCAATGGAAATTATCATTCAACCTCCTATTGCGGTTAACGTGATGATGATGACAAGATTGCTAAAATTGACAAAGAGGTGCATAATGAAATGAATACATTGTTTTCCTCTTCCATGAGCTTAAACGGAAAATCTCCTATAAAGAGTGTTGAACCTAGTGCTTCTACTAGTTCGGCACTTTCCATTGTCTCTTTGGCTAGTTTTCCACCTTTGGTATACACAGAACATGATTAGGAGGTAGATGACTTGCTCATAGGTTGACTTTCATTTTCCTTACTAGTCTTTTGCATTTTTATTTCTTTTTCACTTTCTTTTGTGTGATTGCATGTACGTAATGTGTTCCCCTATGATGTTATGTTTGATGTTCTCTCTTTGTGACATTTGTCTATTTGTACCTTCATTCTTCTCTATGTCATGCATCTCTTTCACTTTTTATCTTTATCTTTTCTTTTTCATTTTTCTTGTGTTTTCCTCTTGAGGATGACACAAGGTGTCGAGACACCCTATGTCTCTTCCATGTTGACCCAAAATGATTTTCTTTTCTTTTTCATTTTTGTTTATCTTTTTTTCATTTTTCTTGTATTTTCCTTTTGGGGATGACACAAGGCATCAAGACATTCATGTCTCTTCCATGTTGACCCAAGAGGTTTTTCTTTGTTTTCACTCTCTTTGTGTCATTCTTCCAGTTCTATGTGTATTTGGGAGATGATGATAGTTCCAAGCTCTCTAAAAACATTGCAGCAAAGAACATACTGAATCCAAATCCATAGATCCCTTATGTGTTTGGTGTTTTCATTTTGGGGGAAACCCCTTTCTTTTTTTTCTCTTACATGATGCAGCTTTACTCAGAAACATATGACTTGGCATAGCACTTTCCAAGTTAGCTCTCATGTCTTCTTTATTTTTTTCATTTTTATTTGCTACTTTAAAGTAATTGATCGTAGTATGGTGCTTAGCAATTTCTTTAAAGTGGGGGCATACATTGGCATTATTCTTTTGCATTTTCTCCGTTCATAGTGTAGCCTTCTTACTTCATACAATGTTTTTGTTGCTTTATGGATTAAATTGGGTGTAATGTACTTCAGGATCATGATCTCTCTTAGCATATTACATTCCTCTTAGTGGCTTGATGCAACACACTGCATCCCTAAGTTGTGAATTTTCTATTCTTTGATTGGTCCTCTCTTGGAGAGATTAGGCACAATGTTCCCTAAGTTAAAGACCTCACATGAACTAAGCAAGACTCCTTTGAACATCTCCTATTTTTTCATTTTTCATTTGTTGTTATATGGCCACCTTGCATAACACAACTTGCATGCCTATGGAGCCATCTTTTTTTTCATGAGCTCCAAGCATAAGAAGTTTTGCTTGTCTCATGAAGATCAAAAATCATTTTTTGTGTGCCACCTTATTAAAGTTATTAGGAGGTATAACTTTGGTATGGTTTGAGCAAGAAGCCCAATCTGAGGCATGAATTTCCCCATAGTCACTTGCATGTGTGTAAGTGCATACCAGCCATGAGTGTATGTTTCTCACCTTTTAGGACTTCTCACCCAATGGATAGCCAAGAGTTATGTCGCCTCAGAGTGAGTATACATTTTTTAGACAAACAACCTAGATCTGACCCACATCATGATGGACAAATGGTCGAAGCTTGATCTAATTCATTTTTTACACCCCTTTTCTCTTTTTCATCTTTGGTAGTGTATGCCTATGCCTTTTCATTGTTCTTTATATCATTCTCATGTGTCTTCCTTTGTGCCTATGTTGGTTTTCCATGGGATCTTGATCCCGGGGACTTGATCACCCCTCTTGATCATTATCTCATCTTATTGGCATTGGTACATTTAAACCCCTCTTAATGTGTGATATTATACTTTAGTGTGAGTTTGAAGCAAGTTCATCCTCTCGCTAAAGTGGGGGCTAGATGGAGTCACCGAAAAAGTAACCCTTCTACTTTTTTTGACTTGTTCGAGCCCTCCTTGTGGTTTTGGCTTAATGTTATCTTGATTTAATGTTGTAATGTAGATAACACATTCACATTAGGTCTTGGGCCCTTGTGAACTAATGGAATTTTAATAGTGCCTTGCAAAAGTATTGTGAAGTGTTGTAACACACTTTCACGCTTTTCTAGGATTTTATCAAATAACTAGTTAAGCATAATAAACATAATTATAATCATAATCAACCTTAATCATGCCTTATTTGGAGTGTTGTAAAGTGTTATAACTCACTTTCACACTTATCTAGGATTTTCATTAATAATTGGGATTTTTTATGCTTTAATTGGCCCTACTTTGTATCCACAAGCCTCATTTATTGCATCTTTTTTAGGATAATCCCGACACCAATCAGTAACCAATCATAATTAAAGTCTTTCTAGCTTGTGTGGCCTATATTTAGTGTCTAGGAGTCATTCACCACCTTGGGCGAATGAGTCCCACCTAAGTCTTTTTGGCCCCAATGTAGGTTTCACACATTTCTAAGCACTTTCCATTTTTGGTCCCATTCATTATTTCTGATAGAACTCATTCACCACCTTGGGAGAATGAGTCTTGTGTGACCAAAATTCAAATTTAATTCAATTTTTTGGTGGGATTTTATTCTCCTAGATCTGATGTCGACTTGTACTGTTGTAATTTTGGGAATTCTTGCATAATTGAGTATAAATACAAGGTTCTTTCACTCATATTCAACACCTAGCATTCAAGAGAGTTCACAAGAGAATTTGAGCATTCACAAGAGAATTCAAAGGAATTCAAGGGTAGATTATCAAACATTTTAGAGCATTCTTCAAGTGTCAATCATCATGTCAAATATTGCATTCATCATGTCAAATATTGCATTCATCATGTTTGTTATTGTTCTAACAATTATGATGTAGAGTTTATGATTCAAACAAGTGTTTCAAGAAAGATCAACATCATTCAAAAAAGATCCAAGAACCACATCCATTGTAGCCATTTCAAGCATAATTGCAGCACCTTATTGCTGAGGTTTGGTGAGTTGCAACATTGTCTTTTTTTCATTCATCATTCTCCATTCATATTTTCTTTCATTTCAAGGTTTAATTACCAACAAGGAGTTTGACCAAGGAAAACCCTTATTCCCTAACCCCACATCATTTTCCCCTCTTCTTGTGTGTGATTTGTAGGGCTAGGTTGCAGATTTTTCAAGAAGAAAAGTTGGAGAAAATTTCTCAAATCACTAAAGTTGTCATCAAGCCTTGGAAAATCTTGGAGAAGGTCTACTGGTGGCAATTTGTAGTTTTAGATCTAGAATCCAGTCAAAAAGAGCAGAGCATACTGATAGGAATAGAATCAGGTCCCGAAATTTCAAAAAGTAGAAGTGGAATGATTCACCACAAGTGGTGAATGATTCTCACTGTAAAGGCCTGACAAAGCTTTTTACAAATCCAGATACCCTTTTGGCTAAAACCTATATCTACACATTTTCCCAAAAGCAAGAGTGATTCATCTAGCTTGGTGAATGAGTCCTAGTCAGCATTGACAACAATTTTTTCCAGAATTCTAGACCTCCATTCTACCTTCTTTAGTCTCCCAAGTGCACACTTTCTATTTCATAACTTTTGGTTGCATTTTTTTCACTTTTCTAGGTCATTTAAAGTTAGTTTGCATTCAACTAGGGTTTTTTTTTACATCTTGCATTACATTGTCTTTTCCAAGTCTAAATTTGGTAGTGAACCCCTCATTAGATAATATTCATTTCCTAGGACATCCCTATTTCATATTTCTATCTCCTTTGCATTGATATCTCTGGGGTTATCCTTGAGTGGAATCTCTTTGAAAGTGGGTGCGAATACAATCAACCATCCTACATACCATTTTGATAGTTTCCAGTATGCTCAGGTTGCAGCCTCTTTTTGTAAGTGTTGTATTGGTAGGGAGTTGTAAAATTCATTTGGTTGAAGCCATACAATTGTGTTGTAAATCTTGTTCAATTTTTGTGAGGTTGGATTTGGATAGTAGCTCCAAGCAGCTTTCTCACCATGGTTTTTCCATTGTTGGATTTTCAATGTAAATCTAGTATTGTGGTTGTATGTTTGTGCTTTGAATGTTTTATATGGTTAAAAGTTTTGATTGTTAAAATTGAATTAGATTAATTTGAGGGTTATACTAATTTAACCCCCCCTCTTAGTATATTTGTGTGTTCTAACACCTCCCACTCCCTTACTATTTGTGTACCCACAATTTTTTTTCCCTATGTATGAATTCAATAACACCAATCCTAATCCATGATCCCTCTAACCATTATATCATTTTAGCAAGTGAATCACTAGAGCCTCACCCCATTGTTCTTGTCAACATGTTAATCCTTGAATCTCCATTTTCTTGCATCTTGTCATAATAGAATCCCATTTCTTTAAAATTCAATGTTGATCCTACAAAGTATTATCTAATTGACCTACTAGTAAGAATTTCCCTAGACTCTTTCCTTATAACATATAATCATGGAGCACCATTATTTGAATAGAGGAATTCGCCAATCCTCATGGATGATGAAGGACACTATTGATGTTCAAATTAAAATATAAAATAGATACTCTAAATTAAAATTTACACATTTGGGCCCATGCTCAATCTTCAAGTCCTATATGAGGCAATAAAATTCATCAATTGGGATAATCATTTCATGATATCAATAATCCAAAAACCCTGGGTGATCCCACAATACTGGTTTACAATTTTTTGCCAAACTGGACATTGAAATAATTTTTTCCAGCTAAATCTTCACTTTCGGGCACCTATAGCGGCTAAAACATGAAGAATTTGAAGATGATGCAAACTAGTGATTTGTCACATTTTTTCTATAGATTCTAAATATATTTTTTTCAAAAATTTTGGAATCATATTGAACTTCTTTTTCCATCTTCTTCAAAAACTAGTTTTTTTTCAGTAAACAACATTTTTAAGGAGTGACACTCACCGTATAACACAACTTTTTTTCCATGAAGGATAAAATTATAATTCTTTTGAATTTAGATTTGTAACTATGATATCTAGTGCTTCCAATTAGTTAGATAGTGTTTTATTGAATATTTTTTCCTTAATCAAGTTTCAAAGTCAAACCAATTACAATTCAGACATAGGCAGACCGTATAATGCATAACTTTTTTTGTATGTATCGAAATTCAAGATTTTTTATTGGATAAATGACTTCAATATCTAGTGCACTCATATTTTTCAATTTTTTTTTTGATAATATGCTATTTTTCCACATGTACATAACAAAGAGTTTGATTTTCAATGAAAAACCTATGTTTAATAAAACTAAAAAAAATAAATACATAATAAAACCAAAACATATTAAAATTATATTTGTTGGATAACTTGCTCCGAGGACTACCATCATCCAGTTGGGGCTATGAAGTATCCCCCATTTTCATCCTCAACCTAAGCTTCGAAGTGCAGAATTCTAGACTTTTTTGGTGCCAAAGGGTGAGGAGGTGGGAAAAGGGAGGTTCAAGTGAACTAGGGGGGTTCAAGCGAACCCCCTTTCAAAAATTGTTTTCTTTGTATTTTTTGGCAGGAATGGTGGGACCTTACATTTAATTGGTTCACTCGAAGTAGGGTTCATTTGAACCCTTGTTTGGTTCACTCGAAACAAATGGTTCATTCGAACCCCAAAAGCCAATTTTTTTTGCATGGGGTCATTTTTTGCAACTTTTCCTTCCTCACTTGAATTGTAAACCACTTTTGTGGGTTTACCCCCTATTTCAAGCACTTTTTTAATGATATCTAAGGATGAATTTACTTGATTCAGATGGAGATCATAGGATGAAAACCCTTTAAATTCTAGAGGAAAACTACATATAAAGGTTTTATCATCACTTCAACCTTGAGGATTTTATCTGTAGTTTGATTTTTTTTTAATATCTTTGTAATTATTTTAGTTTTGATTATCAAAATATAAGTTTTTAGTAGCAAATCCATGTAATCACTTGAATGTAATACTATATTATAGTAAGCTTATATGTCTAGATCTATTTATTTTATGAGGGTATTTTAGATCCAAGTATTTTATGTGAATGTTTGTTGTTGATTTTCATTGCATTATTCTAGATCTAAGAAATTTATATGAATATTTTTGCTAAGGGCCACTAAAAAAAATGAGGAACCATTTTTTTATGTCTTCAAGATTTTATTCAAATAAATGTTTTTGAAGAGGTCATTGGTACGTTCACTATGAAAATGGATTGGTGAGATCTACCAAATAAAGAATTTAAAAGTAAATAAACTTTATTTGGAAAGAAAATTGTATTAAAAATAAATGAAATATGGGAATTATGTTTTAATCCCTTTAAATGAATTGAGTTTGATTACGTGAGTTAACTAAAATTCATTGATATTAATATTTAAGAGGGAGATATGTGTATACCATTACTTTATTCTTTTCCTAAAATTATTAGACAATATAATCATTGCTCTAAGAAGTTTAGACTAATCCCACAATAGTGTCTATCACTTGTGGGACATCTTGTTTTTTCCTCAAATTTTCATGTCCCCTTTCTAACAATAGAACTTACTATTTTTAGTAAGTTCGGTTATCCAAAAATAGTGAATCAAGACATGCCAGATTAATCAGGAAATATTTTATTTATGGTTTAAATTTTCAAATCAGATTTTTTGGAAAGAGAATAAATTAAAATTAAAAAACATATATGCCAAGGAGGGTATTGGTTTTTGGATGTTTTCAAGATATTTATTACTTTCTTTTTGGGACTTAGTTACTTGCAATACAATCTACACATTTTCTAGAAATTTCATTAAACAATTTTGACAACTAGAAAAGGAAATTACTAATTGCAAGTTCCAAGATACTTTCCTTCTTGGTGCGGGAGTTTCTTGGGTGCCCAAATCTTCCTTAGAATGAATTTTTATTTTAAATATTAGTTGGGATTCATTTTGGAGATTGACATAGATTATTGTTGTTGATGCATTTGTTGTTCTTCTAAGGCTGTCAAACCTGTGGAGAGGGAGGCTCAAGAATGGGATGTTTGAAGTTTTCTAGATGAACTAAGGATGGGAGTCAGAGGTTCATCATAGTGTAATCTCACTTAGAGGTTACCATAGTGCAAATCTAAGTTGTTGCAATTTATTTCCAAAAGTTGTGTATTGTAGGATAGTTGCAGTTTGCATAGTTTGGGTTTGTTTTACTTTTTGGGTTATGTAAACCATTGGCAACTTGGAGGTTGTGGTTTTGTTGTTGCTAGACTATATTTTCATGATTTTTTTGTAGAACACTTTTGTGTGAAGTTTGGAGAGTTGGTGTGAAGTTTTCTATAGTTTTCAATGTGCATTTGAGTTTCTAGTTGAAGATTTTTTTGATCTAATTTACATCAGATGTTTATTGATGTTGGGTAAAAGTATAAAGTTGTGTCACACTTTCATCCAACTTATCAGCATAAGTGAATTTATGTATTTCTAACTAAAAATCTATTTTCGCCAAACATATGACCTTGTAAGATTCATTCTAGCTAAGTTAGATATGTCCACAACTTTTCCAACTAAAATTGTTGGCTAAATTCATATGTAGCACCACTTTGAGTGTTGGGTTTAGTGAATCCCAAATATTCTAATTTAATCCGCAATTTCTCTCACATTCAAAATGGATGCCTTTTTTGTAATGACTTATTTTTGGCATGTGTTTTCTAATTTAAAAGTTATCTGTTTTGATGGATTTTCTCCTTTTTTGGAGTTGAGACTAAAGTATAAAGTTGTTGTTTGAATATGTAATTAATTTCAAAATTAATAAAAGTGAGATAATCCCTATTGAAAGTGGACATAGTCATTATTGGGTGAACCACTATAAATATCGTGTTCTTCTTATATGTTATTTAAATCTTTTAATTCTTGTTTTATTTTCTACAATTTTCTTTTTCATTTGTTTCTACAATTTTCATCAACAATTGGTATGAAATCCTAGTGGAGAAACTCAATGTTGGAAATCGATGAAGAATCTTTGGAGCCATGGAAGATGCAAACAAATGGAAGACTGAAAAATTTGTAGGTCAAAAATTCAGTCTATGGAAGGTGCAAATGGATTCGTTTCTCATCAAGCAAGATCTTTCAAATGCATTGGTTGGAAAAGCCAAAGGGAAAGGTTCTTTATCAAATGAAGATTGGGAGAAATTGGACAAGAAAGCAAGAGCAACCATTTTCCTTTTGATGTCCAGCAATTTTTTATTTAATGTTTCAGCTGAGAAGACAATGCAGGAGTTGTGGGATAAATTCTCTTCAATGTATGAGATGGCATCGGCTTCGAATAAGGTATTCATTATGAAAAAAATATATGATTTGAAAATGTGAGAAGGAAGGATTATGTCTAATCATTTAAATGAATTCAATACATTAGTCACCCAGTTGATTTCTGTGGGCATTAATTTAGATGATGAGATCAAGGAAATTTTATTACTGTGTTTTTTACTGCATAGCTGAGAAGGTGTGGTGGTGGAAGTGAGCACTTCGGTGGTTGCCAAAAGTAAATTGAAATTTGATGATGTTGTAGCCACTCTTCTCAGCGAAGATATGCAAAGAAAAAATTAGGAACCCTCATCTTGTGATGCATTAACTGTGGTAAGTACTAGCAATAGAGGTAGAAGTAAAGAAAGAGGCAAAAATAATAATAATAAAAGAAGGTCAAAATATGCACATAGATCAAAGTCTAGAGGTAGAAATGGTGCCTATTGGTTTTGTGGAAAACTAGGTCACATAAAGAAAAATTGTTGGAATTATAAAAAGGCATAGAACAAAGTTAGCAATAATGAAGCAAACATTGTAGCTGAAAATGATGATGGTTTTTTGGTCTTGGCTGCTAGTGACATGACTACAGATTTGTGGGTGCTTGATTTTGGTGCTTCTTTCAATGCTACTTCATGCCGGGAGGCTTTTACAAATTTCAAAGAAGGTACATTCAATAAGTTTTTTCTTGGTGACAATAAGGAATGTGAAATCATAGGTAAGGGTGATATAATTTTGCATTTGAAAAATAAAAATAAATAGATTTTGAAGGATGTGAGATATGTTCCATTGTTGAAACAAAATTTAATTTCAGTGAGCCAACTTATTACTTGTGGGTGTAATGTTAAATTTTCTCTAGACACTTGGAAAGTAACCAAGGTAGTTTTGGTGCTTGCAAAGGGAAATAAGTTGGGTAATCTCTACATTTTAGAATGCCATGGTGAAGTGGGAGCTGCCATGACAGTTATGGACAACAATTTAGAAATTTGGCATTATAAGAGGCTCGGGTATATGAGAAAGAAAGGGCTTGAAGTTATGCTTCAAAGGGATCAATTTCCTGGCTTAAAATTGGTTGATTTGGAGTTATGTGAACATTTCCTTTATGGAAAACAAAGTCAGACCAGCTTCTTGTGGGCAGGCCATGATCAGAAAACTACTCCTTTGGAACTTGTGCACTCAGATGTTTTTGGTCCCACATAGGTAACCTCTTTTGGAGGTGTAAATTATTTTGTTACTTTCCTTGATGATTGCACTCGTAAATTTTGGATTTATATGTTAAATAAAAAATCAGATTTTTTTTCAAAATTTAATTTTTTTAAGGCTCTTGTTGAAAACTAGATTGGGCATAAAATTAAATGTCTTAAAATTGATAATGGGGGAGAGTTTTGCTCTTCAAAATTTGATAAATTTTGTGCAAATAATGACATTCACAAAATTAAAGTGATTTTGTTCACCCCTTCGAAAAATGGTGCAACTGAGAGGTTGAATCAGACGATTCTTGAGAGAGCTCGGTGTATGCTCTCCAATGCAAATTTGGGGAAAGAGTTTTGGGCAGAAGCATGTAATACTACAGTGTATTTAACTAATCGTAATCCTTCATCTCGTTAGGATTTTGATATCTCAGAGGAGAGATGGCTTGGGAAAAGAATTTATTATCACCATTTGTGTGTGTTTGGCAGTGAAGCATTTGTGCATATTCCTAAGGAGCAGCAAAGGAAACTTGATTTCAAATCCAAGAGGTGCATATTTCTAGGCTATGGAGAGGATCAATTTGGTTTTAGGTTGTGGGATCTCATCGCCAAAATATTTTCTGCAGTCAGGATGTCGTGTTTAATGAGAAAAAAATTCCAGGTTTGTAGCCACAGGGCACATCTTCAAATGAATATTTAGATGTTGATTTATTTAAGAATGGCAATAACAGGAAAAATTTTGTTTCATTCTCCCAACGTTTAATAATTTCTATGCAACCTGCCCAATATCCAACTCTTAGCACACACCCTTCAAACATAGGAGCCCTTGTTTACACTAGTGCGTAGCCTTCACTAGTTTACTTGCATCCTTCTCTTATTGGTGTTCCCCTATTGTTAGTATACAACCTATTTTTGATATTGTGAAGGCTCATCACACACTTCAATGCCTCTATCGTTTCCTTTAACAATTCACATTTAGCCTCTAAACAATGGAATGTTGCCTTCAGCATTGACTTCATCACTGCTAGCATATGTTCCTACACAGTCCTTGCAATTTCTAGCACTGCCTATGGGTTCTATCTCACAAAACGTGGTATTTTCACCTCCCACACACGAGTCTCAGACTCCATATATCTCAGTGCAACCTTTAGTCATTAATACGTTGCCCTCTATGTCTACGCAGCCTCCAATAGGTAATATGGTTAACTCGCAACCTTTACTTTATGAGTCAATTCAATCACAACCCACATTACATATTAAAAGTGTGCCAATTTTGGCACAAGAACTCGAGAACCAGGGCATTTTGCTGCCATAGGCACTTGATGGACAGAGACAGAGCATTGGAAGAAATGAATAGGGACAAGATAATTTACCATCTAATATAGACAATGAAAAACAATAGGGAAATTTTCAACCAATAGTGGGTCCTCAATTATGAAAATCTACTCGAAAACGGAGACCTCTGACCAAATTTGATGACTATGAATTATTGCTTTGTGATGAGGTAGAGCCTATGACTTTTAAACAAGCTTGCAAAGATGCAAATTTAGTGAAATGGATGGAGGCAATGAATGAAGAAATGGAATCTTTGTGTGCAAATGAAACATGGTATTTGGTTCCTCTTCCTCCAAATCGAAAACCACTGAAGAATAAATGGGTATATAATTTGAAAGAGTAATTTTGAGGTCATAAACATTATAGTGCCAGATTGGTTGTGAAGGGTTTTTCTCAAGAAAAAGGCATTGATTTTAATGAGTTTTTTTTCACTAGTTGTAAAAATGCACACCATTCAAGCAGTGTTAGGCTTGGAAGTTTTTTGGGATCTTGAACTTGAGCAATTAGATGTCAAATCAGCTTTTCTTCATGGAGATATTGAAGAGGAATTATACATGGAGTAGCTTGAAGGTTTTGCATTGCAGGGTCAAGAACATTTACATTACAGATTGAAGCAGAGTTTGTATGGGTTCAAAGAAGCCCAAAGGCAGTGGTATCTTAAGTTTGATAGCTTCATGACTCAACAACATTTCAATCATTGTGAACTAGACCTGTGCATTTATTACAAGAAGCTTGCTAATGGTGAGTTTGTTATTCTTTTACTCTATGTTGATGATATGTTGGTTGTTGGCACTAGTGTGAGGATTGTTCATGAGTTGAAGCAACATTTATTTCAATGATTTTCCATGAAGGATTTAGGGGAAACAAAGAGGATTCTTGGGATGAATATAATTAGGGATAGAAATAAGAGAGAAATCATATTATCTCAAGAAAATATATTCTTAAAATCTTAGATAGATTCAATATGAAGAATTCCAAATCTGTTAGTACTCCTTTGGCTGATCATTTTTGGATATCCTCAGCTATGTCTCCTAAAACATAAGAGGACAATGAACACATGAAGAGTGTTCCATATTCAGCAGCAGTTGGCAGTATTATGTATGCCATGATTTGTACTTTTTCGGATATTGCTCATGTAGTGGGAGTTGTGAGCAGATTTATGAGTAATCTAGGTAAATCACATTAGCAGGTATCTTCAGGTATTTGAAAGGTACTTCAAATCATTTTTTATGTTTTAGTGGTAAGGAAACTCACCTATGAGGTTATGTTGATTCGGATATGGCTAGAGATGTGGATAAACAACATTCTACTACCAATTATGTATTTCTCGGTTGCAACAAGTGGTTGCACTTTCTTCTATCGAGGCTGAATATATGGCTCTCACTGAAGGAGCAAAGGAAATGATACGGTTACAGTGGTTGTTAAGTTAATTATGGTGTAATAAATTAGTTTTTACTTTTTTTTGTGATAGCAATAGTGCTATTCACTTGGCCAAGAATTATGCCTTTCACAGTTGAACAAAGCATATAGAGTTGAGATATCATTTTATTTGCCATGTTATTGATGAAGGTAAGCTGTAGGTGGAGAAAATTGACACATAGTTGAATCCAACTGATATGTTGATAAAGATATTACCCAAGGAGAAGTTTGAATTTTATAGAGCTTCTCTCAAACTTGTACAACTCTGACAATAAACCTGTAGTGGAGGGATATCTCTAAGCAACTATTTGGTCTTCAAGTGGGAGATTGTTGGGTTCAGTGAAGCCCAAATATTCTAATTTAATCGAAAGTTTCTCTTACATTTGAAATGGATGCCTTTTTTGTAATGACTTTTTTTTGGAATGTGTTCGCTAATTTAAAAGTTGTTTGTTTTGATGGATTTTCTCCATTTTTGGAGTTGAGACTAAATTATAAAGTTTTTGCTGGTTGAATATGTAATTAATTTCAGAATTAATAAAAGTGAGATAATCCCTGTTGAAAGTGGACGTGGCTATTATTGGGCGAACCACTATAAATATCGTGTTCTTCTTCTGTGTTATTTAAATATTTTATTTTCTATTTTAGTTTTTACAATTTTCTTTTTCATTTGCTTCTGCAATTTTCATCAACATTGAGACCAACTTACCAAAAAAATAGATTTATTTGAAAATTTTGATGTTTCAACAATTTCTACTCATGTAATTAACATTTTTTTAACATATGAAAACACCTTTTTGTAGATCCATAAGTCTAATTTTTTAAAATAGATATATTTTAATAATTTAATAATTATTTATATTTTCCTTTTTATTTTTACTCAAAGTAGGTTATCAGCACAAAATATTAGGTTGATTACCATGTCAAAGAAAAATAGTAAAACTTATTAAAAAAAATTTTAAAAAAGTATGATGCACTAGATAAAATAATCTATATCAAGAGGGTATAATTTTTTTGCCATTTTACATAAAAAGATAATATGAAAGTAGACATTGAATGGAAACAACTATGTTTTAATACAAGCACATTTTAATATTTATTTAAAAATATATATTTATCAAAATTGAAAAAAAAATATCCATGCACTAAATTTTTAAGTTATAAATACACACAAAAAATTTGAAGGAGAAAAAATAAAAATTACTATATAAAGGTTGACATCTCATGTAACTTAATTTTTCAGCATTTTTTTAGCAACTAAATTATAGTATCAATTTATAAAAAACTATATTCAAATAATTTTTAATATTTTTTAAAAAAATACAAGCATAAAATATACTAAAAAATAAACAAATTATTAGTTTACATCATTTCAAAATTCAAAACATATATGCCACTTTTTAGTGATTTAATTTTAAAAGTTGGATTAGTGTTGGTTATTTCCTTTAAAAAGTGTAACACAGCTTTGTACTTTTACCCTATTACCTGATGTATTTAGAAGAAAAATGATGTAAAACCATGTCGAAATCTGAATGAAATATTCTACATTAGTTGCATAATATTTAGTTTTAGTTTGGAGTGTTTTGATGCAAAATTCAGTCTACCCGATTTTCTCAATTTTAAGTTTGATAGAAATTAATAAATTTCAGATTTCTATTAAATTTTATTGTGGGATATTATAGTGGTATCAGATCCATGATCTTTCCAGCATGAGGATTTGATCATATTTTGCAAAATAAAAGATGAATTAAAAGATGGTTGATCACATGGAAGATTTGGCCAAAGATCTAGTAGTCATGAGAGAAACACTAATTAAACAAGATGAAGGATTTAAAAAAGATTCCCATATAGTGACTATATCATTTAGATGCAAAACATGATGGCTATCAAGAATTATAGATAACATTCAAATTCAAGTGAAAAAGATCTCAAGATCAAAGTTATTAAATCTTAAGCTCCCACTTTTGATGGGTCAGAAAAAGATCTCAGTTAGAGAATAGTTGTTTGAGATGCAAGACTGTTACTACTCTAGTTCCATGGAGGAGAAAGTTTCCATTTAGTATGCGATCATGTACCTTGAAATAGTTGCTCATGATTGGTGGTACCAATGTATGAACACCCAACTCCACATACAAGTATATTCTTTTGAAGAATTTTGTCAAATTTTGATTGATAAATTTTAACAAAAGGTTGAAAGGGAGCAAATAGTTGTAGAAGATTTCATATCAAGAAAGTCTAAAGTAGTGAGTGTTTTGAAAAATGATGAATGTGTGAAAAAATCTCAGGATGATTTTTTAGACATGCATGAAATTACTATAGATAATATGGTGCATGAAGAAATTGAAATAGTAATAAAAAAAACTTGAGACACAAATTTAAGGTATGGAAGAGATGGTGATGATGCAACATAAAGAAAAATTACAATTGCAAGAAGAAAAAATGGAAGCCTTGAATCCTAATTTGAATTCATTTGTCAAAGATCCTAAGACTAATGTCTACCTTGATGTCTTTTGTGGAGCTGAAAATAATGATGTGTTCTCTAATGTTCTTTTATAAGATGGGCATGAAAGAGAAAAAGGTAATGATCTCTCCAAATTATTTTTTAATGTTCACTCATATCATTTCATTGATGAGATTACAAGTGGATTTGAGTTTTTCTTCTAAACCAAGCCTATGGAGAAAGAATTTGATGAAGATTTCAGTCCTAGGAAGGTGGAGAATGACACTTCCAAAGAGGCTACCACTCATGAGGAACACAATGACTACTTATATTTTGATTAAGGAAATCAACCCTCTTTCACATGAGATCTAGGTGTGTCATCATATAAGTGTGATGAGGATCTATCTTGGGATGAATTTCCCTTTCATTCCAATGTTGTTTTTAATTCATCATACAAGGAGGATGAAATTGAGGGAGCTAATGCTACTAGGTATGTTAATGATATTGATCACGAATTTGATTTATTGTTGCTTGATGTTGATTTTGAGAAAAGAAATAGGAGATTTGATTTTTTAAAAAGATATAGCATCTTTGATATTGGACAAAAACACAAAAGCTATGATAATGAGCATAGACATAGTAGCCTTGTTGATATGGATCCTCAACTCGATGCTACATATGTTTATCAAGCTAGTCAAAGGGATGTTTATGAGGTTTGAGACAACCATGATGAGGTTGATGATAGGTATGAAGAAGGTTTTCATTCTTGCATGCAATATAAAAATAGTGCATTATATCTACAAAAACTTGACATGCATGAGGGAAGTTGTGGAAGAAAATTCTTGGTGTTTGTTGAAAATGAAATGCAAATTTTATCTAGATTGGATTATGCACACATGCATGTAGAAAGAATCATTCAAAATACACCAAGGGATCAAAGTGAGCTTAATATTTCCTATGTTGATTTGAAAACAATGGAGGACAAACAAGTAAGGGAGGAGTTAGATTGCATCCAGGAGGAGCATGACTTGGCACATTCAAATTGTTGGAGAACTTTGGACCAATAAGAGGATGGAAGTAATCTTTAGATTTTTGCTAATCCTTTATTTGAGATAGATGTTATTTTGACTCATGATAATCCTTTGTTTGAGTTTGGTTATGAAGATCTAACCAATTGCAGCGATGAGATTGGAATTGATTGCAAGATTCAGGACCCAAGTGCAGTTTCTTACCATGAGATGTTGTCTCAAGATTGGATTAGTGGGTCAACCTCTAATTTTAGTACTACCTCCCACTTTCAAATCAGCTTTTACATGGCTCTAGATCCTAATTTTTAGATAAGTTAGATGGACTCTTCAAACCTAAAGCAAAACAGTTCTTGGGTAAGGTTGGTTGGTAGAGGTATTGAGACTATAGGGGATGATCTTGTTTATACTACCATATGAATCTCCCCTATGTTTCTAATTGCATTTTATTTTTTTTATTACTACCCTTACATCATTTGGTTTGTTGTGGAGATGAGCAGTTCATTGTTCAGCATAAGCAGGATTTTGGGATCTCAATGCAATTGTGGGGATTCAAGAAACTTGATGAAATAAATCTCAAAGTTTTGAAAGATAGATTCACAAGGTATGATGATAAATTTCTATTATTTATGATTTGGAAGAATTTATAAATCCTATGGTTCATGAAAGACTTGTGTTGGAGATATATCACTTTGAAAGGAGACTCTTTTTTATTTTGGTACTATGGGAGTGAGGGGTCACAAAAATAGGCATCTTAAAAGATGGTGATAGATGACTTTTTAATAATGTTTTTTCCTTGGAATTCACTAGTATCCCATAGAGTTCAAAGTATTTTCCTCATGTTAGTTTTGTTGATGATGCATTTATCTCTAACATTCTAAATGGATTTGTGAAGGAAGTCAAGTATAAGCCAATGAATAACTCCAAAAAGTTCATCATCTTCCTATAGAATTTGTTGTTTATCTTCTAGGTACTCAGAGTGGCATGGAATTATTATTTTTGTTGTATGGTCACTCTATTTCTGCATTTTAGATCAAATAGGCCAACACAAAAGGTTGAAAAATATTTCTCTTAGATTAAGGTAATGTTTGGTTCTTTGGTTATGCATTTTCATTATATAAATCTCAACAGTGCATATATGAATGGAAGAAATTTTCCAAAAGGATGTATTTATTGTGGTAGAAGATATAATTGTTATCATAAAAAATCATATTCATATTAGGATATGTGCAGGATCATGATGGGCCAAAAAGTGGTGATATGATGGGTATGTGTAGGGTATGTGGCTGACGACTTTTTTTTTACCCAAAATTAATGAAATGAAAAGGGTTTTTAAAGGATATTCTCAACTTTCCACTAATATAAATTATGCTATACTTTGAATTTAATAAATAATTATTATTCATTTTCTATTTCAATTATGACTAAAGTCTTGATTGATAGGTTGATTGAAAAACATCTATAGCTTTCAAATGGCACCACATTTTTTGAATCTAAAACATGCATCACATTCTATGCTTCACATACTACAGGATTAAAAAAATAAAAATGTAATTTCATGAAGTTTTGACCAAGTTAAGGTGGTTAGACATACGAGTTTTTATATTTTTTAAAAGTTGTAATAAAAAATTCATAATTAATTATTTACTTGGAAAAAAATTACAAAAAAATATGCATCACATCTGGACATGAGTCCTCTACTTATATCTAAAATATTATAAAAATATTACCATTTTATTGTGGTTAGGGTGGTTAGACAACACCTACTTATTTTTTCCCTAAAATTTAAGTACTACTACATTGAAATTTCAAATTTTCACCAAATAGATTTTTTTTTTAAATAAACCTAGTAGTTTAGAAACTATGTTCAATTTGCTACAGATTCTATTCTTACATATTTTTGAAATAATATAGATAACTTATTCAAATTTTTACATCAAGTTGGCTAACTCTGATTTTTCTAAAATTTTTGCCACTTAAGGGCCTGTTTTTTCCATGATGATCCTGCACATACCCCATAGCATTATCAATTGTATCAGAATTATCAAGTACAAGTTGCTTATTGACAATGCATTTTTTGCTAAGGAACTTAGGCACTATTTATCATGTAGGGAGACCTTTTTTTTGGAAGTGTTTCATAATGAACACATTCAATAACATCAATAAATCACTTGATTTAGTAGAATATTCAATAATATTTTTTTCTACTAATATTTTGAATATTTTATTAAGTGATCAGTATATGCTAGCTAGAGGACACAGGGAGTTCACAGATTAGGTACCCTCAGAAGGGCTTATGGTTTGCAATATCAATATTCAAATTTTGGTGGAATTTTGTGTGTTATTATGTGATGTCATTCTCTGACCCTCTTATGTGCCAATACTTCTCCAAAACATATCCTAAAGTTGTAACAAGCAACCTTCTAGCAGCACCAAAGTTTGAAGCAGTTTGTAATGTATCCTATGAGGAATGTCCTCATAAATCCAAGGTAAAAGAGGTGATTGTTTGAGTCATATATTAACTTTAGTGAAGTATTTATTTTCTTTATTAACCCTCTTATAGGATACAATAATCATATTTATATATTTAAGAAAGGTTGCATGAGCTTCTGGTCTAGTTTCCTTTGTGACAATGCACATATATAGTTCTAAAAAGGAGTTGAAAAGGGAAGGTTATTGATTCAAAAATATGGATGAAATACTAGAAGACCTCAGGTGATATGGAATAAGGGTTTGTACAATCCATACAATCTTCATAATATTCTAAATCAAAGGTATTTCTTCTTAGAAATCTTTAGCATGCTTGAGAGGAAGACAAAATTTCACACAGACACTTGATCACACTCTATTTTGCAAAATGAAATGTTTGGTCATGTTGGGAGTCATTATTTTGGAACATAATTATTGAAATTGCTTGAGGACAAGAAATTTTGGAAGGGAGGACTTGTCATATCCCCTTTCTAAAAATATAACTTACTATTTTTAGTAAGTTCGGTTATCCAAAAATAGTGAATTAGGACCTATCAAATTAATCAAGAAATATTTTATTTATCATTTAAATTTTCAAATTAGATTTTTTGGGAAGATAATAAATTAAAATAAAATATTCCAAGGAGGCCATTAGTTTTTGGAGGTTTCCAAGATTTCTACTACTTTCATTTTTGAGACTCAATTACTTGCAATACAATCTACACATTTTCTAGAAAGTTCATTGGAGGATTTTGACAACTGGAAAAGCAAATTACTAATTTCAAGTTCCAAGATACTTTCCTTCTTGGTGTGGGAGTTTCTTGGGTTCCAATATCTTCCTTAGAATTATTTTTAATTTTAAATATTAGTTGGGATTCATTTTGGAGATTATCACAGATTATTGTTGTTGATGCATTTTCTATTCTTCAGAGGTTGTCAAACCTCTGGAGAGGGAGGCTCAAGAAAAATATTTTTGAGGGTTTCTAGATGAAATAAGGATAGGAGTCAGAGGTTCATCATAGTGTAATCTCACTCAGAAGTTACCATAGTGCAGATCTAAGTTGTTGCAGTTTATTTCCAGAAGTTGTGCATTGCAGGATAGGTGCAGTTTGCATAGTTTAGGTTGGTTTTGCTTTTTGGGTTGTGTAAACCATTGGAAGCTTGGAGGTCATGTTTTTTATATTTTTGGAGTATATTTTCATTATTTTTTCTATAGAACACTTTTCTGTGAAATTTGGAGAGTTGGTGTGAAGTTTGATATGATTTTTTAGTGTGTATTTGAGTTTCCAGTTGAAGATTTCTTGATGCAATTTGTAGTAAATGTTTTTTGTTGTTACCTAATGTATTTAGTAGGAAAATTTATGTAAAACCATGTCAAAATCTGAAATGAAACATTCTACATTAGTTGCATAATATTTAGTTTTAGTTTGGAGCATTTTGATGCAAAATCTAGTCTACCCGATTTTCTAAATTTTAAATTTGGTAGAAATTAATAAATTTCATATTTGTATTAAATTTTATTGTGGGATATTACACAAATCACATTTTTTTAGGAAAATTAATGATTTAAACCCGAAGGAGTTCCATTTTATAGGATTTGATTGAAAGAGATTAAATTAATCCCCTTAGATAGAAACTCATAAACTTAAATCAAATTCTTAATATAGTCTTCTATGCACCTATCAAAATGCTAACAAAATGTCAAACCTCTCAAAATGCTAACAAAAAGTCAAATTTTCTTCATCTTTTGAGGGGGTCAAATTAAGTTATTTTGAAATGCTATTTTTTAAGTATGTATCCCTCAACATTATTTTTTTTAAAATTATGACATGTATCAATTTGTTTAATATTATATTTAAATTTTTATATAATGAATGTAGGTCCATTGTAAAATAATAATGATATCTATTCAAATCATTATAAAAAAAATAACATTATTAGAAAGATCTCAAAAAAATACATTATGTTTCATATAGATGTCCTTGTTTTAATGAAAAAGATTTTTTCTTTTTGGTATAACTAAGAAAAATGTGCCATGTGGAATAATGTAGATCTAAAATTTGTGTTACTTATTCAAATAATAATAATAATAAATATTTAACAAGAAATTGCACCTTGGTGTGCAATAGGTACACTGAAGAAGTGTGGAAGGTCAATTAGGGAAATTTTTGGTCTATTTTTTACATACATTTGTGTAGTATACATGAGGTCAATTGGTAGAAAATTTAGAAAATGATGTTGTTTGTGCAACAAATGTCTCAATGGAGAAGTGATAGCTTCAAATCAACTATGCATTTGCTTATAAGGATTCAAACACAACTAAAACAAAACCTTTGAATCAGGAAGATAATAAGGCTTCATTACTAATATGCTCATGTTATGTTTGCAATAAGGAGAGAGGGAGATATGGGGATAGAAAGAGGGAGAGATATAGGGGGAGAGAGGGAGGGGGTAAGGAGATAAAGATAGAGAGGAAGTTAGAGATAAAGATGGATATGGAGATGGAGATGGAGATAAAGAGGGGAAGATAAAGAGAGGACAAAGAGATAGATAGGTCGATGAAAGAGATAAATATATAGAGAGGGGGAGAGAGGGAGAAAATTAAAGGGAGAGATAGAAATATAAAGACAGAGGTAGGAAGTGATATATAGAGAGGAGTAGAGAGAGGGAAATATATAGTTCGGTAGAGAGAGATGGCTAGATAATGAGACAGAGATAGAGGGAGATATGTAAGAATTTAAATATGGAGATAGAGATAGAGATAGAGAAAGAGATAGAGATAGGGAAGGAGAAACAAGGAGTGTAAGTGTAAGAGAGATATGGAGAGAGATAGAGAGGGAGACAGATGGAGGGAGATAAATAGAGATAGGAGAGAGAAGTGGAGAGATATAGAAAGAGGAAGTGATAGGGAGAGGGAGAGGAGAGATAGGGATATAAAGGAGAGGTAGAGATAAATGTAACTTGGGAAAGATAGAGAGGGTGAGAGAGACAAATACAAAGAGATACATAGATAAATATATAAAGGGAGAGATGGAAGTCCAAAGAGGAAGAATGAGAGGGAGAGATAGAGATAGAAAGAGGGAGACAATGAAAGAGGGGGAGATGGAGAGAGAAATATAAATATATAGGAAGTGATATAGAGAGAGAGCTAGAGAGAGGGATAAATATAGAAAGAGTGGGAGAGATAGAGGGAGAGATGGAGTAAATAAGAGAGAGAGATAGAGGAGATGATATAGACAATTAATAGAGAGTGGGAGAGAGATAGAGAGGGGGGGTGATAAAGAGATAGAGATATAGGAAGGGATAAACAATGAGTGTGAGTGAAAGAGATATAAAGATAGAGATAGGGAAGGAGAAACAAGGAGTGTGTGAGTGTGAGTGAGAGATATTGAGATCATAGATATAGAGAGGGGGTGATATATATAAATAAATAGAGAGGGAGAGAAATAAAGAAAGGATAGAGAAGTTGAAAGATATAGAGAGAGTGATAAGGAGAGAGGGAGAGAGGGAGGGAGAGAAGGAGAGATATGTAGAAAGAGGGAGAGATAAAGAGATATTGTTGGTGTAATTACACTTAATTAAGTTTACTTAAGTCCTAATTAGGTTTTACCTTTAGGGTTTTACATCTTAGTTTATAAAAGAAAGTCATCTCATGTCATTCATTATTCTCAATAATATTATTTTTACATCTTTTGCAAATTTCTCTTACATCTTTGTTTTTTCTCCTTATAACAAGCTAATCTAGGTTTTTCAAGTGATCTTGGTTTTATAGATTTTATTGGAAACTCTAACATGGTATCAGAGCTCTGATCTGTGAGCCCCTTCTCATATTCGAGAGAAATTCAATCAAAGAGTTTTTTGGGGGGATCCTTAAGGGATCGACCTTAAGCAATTTTTTGGTGCATTTTGGATAAACACAACCAATATATTTTTCTTCATGTATTTTTGAGAAAAAATAATTTCTAGGTTTGTTTTAAATCATGAAATAACATTTGGGTATATGTTAGATTTTGTAGATAGTGAGCAAAACTTGCAAAAACAACTACCAATAAAAGAGCACGAAGTTTACAAATTAAAGAAAGAGTTGTTAAAGATACCAAAGTCGGAAAGACTATAAAAACAACAACAATAAAAAACCACAGCCACCAAAAAGGCCAGCGAAGGCCACAGAACCAAAAAACCAGACAAAAAGCCAATAATAGCTAAATTTGTGTCTTTAATAAGTCTGTAGTCTCAGTTTCTTGCTCGTTCATATCCTGAACCCCCCTATTTAAGATATGAACCGTCTGAGTAGTGGGAGGCGCTTTCCTTTTGAGATTAGCACGGGTCCTTTTCGAAATACCTTGGTCCCGTTCTTGCTTTCCTTGTTCTCTTCCAAATATTTGGAAGAGAACAAGGAAAGCAAGAACGAGGACCAAGGTATTTCGAAAAGGACCCGTGCTAATCTCAAAAGGAAAGCGCCTCCCACTACTCAGACGGTTCATATCTTAAAGAGGGGGGTTAAGGATATGAACGAGTTGGAAGCTAAGACTGTAGATTTATTAAAGACACAAATTTAGTTGTTGCTAACTTTTTGTCTGGTTTTTTGGTTTTGTGGCCTTCATTGGCCTTTTTGGTGGCTGTCCAGTCTTTTATTGTTGTTTTTACAACCTTTTTGACTTTGGTGTCTTTAACGACTCTTTCTTTAATTTGTAAACTTCATGGTTTAAAACAAGGCTGAGAACCCTTAAGCTAGTAACTTGGTGTCTTTAACGACTCTTTCTTTAACAACTCCTTAGAAGAAAAAGTCAAGAACCCTAAAGCTAGTAGAAATTTTGTGCCCTCCTCTCCTACCTCTTTCATATTTGAAGGTACCAGATTTCCTAGCTCCCCCAACCCGGGCAATGTTAACCTAATTTTAGACCGAGTTCAGTCTAGTGACATGCTGGCTTCTATAAGAAATGACATCAGTGATATTTTTAGGGTTTTGAAATGGGCCTATCAAGAAATTAATGATCTTAATCAAAGAAATAGGACTCTGTATAGTAAATCGGAGGAGCTGGAACTGAAGTTGGCCGCTCTCAGCAATGAAGAAGGGAAACATAATAAGAACAGTATTGGGAAAGAAGAAGGTGACATTGAGGAAAAGCACAAGTCTCTGGAAGCGAAAATGGTTAAAATTAAAAATAACTTGAAAACAGTTGTGGAAAAAAACCATAAAATGGCTAGGCACAATGCCATTATTATCAATGTTATGTCTAAAAAGTTGGAAAAAATGCAATAGGGTTCATTGGTTGTTGATTTGGAAGAGAACAAGGAAAACAAGAACGAGGACCACGGTATTTCGAAAAGGACCCATGCTAATCTCAAAAGGAAAGTGCCTCCCACTACCCAGATGGTTCAAATCTTAAAGAGGGGGGTTCAGGATATGAACGAGCTGGAAGCTAAGACTGCAGATTCATTAAAGACACAAATTTAGCTGTTGCTGGCTTTTTCTCTGGTTTTTGGTTATGCGGCCTTCACTAGCCTTTTTGGTGGCTATGGTCAAGATTTATTGTTGTTGTTTTTATACCCTTTCCGACTTTGGTGTCTTTAATGACTCTTTCTTTAATTTGTAAACTTCGTAGTTTCGGGTCCTTGTAAAACCCGTTTTTTCCTCTTTCAAAAACTACCAAAATCATGGCTATTTTTCCTACAGGTGAAGTTTTTTATTTTTACCAAATTGTATGTTCTGTTTTTTGGATTCAAAAATGATTTCTAGGTTTTGTTGGTAACACCAAAATATTGTCTAGGTGTTCATTAGTTTTTGCATGCGACAAGTAATTTTTTTAGAAATTAAATCAGAAGGGTTGTGTCTACATTGTTAGCTCACAAAATTTACCCTTTTTCGAAAATTCATAACTTGAGCATACGGTGTTCATTTTTTGAAAAATTTATATTGTTGGAAAATTGATTACATCCTCTACGTAGATTTATGATCGATTTATTTCATGGAGGTAAATGTGAACATTAATCCTTGCATGCAATCTTTCCTTTTTGCATGCTTCTTGTTTTCATTTTTTCTTTGATTTTTGCATGCTTCTTGTTTTCATTTTTTCTTTGATTTTTGCATGTTCTGCATATTCTCCTTTTACAATCTTGGGGTATTGTAGTAAATGAACTTCAATAAATTTCCATCAAAGGGGGCTTCTTGCACAATAATTGGATTATAGTGTAGTTTCATGGCATGCACTTTGATCCTATCTTCATATTTATGATAACTTGTATTAGTTGTATCTGGATTTTGTAGTTTCTTTTGACCACGATCTTGCTCATAACTTGACACATTTTGGTTCACATCTCAATTTAAGGGCCATTCATTTTATGGTTAATGTTTTAGAATCTTCATGTGGTACTTACTCCTATGGATCAATTTTAGTCACAGTTCGACATTGGGATCGAGATACACATAGCTTCCAGATTCTTTAATCATATATTTCCCTCTTATGAGTGGCATTTATTATGTATCTATGTGATGGATGGTGTACTTGGAGGGGTCTTATGGATTTCTTCATCTTTAATCACTTGGTTGCATTCTCTATTTCTTTTGCATTGCATATGTACATGGGTACCTAACATGGCCTTGTAGTTGAGATCCATTCATGCTTTCATGAACCCATCCTTGCATTATTTGCATGTTTCTTATTCTTTCTAAGTTGCACTTAAAGGGGGGTGTTGTGTAATTAAATATTTAATTACACTTTATTAAATTTACTTAAGTCCTAATTAGGCTTTACCTTTAGGGTTTTACATCTTGCTTTATAAAAGAAAGTCATCTCATGTAATTCATTATTCTCAATAATATTATTTGCACATCTTTTAAAAATTTATCTTCCATCTTTTTTTTTTCTCCTTATAGCAGGCTAATATAGGTTTTGTAGGTGATATTGGTTTTATGGAGTTTATTGGAAACTCTAATAGATATATATAGTGGAAAAAATAGAGGGGAAAAACAGAAATAGATGCAAGGAGAGATAAGGAGATAGAGATAGGGAGAGAGATAGAGAGGAAGATAGAGATGGAAATGGAGGTGGAGATGGAGACAAAAATGGAGAGAGAGGGATAGATGGAGGGATAAACAGATATAGGAAGTTATATAGAGAGTAGAGGGGGAGATATATATAGAGAGGTAGGGAGAGGTATATATGGGGAGATATATATATAGAGAGAGAGGAATAAGAAGCAAAAAAGAGATCTCTTTATATCTATGCATCCCTCTCTATTTTTATATTTTTTTATTGGGTATGTGTAAGATCATCATGGAAAAAACAAGCCCTTAAGTGGCAAAAAATTTAGAAAAATCAAAGTTAGTCAATTTGACGTAAAAATTTGAATAAGTTATCTATATTATTTCAAAAATATGTAAGAATATAATATGTGGTAAATTGAATGTAGTTTCTAAACTACTAGATTTATTTTTTAAAAAAAATTTATATAGTGGAAATTTGAAATTTCAATATAGTAGTACTTAAATTTCAAGAAAAAAATAAGAAGTAGGTGTATGTCTAACCACCCTAACTACAATAAAATAATATTAATTTTTTATAAAATTTTAGATATAATTAGAGGACTCATGTCCCGATATGATGCATATTTTTTTGTAATTTTTTTTCAAGTAAATAATTAATTATGAATTTTTTTATCACAACTTTAAAAAAAATAAAAACTTGTATGTCTGACCACCTTAACTTGGTTGAAACTTCATGAAATTCAATTTTTTTTAATCCTATAGTATGTGAAGCATAGAATATGACACATGTTTTGGATTAAAAAAATGCGATACCGTTTGAAAGCTATAAATGTTTTTCAATTAGCTTATCAATCAGGACTTTAGTCATAATTCAAATAGAAAATGAATAATACTTATTTATTAAACTCAAAGTAAATTATAATTTATATTGGTGGAAAATTGAGAATCTCCTTTAAAAACCCTTTTCATTTCATCAATTTTGAGTAAGAAAAAGTCATCAGCAACATACCCTACATATACCCATCATATCACCAATTTTTGGCCCATCATGATTCTACACATACCCTATTATCTTTCAATCTCTCTCTTCCTTATTTCTCTCTATATTTATCTTCCCTTCTCTCTTCCTCTATCTATTTCCCTCTCTCTATCTTTCTCCCCTTACTATTTTTTCTATCCCTATTTATCTCTTCCTCTTTCCCCCTTTCTTTTTTTATCTCTTGACCTATATATATAATAGAGTCCATTTCTCTTTATCTCTCTATCTATCTCTTTCCATGACTATATCTATCTATGTCTCTCCTCTTCTCTCTTTCTTTCTCTCTTCCTATCTCTATCTCTTTGTCTCTTCATATTTATTCCTTTATGTCTATACCTCTATTTTTTTAATCTCTATCTCTCTTTTTATCTCTATTTCTCTATTTCTCTGTTTATTTTCTCTCTTTCTATCTATTTTCCTCATAAGTGTGCAATGGGTACACTGAAGAATTTTAAAGGTGAATTATTATATCCTTAATCAAATGACATGCTACCCTAAGCATAACTCCCTAGGGATGTGCTATCCTTGGATTGTTGCATGAAATAACTAATCAAAAATTACCTTCTTTCACTCACTCTATAAATTTTAATATATATTTTAAGTTTGAAATTCATTTTATTATATAAATTATAACAAAAAATCAAAATATAAATTTTAATATATATTTTAAGTTTGAAATTCATTTTATTATTTAAATTATAACAAAAAATCAAAATATAACTATTCAACAATAGTTAAAATTTTAAAATTTAAATAATTATAAATTTAAATTAATTTTTTTTAATATTTTAAAAACTATGATCGAAATAATAATAATAATAGAACAACAAAAATAAAAATGATGAAATATATCTAAACGAGTAGTGGAAGAAATGCGAACCTCCTAAAGAAATGTGCTTTCAGCCACAGGAATTCCGCTCTAAATGAAAGCCGCAACTCCTCCACCACGGCAGGATGTAGATGCACTCCGAACTCTATGGATTGAATATGCACCTTTCACGTGTTACGATTAATATGGTGTTGGTCCAATTCAATACTGTGTCACTTTGGTCCAATTCGATACTGCTAAACACCATATTAATCGTAACACGTGAAAGGTGCATATTCAATCCATAGAGTTCGGAGTGCATGTACAGCCGGAGGTAGTGAGTTGCGTCCCTGCAGAGTGCTCAAATAGACAGGTGTCCAATCTCCAAGTGACATAATTTCACTTTGGTCCAATTCGATACTGCTAAACACCATATTAATCGTAACACGTGAAAGGTGCATATTCAATCCATAGCGTTCGGAGTGCATCTACAGCCGGCGGTAGTGAGTTGCGTCTCTGCAGAGTGCTCAAATAGACAGGTGAAGCAGAGTTTCCCTGTTGGAAAATTTGAGCTACATTTCTATCTCCAGCAATCCCCGAAACCTGCATTCTTGTTTATAAGGTTCGCATTTTCTGCACTTCCACTCCTGCTTTGTTTCTAAGATCGATTAAATTAACGAATTCCGTTTCTAACTTTATAAAGTGGAAGTTCTAATTGAATGGATTGCGCTGTTTGTATGTAGGAAGCGAATGCCTAGCGTGTGAAATAAATTCTGATGTTCTCACGATAAGAATGACATTCTCATGCTTGAAAATAAAGTGCTAATGTTTGTGTTCATCGAGGCAAGTAACAAGTGTTGAACTCACTCAAATTTCAAGAACTGAATCATCTGGCAAGTACACTGCAGGCAAGCACTAACTCTTTTTCCATGGATTAGATGTACTCTATTTACTGTTATATATTCCAAAAACATTGTTCTAAGAAATAGGAAAAGCCTTGAATTTAAGCCTTGCTCTGTAGACGTTCTCTCAATTTTAAATATGGTTCCTGTCTACAGCTTCTTCAAAACGATTCTTCTCTATCATGCTTCTGTTCTGTTATCACCAGTAACACAACAATTCCAAATAGCCTTTTGTGCCCATTATTTTATCAATTGAGAGGTGCGTGCCATGCCAATCTACACGCCCGAAAAACACACAATCAACAAACTTCACCTCATTATTATTAGCATCTACCTGAACATTCTGAGGCTTGAAATCAACATGAATGATTTTATTCAGGTGTAAGAATTCAATTCCCTTCGGTATACCCATTACCATTCTGAACCTCCATCTGTAGGAAAACCCCATACATATTTCCTCTCAAGTAGATATCCAGAGAACATCCATCTATATAAGTGTAGACCAAGTAGGATATCTTTATGTTTATATGCTTCCTTTGCTGCACAAGTTCAATTTCATTTTCCACCCATATTTTGGCTTCAGGGGATCTATGTTCTGTTTCCTTTATAGCCAAATCTTTACTCGCGCGATGCATCCTTCCCCAATTTGATGAAACTCTTGGCAATAGCTTTTGATATAAATTATCTGGCAAAGTGTGAGGTTTGTAACAATTTGTGTAGGCACCATATTTTTCTTCTCCTTGCAATCCCATTTGTTTGAATTTTATTATGAGAAGTAGTTGCTGTAACTGGCACCGTTTGCATGCTAGAGGAAAAACCCGAATGAACAGGTGGTGTTGAACAACAGCTTTCCCCTCTACATTTACAGCTGATTAAGAATAAGAGGAAGTCCCTTTATGTTTTGCCTCACGTTGGTCACTATCTTGTTCACTATGAATAATTTACACAACAGCACAACTGTAACAGAGTAAAATAAAAATAATAAATTAGCACTATTGCCAAATGCTTCTTTAGCTCACACACCACTGCTTGTTTGCTTCAAGCATAACAATCCAGACTAGTTACAATAGTTTTGTTTAGAGATGTAATTTCACAAAACTATGATTGCCTGTTAATTACAATAATTAAAATGACAACTACTATAAATGCATTTACAGAATCATCCATGGCAACTTGGTCCAGACTTACTATGATAAAGAAACCGTGTAAATATCATTACTCTATACGGAATGAATAAATGTAGCAAGATCAATTGGTAGATTGACTAATGCACTAATCATCTATTAGGAGTGTAGAGGACCTCATTATTTGCAAAAATATTATCCTCAAAAGGTTAAGAATAAATGTTGCTAGACCAAGATCACAAGGAAATGTTGAGCCAAATCATCAAATCCATATAGTTGTCAAGGGATGCTCAGCTAAACACGAATGCATGATCAAAACTCAGCTTGTCAATATTTTAATTAACTCCCCTATAAACAGTACTTTTATTTCTCCCTCTTTATCAACCACTAAATTGGGAAAGTAGAAATGGCACCTAGCACTAACCAACCAATTATTAACCAAATTAAGAATTATAATCCTTAGAATGGGAATTTTACAAACCAAAATTACCCGACTTGGTCCTTACCGTCTAGTAGTTGGAATAGATTGGCTAGGTCATAAGGCTAGTGCAGATTACCATAGATATCTAGATAATCACTTAGAATCATACTAGAAATTCGAAGTATACATAGGCCAATTTTGTTGATGTCTATAGCCAAGGTGAGGCTAGGTCATAAGGTTAGTGCAGATTACCATAGATACCTAGATAATCATTTGGAATCATACTAGAAATTCAAAGTATTCATAGGACAATTTTGGTTATGTCTATAGCCAAGGTGAGGCTAGGTCATAGTGTAGATTACCATATATATATCTTGATAATCACTTGGAATCATACTAAAAATTCATAGTATACATTGGCCAATTTTGTTGATGTCTATGGCCAAGGTGAGAATGGAGATACGATGTAGATATTAGCTTTATGTATTTATCATAGTAGTGTAGTATCAAGAACATATCCTAGATGATCACCCTCTTTAGTAGTGTAGTATCAAAAACATACCCTAGATGACCACCCTCTTTTGTGAAAGTGATGCAAATGTATTCTAGAAGAGTTGGTAGGATTATTGTTTGAGAAAGAAATTGAGTTAACTATTAATCTAAAATTAAAAATTGAGTTACTGTCGATTGCTTCATATTGAAAAATCATACATGAATTAATGAATGAAAGATAAAAATATAGTATTTTAGTGGAAATGGATATGTTCGATTGTGTGTATCACCCTAGGGAGTGCCAAGACTTTTTTATAAAGAAGAATGGCACATTACAACTGTGTGGATTACCAACAATTAAATACAATCATAATTATTATTATTATTTTTCCTTGGATAGATGACTTATTTAATTTGATTAAGGGTGTCAATACTCTCAAATATATTTGAATCATGCATTTTCTATCAACCCAAAATACAGTGTATCTAAGAGAAATTACTTAGACATATGTGAATTAAGATGTTAGATTTCATGGAGTACTATGGAAGAATATTTTAAACTAAGATTCATTGTTTACCTCATGGTTCTAGAATAATTTTTAGATTACTCATGAAATCAAGCTAAATCTTACTACTACCTATTGAATCTAGAAACTAATGGATAGATAGAATGAATTAAATAGATATTATATGATATATTATAGATGTATGTCATAGACAATCAAACATAGTGGAAAAATTGCATGCCTTTAATTAAATTTTCATACAAAGTTCACTATGAATGGCACCATACAATTCCCTATATCAAAAAGCTTTTAGAACACCTTTAAACTAAATATAAGTTAAATATTGCATCTCTATTGGGCTAGATATGATTTAGGAAACGAAATAACAAGTAGCTCAAATTTTAAAAAATTGAAGTCATAGGATAGGTAGAAAAGTAAGGAAGGAGGAAAAACAAGATGGTGGAGAAGAAGGGAATGAGATCCTTGTAAATAATTCCATAAGAGGGAAGACTAGTAGGGAAAAATTTGGATATCCAATAGAGGGAAACATGACAAGGAGCGGGGATCAAGATTTGGAGATACCTAATGTAACAAAGAGAGAGGATCAAGACTTCGAGGTACCTAATACATGAAGGGGTGGGGATCAATATTTGGAGATGCCTAATGTAAGAATGAGAAAGGATTGGGATTCAAAGATACCTAATGTAGGAAGGAGTGGGCATTGAGATTCATAGGTACCAAATATAAGGAGGAGCAAGGATCAAGATTTGAAGACACCTTATGTGGGAAGGAGTGGGGATTAAAATTCAAATATACTCAATGTATGAAGGAGTGAAGATTAAAATTCAATTATACCCAATATAGGATGGAATAGGCCCGATCATGATTTAGTGAGATCTAATGCAAGAAAGACTAGGATTTGGATTTGAAGATGCTTGATATAAGAAGGCATAGGGATCAATATTTGGAGATACTTAAAACCCTTGATGATATAGCATAATTGATAGATGAGGAAAAGGAAAAAATAAGAACCAACTAGAATGGTAGTTTTTGGGATTTTTAAATATCAAATACCATTTAATTATGTTATTAAAAACATTTCGAAGAGCCTAAAATATAGTAGAGTCAAAATTTAGGGTACCTAATACCATCGAAAGGAAGGGGGAAACTCGGAAGACTTTTGCCCGTGTAGAGTTTGAAGATCCATGATATAGCATAGTAGAGATCGAGCCGTAAGGAGACCAAGTCCTCCAGTACTAAAGAGCATGGAGGGAAGGGGGAATTTGAAAGCCTATGCGGAAGAAGAGAGTAGGGTTGTAGGGGGAACTAAGGCGAGGCATACTAGTAAATTCCCCTGTTTTGATGCTAAATCCCGAAGCATACATTCCATAAGAGACCAAATCATTACCAAAAATTAAAGCAGTACGATCAGATGGATGAGGGCAAATTGGATATGGCTCACGAACTGCGAAGAGAGCTCTCCGGATTCAAGTCCAGCAGACTTGCCAAAAGCATACAATCCTTACGGATGATAAAATCTGGGCCGGCTATCGCAACGGTATTCCATACAACCGTGATGATCTGTCTTGTAATTTATGCTCTCAATACCCCTTTTCTTTTCCAGTTTTTGAAGTTCATTTGCAAGCCTTACAAACTCAGTGTAGATAACTAGTTGGACCGTACGTTAGAATCCATCAGAAATAACCTGCTCAAATAAGCCATCAAGGAGGAAATTCTCATGCTTGAAAATCAAGTTTCAATACCTCATTAAAATGTATAGCTGATTAAGAGATTGGCCTAATCTATGTGGACAAACCTTTAGCATCACTTTTTTTTGGGTGATTGTGTTCCAAACTAGCAAGGATGGAATATCTTATTAAAGATTGGTTGTCTATAGGTAACTATTATGCTCATTGAAGGATTGGAAATTTGGAATTAGTAATTTTTCTATTGAGAGTCTTGGATAAAGTGTGCTATTGTATGGTCCCATGGGGGTGCTTGGGCATCTATTTTCATGGATCAAGCAGTCCCATGAAGCAAAAAAAATATGTTACAAGATTAATTGGAATCTTCTCCTAATAAATAGCAGCCCCTACAGTTTATGATTTTTTTTTGGAATTTTTTCTACCATTTGTCTATCACTTAGAATTTTAAATTCCTAAAAAGTAAAAAAAAGAGAATTTTTATTTGTTTATTAATTTTTATCAAATTACTCCACTTTGTTCCTTGAATTTTGGAGCTCAAATTTTTAAGTTGAATTGCAAAATTAAATTCATGGGACCACCAGCTTTAAAATATTCCTAAAAAATCTCAACAACACCCACTGAAATTTTTTAGGAAGCCCCCTCCATGGGACCATACCCTTAGAGACTCTTATCCATGTAGTTGTGAATGTTTATCAAACACTATATATATGTTTAAGGCATTAAAATTTTAAGGAAACAAAAAAAATCATAGTAATGAGAAAAAATTATAAAATTTTAATAATCTTTGTGAGAAAATGATGATAGTCTTTTTTAACACTTAGATTTTAAAATATTAATATTTTTTTATAAATATAAAATAATGATAACATTAATTTTTACATATATTTTGTATTGTATATATGCTAAACAACATAACATCTAATTTACAATATTATTTATTTTTCTTTTAACTAAAAAAATATTTTTTAATCTAGATACATTTTAAACATAAAGGTATCCATATTTCAATCTTTATTGTTTATTAATCTTTTATAAATTCTATTTTTTTCTAACAATCTATATTTTTCTTAAAAGATTAATTAAAAAATTTAAATTATCAAATCATGAGGAAGAGGAGGGTTGTACATTGACTGGATTTAGAAGATACTCTTTTAGATCTGCTATAAAAATTCATATATAAGATAAGGATGATAATAAAATTTGAGATATGCTTCAACTATTCTTATGTATAATATTTTTAATTATGAAAATTCAAATTAGATCTTAAATTTGATGATCATATGATTGTATTTAAATATTTTATTATAAAATACAACTAAAATTTTATAAACAATATTACATTAAAAAAATTAGAGATACAATCAAAATCATATATAATTAACAATTATATAAAATTTTATTTATATTAAATTATGCATTAGTATTTTAAGAGGCCTTTGAATAGATAACCTGTCATTGAAAAATTTCTTGATAGGCAGTGTCAAAAATTTAAGCCCTGATTCAAATGATTAAAAAACTGTTGTCTTTACTTTATAAGGCAACTTGAGTTATATGTAGACTTCTAGTGAACTGCTACATAATTAGAACCCATCTGACACTAATAGTTTTTGCTTTTTAAATATACATAATTAGAACCCATCTGACACTAATAGTTTTTGCTTTTTAAATTAAGTAAATTGTCTTGGGAGATACAGTTGCACTATTGTTTTAAAAGGTAAACGCCACCAGAGCAACGGAGAGAAGTACAAATTCCTAATCTAATCGCCAGAGTTTCAGTCGCTTTAATCATTAGATAGGCAAAGAAAAATTGCAATACAGATCTTTTAAACTCGGTGAATCTAAAAGTTGAACTGCAAAACAAACGAAGGAAGCAACAATTCTAATTTTCACACCTTGAAATATCAGATATGACAGTCTAGCTGAGGGAGCGATGCTTAATTTGAATTGGGTACTTCTCTCTTCTTCGAATCGAAAAGATATATGTATGTAGGCAGCCTTATAATATTGCAAATGACAGATGAAATCCAAGGCCAACATCAATCATTCACACAAACTGCCCCCTGCACATGTGTATGTAATTTTAAACTACTTTCTGTTGCTAGAATCGAATTTACAGCATATGAGATGGATAAGTTCTTCCAACCATAGAGAACCCAAAGTTAGCCTAAAACACTGCACGTGTACTAATTTTCTCTAGATAATTATGATTTCAATTTCTTCTTCGTTCTGTACAAGAGTAATATTGTAGTGGGCGCTCCATGTCAAAGAACTGAGTTCTGTGAGCACAAGATTCGTATCAGCTGGCCCGGCTTCTCCTACAACAAAGATGTCCCACTCGTCCTATTTAATCTTAGTGTCTACAGCTGCTTCGAAACAATTGTTCCCTAACATGAGCCTTACATATCCTGGAATTCGGAACTGGCTGGAACCTCGTGCTTGATCAACATGCTTCTGCCTGTTATCATCTCTAACACAACAATTCCAAAGCTGTGAACAACATGCCTATACGAGTTTGTCTTTCCGGTAATACTCTGGAGCCCAATAGCCTTCTGTGCCCATTATTTTATCAAGTGAGAGGTGCATGCCATGCCAATCTACATGCCCGGGAAACTGAAAATCAACAAGCTTTACCTCATTATCAGTAGCATCCACCAGAACATTCTGAGGCTTGATAACATGAATGATTTTATTCAGGTGTAAGAATTCAATTCTCTTCGATATACCCATTATCATTCTGAGGGTTGAGATCAAGATGAATGATTTTATTCAGGTGTAAGAATTGAATTCCCATCGGTATACCCATTATCATTCTGAACCTCTACTTCTAACTGTAGGAAAACCCCACACAATTTCCTCTCTAGAAGTCATCCAAAGAGCATCCGTCTAAATACATATAGATCAGGTAGGGTATGTTTGCTTCTGTATACCAAGCATACAGTTTGTTTATGTTTATGTGCTCCTTTTCCTGTAGAAGTTCAATTTCTTTCTCCACCCATATTTTTGCTTCAGGGAACCTATGTTCTGTTTCCTTTATACTTTATAGCAAAATCATTACTCGTGCACTGCATCCTTCCCCAGTTTGATGAAACTCTTGGCAATGGGGTTTGTACCAATTTGTGTAGGCGCCCCTTCTTGCTCGAAGGAGAAACCTACAGGCATCTCTAGAAGAAAGTAGAATAGAAGAATCCTCATTCACAAAAGAGAAATTGGGAAAATAATAAAAAGGAAAAAAGGAAAAGAGAAATCTGATGTTGGATTAATAGAAGTATATGTTGAAGAGAATCTTATGAAAGTGAAGAAGAAAAAGATTATTGAAATAACGGTAACATGATTTGGTAATAAGAAAGTCCAAAGAACTAAGGAAGCAAAACAAAAAGAAGAGGATGATAGTAAGACATGTTTCATAGCAAAATAGATCTATACTCATTACCTACCAAAGCTCCCCTTTTCGCACAGGTGGGGCGAATGCTGCTTGACAACTACCAATTTCATTCACTTTGGAACTTTTCTAAATCTTTATCAACAACTCCATTTTGTTCATATCCTTCATGGCATTCCGTGAGACCAAATTTCTTTGAGGCATATTGTCAAACAGTTCGCGTGCCTTGTCTATGCTTCCACATTTTGCATACATTTCTACAGAGCGGCTGCAACTACAAAATCTGACAAAATTCCTCTGTCCTCTATGGTTTGATGGATGTCCATACCCTGTTCCAAAGATCGCATTCGGGACAGGCTGCGAGGATGCTGGATAAGGTTGGAGAGTCTGGCTTTACACCCGCCAATTGCATTTGCCTGAAAGTTTCTAAAGCCTTTTCAACAAATCCACTTTGTGAATATCCTGCAATCAGGGCATTCCATGAGAACACATTTCTTTGAGGCATTATGTCAGAGAGTTCACGTGTCTTGTCTATGCTTCCACATTTTGCATACATGTCGACCAGAGCAGTTGCAATTGCATCTGGCAAAATTCCTCTATCGCTTATGCTGTGATGTGTATGCACAGCCTGTTCCAAAAGCTCCCATTTCGGCAGAGTCAAGGAGGATGCTGGCAAAGGATGAGGAGCCTGGTTTTACACCCGCAAATTGCATTTGCTTGAAAGTTTCTAAAGCCTTTTCAACAAACCCATTTTGTGCATATCCTGCAATCGTAGCATTCCATAAGACAACATTTTTGAGGCATTCGGTCAAACAGTTCACGTGCCTTGTCTTTGCTTCTATACATTATGCATACATGTTTACCAGAGGATTTCCAATTACAACATCTGACGAAAATTCCTATATCCTTCATGCTTTTACGTTTACTCTGTTCCAAACCTCTCATTTTGGCACAAGCTGGGACTACGCTGGTTGGAGACCTGTTTGTTGTGCACTTCCTCGTGATGACACCCATGTCTTCTAACTTCCGCAGCGCGGGTGGGCGGGAGAAGCAGTTTAAAACAAATAAATTATGGGCATTCCCCAAACGGCCTCCGCTGACGGTGAACACAGGCCGGACGGGTTATGGCTGGCCCCACCTCAGCCACCTAAGCGGTCAACGCTTAGAGTGTGCTCGTTAAGCCCAGCCACGCGGAATGAACCGTAGAATCTGTTTTGATCGAACACATATCTTTGAGCGCTCCAGGTAGAAGATTCTTCAGGTTCTCTTCTATTTCCAGCAATCCTTGAAACCTATATCATTGTTTATAAGGTTTGTATTATTTGGATTTTCATTCCTGGTTTGTAAGATCGAGTAAATTAATCAACTCCACGAGTAATTTGATAAGCAGAACCTCTAAATGAATGGATTGCACTATTTTTATGCATGCTGGGAATGTGAATTGGTTAAACTAATGGGCTTGAATTTTTTTCTGCAGCACTGTTGACTGTATTAAATTCTGAGATGGCTACACCTACCGAACACGATTCTGGTATGTACATAGCTAACCCTCTTTTGAGCCTAAAGCAGTACGAGGAGAAACTGGAAATGGCACGCGCACTGGAAAGGGAGTTTCCTGGATTCAAGATCGAGACACTTGGGGAGAAGATACGAAATTCTGTTCCACAAAATTCCATTCCATACATCCGCGACGAGATGTCTTGGAAATATGCTCTCGACGCCACTTTTCTTTTCCAGTTTTTGAAATCCATAAAGACCCAGCTCTGGTACGCCGATAAGAATGACATTCTCATGCTTGACAATCAAGTGCCAATGTTTGTGTTCATGGAGGCATTCCTCTTTATAACTAACATTGAGTCAGAGACACAACTGGTGAACTCAAGTCAAAGGGAGATTTCGCAGGATGACGGAAGATTTCAAGGATTGGATCACCTGGCTCATATACTACAGGCAAGAACTCTCCCTTTTGCCATGGATTAAATACACTCTGTTTACTGTTATATATTCCCAAAAAGAATTTGTTCTAAAAAATAGGAAAAGCCCTGAATCAGACGTGCAATTTGATGCTCTGTAAACGTTTTTTCAATTTTAAATTGTATTTTACAATCTTAGAATTTTCCAACTTGTTTAATATGGTTCGTTGTGTTTTGATAAAACTTATAGGGAGCTAGCTATAGCTTGTTTTCGCTTTTGAAGGGTTTGAGAGTGTAGGGCAGAGATGCAGTTATAAATAGGTAGTGGCGAGCGAGGACCTTAGATGAAATGAGATGGTGAGCTACAGTTATATTATTGTTTTCAAAGATAAATATAGAGGTGAGTTCAATCTAGAGATAAATTGAAAATCAAAGGCGAGTTATATCTTTTTTTTTCAGGTAAATCTAGAGGTGAGTTATACTAATGTCATTTTTTTTTAGGTAAATTTTAATGTGTGTTACATCATTTTTAGGTAAATTTTCATGTTAGTTATAGTTATGTCTTTTTAAAGGTATATTCCAATGTCAGTCACAGTTATGTCATTTTTTTAAGATAATATTTTTTATTTTTAAAATTTGTTAGTTGTGAGCATAATGAGAAAGGATATTATTCAAAGAATGTTGGTTTTAAGATGATAAAAAGAATGGGATATGAAGGAAAGGTTTGGAAAATTATGGACAAAGAATTATAGAGCCCATTGAGCCAATAGGGAGGCCAAAGAATGAAGGCCTTGGATATGCTAGTAAAAATAACAATGATGTTACAGGTGTTATAAGTTCAAACAAATTATCTCAAGGAATACAATGCATATGATATCTCATTGTCATAGGCATGAACATAAAAAATAGTTGTGTTGGGATCTTCATCCTTCCATTCCTTTTAGTATCTATGGATTGAAGAATCATTTTGAGAAATTGTGTAGGAACAAAAAATGGAGGAAATAACCTCTACAAGATAGTATACAGATGGATTGTGGATGGATTGGTGTATCTAATTAGAAAAGGATTAGAAGTATATGCTCAAAATTATGTTGTACAAGCATAAATATTCTCATGTCAAACATAATAGAAATCATGCAAGGTTAGATATCATCTTAGAAATTGTGTATTTTATTCTATGATTTTTTTACTACTATAACTTAGGCTACTTGAATTCTATCCATTTAGTGGTTCAAGATTTAAAGTCGAATCATTCATATCTACAAGATTTGAAGTTAGAGCATTCATATATGCGAGATTTGAAGTCAGAACACTCATATATGCAAAATAAGTACCATTAATCACAAAGATCATTGCCAAATGGTTGAAAATTTGATCCCAAAAGATCATTATTGCACCTAAAAATTTGTATTGTTGATCGCAAAGATCATTGCTGAATGGTTGTAACGTTGATTGCGATGATCATTGTTGAACCTAAAATTTGTATTGTTTATCGCAAAGATCATTGTTGAATGGTTGTAACCTTGATCACAAAGACAATTGTTGAACCTAAAAATATATATTTTTTATCACAAAGATCATTGTTGAATAGTTGTAGCATTGATTGCAAAGATGATTGCTAAATTTGTGAAGAATTTGATCACAAATATCATTGTCGAAATTGATCACAAAGATTGTTGAAGGTTTTGGTCGCAAAGATCATTGTCGAAATTGACTACAAAGATTGTTACAAAATTTGTGAAGGTTTTGATCACAAAGATCATTGTTGAAACTGATCATAGAGATCACTGCTAAATCTATGAAGATTTTGGTCAAAAAGATCATTGTTGAAATTGATCAAAAATATCATTGCTAAATCTGTGAAATTCTTTTTATCGCAAAGATAATTGGGAATGCTTCACTTCCTTTATTGATATAACTATGAAGAATGTCTTACTATGGATAATAATGGATAAAAAAATCAAGATTATTCAAAAAAAAGGTTTTTTGTACTTTTGAGAAAGCATTGATGTTAAATATTTTTCATTTGTACATGGGTAGCTAATAAACATATTTATAGGTGGCTCCCATCATCTAGTCAAGTTGTGTGATAAAATAAAGTTTATTGGGGGGTGTTAAAATATAAACTATATTTAATCACAAAGAGTCATGTCTCATTGTAAGAGAGACACCTATCCATTTATAATATCTATTTAAGGGTCTTTGGATCCATATATGAAAATAGTGAAATTACACAACTTCACTAGCATCGACAGAGCGTACGTGTCAAGAGATGATATTGAAGACGATGAGACGATCAATGGCTATATAGTGGACAAATATTTATTATAGAAAATATAATATATTCTTTTAATAATTTATATATAAAATATATAATCTATGAATAAATGTCATTAGTTTACCCAAATCCTTCCATTGGCTTTCTAGATCAAAGTGAGCTTTGCTCTAGACAAGTATATAACATATATTTAAAAAAAAGTGTAGAAGTTACACTTATAATTTTAAATAGATCAAGTTTAAATTATCAAAATAAAGAACAAATAATTTTATTAAATGGTGAGATTTATATTATTATTAGGTGGATAGGGGGTGAAGCCATAATAGTGGTTTACAATTTGATGGAGGAAGGAAAATTGAGAAAAAATGACCCCATGGCAAAAAAATTGGTTTTAGGGGTTCGCATGAACCTACATGTTCGACCGAACCATAAAGGGGTTCGACCGAACCCACTAACTATTGGGCCCACATTTCCGCTCAAAAAAGGAAAAATGCATATTAGTGGGGGTTCGAATGAACCGGGATTTGAATAACCTGTTCGCTAGAACCCTGGTTCACTAAACCCGTTTTTCCCTAATTTTTTAATTTGTTCACACAAAAAAACCTAAAATTTTACGCTTTCAAGCTCCGGTTGAGGATGAAAATGGGGGAATATTTAGAAACCAAACTTGGAATCGAGTAGCCTTGAATGAGCTATCCAATGAATATAATTTTAGTATGTTTTGGTTTTATTATCTATCTATTTTTTTAAGTTTGATTAAATATAGGTTTTTCATCAAAAACAAAAACTCTTTGTTATTACGCACAAGTGGAAAAATAGAAGATTATAAAAAATAAAATTTAAAAATATGAGTGCGGATATTGAAGTCCTTGATCCAACAAAAAAAAAAAAAAGAATAATTTTGATACATATAGTAAAAGTTATGTGTTATACGGTCGCGCTATGTCTGAATTGTCATTTGATTGACTTTGAAACTTGATTAAAGAAAAAATATTCAATAAAAACTATCTAACCAAGTGGAAGCACTAGATATCAGAGTTAGAAATCTAAATTTGAAAGAATTGGAATTTTCTCCTTCATGGAAAAAAAGTTATGCGTTATACAGTGTGTGTCACTTTTTAAAAATGTTGTTTTTTGAAAAAAACCAATTTTTGTGAGAGATGGAAAAAGAAGTGCAATTTGATTCCAAAAAAATTGAAAAAAATATTTTTAGAATCTACAGACAAAATATGACAAGACTCTAGTTTGAATCATCTTCAAATTCCTTACAGTTTAATCGCTATAGGTGCCCAAATGTGGAGATTGTGTTAAAAAAAAAAATATCAGTGTCCAGTTTGGCCAAAAATTGTAAACCACTATTGTGGGATCACCCTAGGGAGTAATCCCATACATAATTGGGTCCAGGCCATCAAGAATAGGATCTTAGTTAGTAATCAGACTTTCTTCATTTTATTATTTAATGGGTAGTTGTGTTATCATGATTAGGAGAATGGTCAAAGTAGATGAGAGAATTTACTAAAATTTGGTCATCTAGAAACCCCTCAATCATGAGATTTAGAAGATGTTGAAGGAGGGTGGGATGACTGATATTAAAACCTTCATGATAAATTTGGTTGCTTCCACTTTAAAGTCCATGGAATAGAGAGTGACCCCTACTAGAGGTTGGAGTTGGTAGAAATATATTTAAATTAAAAAATATAATATATTTAAATAAAAATTATATTATTCAAAAGTATTTTTCAAATATAAAATATAAAATTATTATTAAGTAACAAATGATATTTTTTCAATGTCATAGTAAATATATTAATATAGAATGTTTTAAACAAAATCAAATTTAATTTTTAAATAATAATTATTTTTCATTAAATAATTATTTTTATTTTTTATCTTAATTTTTAATTTATATACATACAAAACAAAATAACATTTAAATTTAAATTTTTCATTTTTATTAATATAAATTATACATTTTTTTCTAATAACCTATTATTTTCTTAAAATATTAATTAAAAAGATAAATAACCAAACAATCATGAAACTTCTTATCACACTTAAAATTTGAGGCCTACTACAAATGTTAGAAAATATAAATTATATTTGATCACACTCAATACATTTGTCATGTATAGTCATGTCTCATGCAAGAGACACACATACATACATTATCTGTTGAAGGATCTTTAGATCCATTTATTTGAATATCAGAGCAAAGGTTATTAGAGAGATGGATTGTATTTGTAGAGAGTAAGTTGACAGATGAGTTGAGGTTGATCATAGTCCAGGAGATTTGTTGAAGCAATCTCTTTAGGACCATTGGAGAATTAGTTGTTGACAATTTGTGAAAACAATAAAAAAATGTGGAGAAGTTTTAGAAAAAGGATAGAAAGAAATTAGCAACATTTGTGAAGAAATGTCACCCTAAGAATTCACAATCACTGACTTAAAAAGAATTTTATAGAAAAAGAATGTCGTCATTAAAAGATAAGAGGTGATTGGATGGAAAGTCATACCCAAAGATAGGAATTGAGATCCTATAATTTAATTGGAGGCTATGGGAAATAGAAAGAGAGCTCACAATCTATAGAAAGGAGGAGCTCACAAGAATATGGAATCCATAAAAAAATCGAAGGAAAATCACAAAAAATGGCAATGCCACTGCTATTGGAGGAGATCACACAAGATTTGAAAAGATTGCAAATACTATAGAAATCACATAAAAAAGGGTAAGAAATTGTGCCAAGTTCGATCATTTTTTAATGTTAAAAAAAAATGGAAAGAAATTGTGCCAAGTTGGATCATTTTGAATGTCTACGTAAGTTGTATTTTTTGGTTAAAAAATCCCCCAGATCAGAATCTAAGAAGATGACATGAATTTATATTTTGTTTTGAAGGAATCCACTAGAGATCTTAGTTACCATTTTAAATAAATCTCCCAAAACTATCATCATTTAAAAAAGTGTGAACACATTCAAATTGTATATCACGAAGGTTGAGTGGACAAAAGAGATTAAAGGTGATCACAAGATGTCTATATTTGAAGATTGGATATATTTATTTGTAACAAGTTAGAATCATCATTCTCCAAGAGAGGATTATAGAATTTAAAAAAAAAAATCTTTAAATATCTGTGAAGAAATTGTCAAATCTTGAAAGGAGGGAAACAAAAATGGTCAAGATAAAAAATAACATGAAAACTCTTGTGGAACAAAACCATAAAATGGCTAGGCACAATGCCATCATCATTAATGCAATGTCTAAAAAGTTGGAAAGGATGCAACAGGGCTCATTGGTCGTTGACCTGGAAGAGGACAAGGATAAAAGCAAGAACGAGGACCAAGGTATTTCGAAAAGGACCCGTGCCAACCTTAAAAGGAAAGTGCCTCCTACTACCTAGATGATTCAAATTTTAAAGAGGGGGGTTCAAGATATAAACGATTTGGAAGCTAAGACCGTGGATTTATTAAAGACCCAAATTTAGTTGTTGCTGGCGTTTTTTCTGGATTTTTGGTTTTGTGGCCTTCGCTGTCCTTTTTGGTGGCTATGGACTTGTCTTGTTGTTGTTTTTATAGCCCTTCTGCTTTTGGTGTCATTAACGATCTTATATTTTGTTTGTAAACTTTGCAGTTTTGGGTCCCTGTAAAACCCGTTTTTTCCTCTTTCAAAAGCAAAAATGGTGAGGGGGAGAAAAATTCTAGGTTAAAGTCATAGTATTATTTGTTGGAAATTACTATCATCCATTACACATTGAATACAAGAATATTGTGTAGATTGTTTAAAAGATTACAAATTGTTGAATACAAGAATTGCCGTCCAATTTAGAAATTTACTTCTTGAAATAAGAAGTCACAATAGTTTTAAATTTCAAGAAATAAGTCACAACAAAGGACAAGGAAATGGCTGCCAATGATCACAAATCTTGAAGAGGTTAAAGTTTGCAATAAAGCCATCAATTTGAGAAGAAAATTGAATGTAGTACAAGATAAGTGGGAAGAGATTGTAGCTTTAGATGAAATCCTATCTGCAACTATTATTGACACGTGATTGTAATTTTTTTTAATCTTTACAACTTTTGAAAAAGTTTGTAGTATATTTTAAAGCCTAAATGTAAAGACATATAAAACTAGTGGTAGATCATTTCAAATGTTTAAAAAAATATGTTATTGTCTTAGGCAACTTAGGTTAGCTCTAGACCTCTTGTGAACTCTTACATATTTAAAACCCATCTGACACTAATAGTTTCTGTTTTTAAAACTTAATTAAAGCATCTATTGAGCGGTACTCTGGAACCCAATAGCCTTTTTGTGGCTATTATTTTATCAATTGAGTGGTGTCTGCCATGCAATCTACATGCTCGCAAAACCCAAATCCAACAAGCCCTACCTTATTCTAATTAGTGTTCACCATAACATTCTGAAGCTTGAGATCAACATGAATGATTTTACTAAGGTGTAAGAATTCAATTCCCTTGGGTAACCCATTATCATTTTGAACCTCTACTTCCTACTGTAGGAAAACCCCATACAATTTCCTCTCAAGTTGTCATCCAGAGAACATCCATCTATATACATGTACATTAGGATATGTTTGCTTCTGTACACCAAGCATACAGTTTGTTTATGTTTATGTGCTCCTTTTCCAGTACAAGTTTAATTTCATTCTCCACTCATATTTTGGTTTCAGGGGATCAATGTTCTATTTCTTTTATAGCAATTTCTTTACTCGTGCAATGCATCCTTCCCCAATTTGATGAAACTCTTGGCAATAGCTTTGGATATAAATTATCTGATAAAGTGTGAGGTTTGTAACAATTTGTGTAGGCAACCTATTCTTCTCCTTGCAATCCCATTTATTTGAATTGTACTATGAGAAGTAATTGCTATAACTGGCACCATTTGTAGGCTAGAGGAAAAACCCGAATGTACAGATGGTGTTGTTGAACAACAGCTTTCCCCTCTACATTTACAGCTGAAGTTCCTTTATATTTTGGCTCACGTTGGTCACTATCTTGTACGCTATGAATAATTTATATAACAACACAACTGTAACAGAGTAAAATAAAAATAATAAAATAACACTATTGCCAAATGCTTCTTTATCTCACATAGCACTTGTTTGCTTCAAGCATAACAATTCAGACTAGTTACACCAGTTTTGTTTAGAGAAGTAATATAGCAAAACTAAGATTACTCGTCAATTACAATAATTAAAATGATAGCTACTATAGATGCATTTCCAGAATTATCCATGGTAGCCTGGTCCAGACTATCATAAAGAAACTGTGTAAATATCATTAGTCTTTACGGAAAAAATTAAAGTACAGAAGGATTTTTGTAATCGGAGGCACACAGTTCTGAACATTTATACACAGTGATGAAATTCTAAACAAATTACATTTTTTCTTCTAATGAAGATAAATAAATTGTATAAATACTTTTACTTCGAATCTCCCCCTCCTTCAAGGCCCTCTTTAGAAAATTTACACGGTTACCTATGAAAATATCAAATAATCACCATTTCATTTTAATTCGCTAAAGGGTTTATTTCGAGGGGGGAAATTTCTTTCTAGCGTTATATAATTTGGACCTTTGATTACAGGCTACCTGTAAGCATTTCAATCCTCTTATCAGTGATGGGAACTCTCTTCCACTGCCACCAGACCTGAACAGCACAAGACATCTTCTGGACTATCTCTATCATTATGTTACTGCAGCTTCACGTGAACATAGGCAATCTGAGAGTCAATCTACTAGAATAGTTGGAAACCTTCCATCTGCAACAGAATTGAGTGAAGCAGGGATAAAGTTTGTAGCGTATGATTCAGGAGACCTGAGGAGAATATGTTTTAAGACCTCAACCTCCACTTTCCTCTTACCCAAAATCACAATCAATGATTCTACAGAGGTTGTCTTGAGAAACTTGGTGGCATTTGAACTTAATCTGATAAAGGAGCAAAAGCCTCTCACACGCTACACATATTTGATGGAGCAGCTGATTCGTACGGAGGAGGATGTTGCTCTGCTCAGGAGGTGTGGCGCTCTTAATTATCAAATGTGTAGCGATGCAGAGGTGGCCCAGATGTGGAAATCTATGAGTAAATCAACATGGGAAAACAAATTTGAAGATGCAGACAAAGCTATAGAAGAAGCGAACAAGTACTACAGAAACAACTGGAAAGTTATTTTAGCAGAGTTTTGGAAAAAACACAGTTCAAAACTGTGGCTGATTATTACAGTTTTATATGCAGGGATGATGTTTTTGTTAACAGCCGTCCAGGTTTTCTGCTTGTTCCATACCTGCAACAAATAGTCTACCTCGCACTATTCCGTGCAAATATTAGTGTTACTCTTGGCAGCAATAAAGTATTTATTTATTTATCTTTCCTTTTATTCATGTAATAGGAATAAGAATAGAAGACTTTAATCTCTATAAGGTCAAAGACAGTAGAGCTGAACTCTGATTTTTATTTTGTGAAGAGCTGATCTTCTATATAATTAAGACATTGGTGAATATGACTGTAATAATACTCATTACAATTTGAACTTTTATAAAATATGAGGCAACATGGCTGCTATTTTTTCACTCCTTTATTATAGCTGTGGTACAAGCGTATTGTACCGGTTTGTGGAGGAGGATCGTGATAGTTTGATTTTTCTGAAGCATGTCCTTTCTTTTTTGTCCCTTTCCTTGCGCCTTAGAAATCCATAAATGGTTTTAAACAAATGTTTGGATGTTGAAAATTTTAAGCCTTTATTCTCTTACGTGGAGCATTTATTTTTAATTGAAATGATTCCTTTTCGAAGTTGAGCCCTTCCAGTTTCATTTGTGGCTATATGGGTGTGTACAATTTTGGTAGACTTTTAGAGTTAAAATTGTTTAGTGATTTTTATTTGGAGGTTTTTCTTTTTTTTTGGAACTTAATTCTATAGAGGTAAATTGTAAAAGTTACTGATTTCAAATTGTGTGAGAATTTGCCATCATCAAAATAAAATAGTATATTTTTTTCTTTTTGTATGTGGGTCTTATTTGAAGACACAAGGAGAGTACTTCATTGAAGAGGATTGTAGCTGTCTTTATAGTTTTCTAGAGTTAAAATTGTTTAGTGATATTTACTTGAAGGTTTTTCCTTTTCAAAGCTTAATTCTATAGAGGTAAATTGTAAAATCTTCTGATTTCAAATTGTATGAGAATTTTCCATCATCAAAGCAAAATAGTATAAAGAAATTTTGTACATGTCTTATTTGAAGACACAGAGGGAAGTATTTAATTGAAGAGAATTGTAGTTGTCTTTGATAATTTTTTAGAGCTAAAATTGTTTACTGATCTTTATTTGAAGGTTTTTCTTTTTTGGAGCTTAATTCTATATAGGTAAATTGTAAAAGCTTATGGTTTCAAATTGTATGAGAATTTTCCATCATCAAGAAAAAATAGTATAAAGATCTTTTTGCATGTGGGCCTTGTTTGAAGACACAAGGGGAGTATCTATTTGTAGGACCTATGTTCAATGAAAGGAAGAAAGGTACGTGTAAACACTTCCTAAACTAATATTTGAGGAGATTGATGTGCAAATAAAGATCTTTACAATTATAAGATTGAGAAGAACATGTAAAACATATAAAATAATATACCATAACATTAGGGTTTACATGGGGAAAACTCTTTTGGGAGAAAAAATGCACACTTTGAAAACACAATCCACTTGGATTAACTAATAATTACCATAGTTACAATACAATAAGAAGGCTATGCACCTTGTATGAGTATCACCAACATATAGACCTAGAGTAATTTTGGCAACATAATAGTACTTGCATACAAACTAAACAACCCATGTCAAACTCCAAGTATAAGCAATCATATATGGGAGATGATAAAACTAGAGACCATCACATGGTTTTGGAAAACCATGAGTAAGGCCAAGAGAGGTATGGTTCCCAAATGGTGAAGGTACAAATCCCAATCCCCCTTGGTCTTAGTTTTCTAGGCTATTTTTATCATATTTATTAAACATGTCATATAAAGAAGAATGCTTGACCACCCAAGCTTGGGAAACCCAATTTTTCTTCTTTCAAACTATTCAAAGATACTATATGATAATTGCCCAAACCTATCATACTATTGGTCAAGATTACAATGTAACATCCATCTTACATGATCTTATGCAGGTCATAAGAATCTATCATAATTAACTCCCATTATATGGCTAATGGGTGTGTAAAAATTTATGATAGTAGCTATCTTCATAGCTCCTAAATGTTTAAATTATTTGGCGACCTTTATTTGAAGGCACATTTTTGGAGCTTTAGTCTATAGAGGCAAATTATAAAAAAATTCGACATTAAATTGTATGAGAATTTACCACCATCAAGACAAAATAATATAAATATCTAATTGTATGTGGGTCTCATTTGAAGAGATAAAGGAAGTGTTTATTTGTAGGGATCTCTTTAATGAAATGAATCAAATTATGCAAAAATGCTTCCTAAACTAACATTTGAGGAGAGTGATGTGTGAATGAATATCTTTACAATTACAAGAATGTGAAGCACATATAAAATAGTGTACCATAACACAAGAGTTTATGTGGGGAAAACCTTTCAGGAGAAAAATAACTCACTCAAAAGGCACAACCACTTGTATTAATCAACAACAGCTATGGTTATAATAAAAAAGAAGACCATTCCTCTTGTAGGAGTATCACTGACATGCAAATTTGGAGTAATTTTAGTATCATAACAATACCTCCAAACAAACTAAATAACCCATGCCAAACTCCAAGTACAAGTACCAATATATAGGAGATGATCAAACTAAAAAATAACACATGGTTTTGGAAAATTGTGAGCAAGGTAAAGAGAGGTATGGTGCCCAAATGATCAAGGTACAAATCCCAGTGCCTCCTTGATCTTGGTCTCCCAGACTATTTTTAGTGCATATTTCTTACATGTCATATGTCATAGAAAAGAATATTTGACCACCCAAACTTGGACACCCCAATTTCTCTTCATTCGACTTATTAAAAGGAGATTCATGATAAGTGCTTAAACCTATTATAATGTTGGTGAATATTCCAAAGTAATATTCCTCTTACATGTTCTTACACTTCATAAGGATTTATCACAAGTAACTTCCATTATGCATATATATGTGTGTAAAATTTTATAATAGTAGAACTATCTTAATAGATCCAAAGGGTTTAAATTTTTGGTGGCTTTTATTTGAAGGATTTTTCTAAGATATTTTGACTCCAAACTGTACAAGAATTCACCATAATTAAGATAAAATAATATAAATATCTCTTTGTGAGTGGAACTTATTTAAATGGACAAGGGGAGTATTTTTTTACTACATTTTATTTAATGAAAGGAAGCAAGGTACATGAAAATGCTTCCTAAAATAATATTTTATTGGGTGAATATTTTTTTATCTACTAACTGATGGAAAAATGGTTATATCAACCACAATATGCTGAGATAAAATATTTCCTTTGAGAAAGGGGAGGCTTCCTTCTTATTGCTAACTATAAACAACCAGTAATTTACTAAACTTATTTACACTAAAACTATCCATGGGGTGTTTTTGTATCATCTAATTCTCTTATTTCAGAATAAATGTTCTCTTACAAGCTTACAATAACAATCTTGTGATGCTTAAAATATGTAATGAACCACAAACTGGGTATGTACAAGATCATGATGGGCCAAAAAGTGGCAATATGATGGGTATGTGGCTGACGACTTTTTTTTAACCAAAATCAAGATGAAATGAAAAGGGTTTTTAAAGGAGATTCTCAGCTTTCCACCAATATAAATCATTCCTTACTTTGAATTTAATAAGTAATTATTATTCATTTTCTATTCAAATTACGACTAAAGTCTCGATTGATAGGCTGATTGAAAAACATCTATAAATTTCAAACGGTATCACATTTTTTGAATCCAAAACATGCATCACATTCTATGCTTCACATACTATATGATTAAAAAAATAAAAATTGAATTTCATAAAGTTTTGACCAAGTTAAGGTGGTTAGACATATGAATTTTTATATTTTTTAAAAGTTGTAATAAAAAAATCATAATTAATTATTTACTTGGAAAAAATTACAAAAAAATATGTATCACATCGGGACATGAGTCCTCTACTTATATCTAAAATATTATAAAAAAATATTATCATTTTATAGTGGTTAAGGTGGTCAGACAAAAACCTACTTATTTTTTCCCTAAATTTAAGTACTACTGCATTGAAATTTCAAATTTTCACCAAATAGATTTTTTCTTTTTTTAAACAAACCAAGTAGTTTAGAAACTACATTCAATTTGCTACAGATTCTATTCTTACATATTTTTTAAAATAATATAGATAACTTATTCAAATTTTTACGTCAAGTTCCCTAACTCTGATTTTTCTGAATTTTTTGCCACTTAAGGGTCTATTTTTTCCATGATGATCCTGCACATACCCAACTACTAATTGGAGCAATAATAATTGATACTCAATTTAGTTAAATGAAAGAATAATTCAAAAGATACCAGCAAGTGTTAACACCAAGAAACTCACAAAAGCACAACCTTCTATTGTTTCTTATTTCAAATGGAAAAATAAAATGTATGGAATATGATGCAACCCAAAGTATTCATCGTATGCCAAGATAAGAACAAAAAACCATAGAAAATAACTTGCAACCCAAATTCTTCAAGTTACTTTTTTATTACGAACATAAACCCAACTCCAAAGATGATATTACAACTCAAAGACTACAAAATTAGATTTAGAATACCTTCTAGAATATTTGATTCCATGCCATGATTCAATCACATACACAAGAGAATGCAATAGAAAAGAATTAAGAACAATTCCAATGTGCACCACAAGCTTGATTTAAGACAAAGATTGAATGCCAACTTGCTTTCCTTATATTCATTGAAGATGATTTACATTTTGAACACAAAGTTTCAATACACTTCTCATTTTGATAATTTCCACTTTAATAGCTAAAAGATCATAATTACAAAAGATCCCCCTCATATTTATAGAAGGAAGCTATGAGAAAAATTAAGAAATCTAAAACCACTTTGACTTATTCAAAGGAAGAGTCCAATTTGATTTGGGACTATACTCCTTTTACATGTAATTGCATACTACAAAAAGAAATGTAAAATGTCATTTACAAACTACAAACTGCATAATGAAAAAAATGTAAAATAAATTTTATCCGTAGACAAATTCTCTTCTTCTACATTTTTCTCCAAAAAATCTTCATATCTTTTCAAAGCCACCTAAACTTCAGTGTCTTTTGGCCCTAGTGTATAATTGGAGATGGCTAGAATTCATGTAATAGATTCCTTTGTGTTGACACACACTTTTCTTTATTTGTTCAAAATTATCTTTAACTAATCTAGAATTACTTGGAAATCCACTAATTTATCAATAGAAGATAATGAGAAAGCTTTTGATTCTATCTCACTATTAATTAGTGTAGTAAATTTCTAAACAATTGTTTCCACGAGAAGAGTTTTCTTACTGTCATCAAGTATCTGACATGGAATCTCCCCTATCTTGAAAATTATGTCTAACCCCTTGTCAATGATTATCTCTTGAGTTTCTTGTAGATCTTTTATCAATTCTTTGATGGTCTCTCTCTTATGTGTTGTTTCTTCCTGATACTCAATATAGATTTTCCTCATGAGGATCACCCAATTCTCAACTAACACTTCCAACTTGAAGTCTTTCAACTTTGTCCAAGCATCAAGGTCCTTTCCACTTGCTAAATTTTTTGATATAACATGTCAAGTGGTTGATTTATCTTTGTCTTGACATCATTCATATTGTTAAATAATTCAATAAAATATTTTAAACGTTGAGTTCCTTATGCAATCAACATTTTTATCCATTCATTCATAGCTCGGAATTGTGCCTTGATCCTTTCAGCCTTCTAAATTACATCATCATCAATATATGTTGTACCAGGTTCAACTGATTCAGAAAATTGACTTATCTTTAACAACACAAAAGTAAGTTGTTCCACCTTAAGCTTAAGTTTATCTTTGATAAATTTATCTCTAGATCATATCTCTCAATCAAAGAAGCCAATGTTGCTTGTAGGTCCTCCTTGGCACTTTCATGTATCTATTTTCCAAGTTTAATCCTTGTGATTACATAGTCAATATCTTGGACTTCTTTAATAACTTTATCTGGTGGTTCTTCCACTTCAACATACTTGTTTCTTGATTTGTCAACAAGAACCCTTGAAAGTGTTTTGTCCTTCTTAGCAGTCTTGGGCTTTATTGGAACAAGTTGGCCAAAGTCAAAGTAATTTGGGAAGATTACTTGTTTCTTTCTCTTTGGTTTCTGTGATATCAACCAAGGAGGAAGGATCAAATAACCTTCTTTTTTTTGTCACCAAGTTTTATGATGACGGGGTTGGTCCTATGGCTTGTGAAGAAGATGGTATATTGTGTGGAATGACAATGGTGGTCAAAATTGGTGGTGTTTGATTTAACACCGCAGTAGGAAAATCCACACTCAACACCTTAGATGTAGATTCAGACATGAACTTATCAAAATCCAATTGTGTGGATGTATCAAGTATATGTGAGGATACATCAGATAAACTAGGAAAAGAGAAAAGTGAGACAAACACATTCTCTATGTTGCCATGAGGGATTTCAAACAATGATTCAGTGGTGGGTGAGGATTCAAGGGATGAATGGAAAAAATGTATAGACATAGTGGGTGTATCAAAAATAGTAGAAATAGTAGCTAAAGGTTGTACACTTGAAATAATAGGAGTAGGAATTTGCACCGCAAAAACTATACAAGAAGAGGAGGGAGATTTTTCCTGTGTTGAATTTGATTGAGAAGTAAGAGGAAATCCTTGTGATTCTTTAGCCAAAATTTCTTCATCTTGTTCATTCACATGAATAGACGTTCCCTCTTTTTCTTTCCTTTTGTCTTCATCTCCTTTCATCTTGAAGACAATTTTTGGCTTCTTGCTAGTACTAGGAGCATCTTCTTTATTCTTCATTCTCAATTCTTCCCTTTTACCAGAAGGTTCTTCAGTATACTCTTCCTCTGATCCTATTTTGAAAAAAATCAACTTTCTTCCTTTCTTTTCCTTGGAACCAAATGCTAGTGTTAGCAAGAGTAATTTGGAACCCTTCTCTTATTGAAGTCATCTCCTTCCATGACTATTGAATTGGTGGAGGAGGAGTGCCAACAATTTTATTTTCCACATATGCAGGATATACTATATCATCTTCTTCCTGCATGTCCTTAGGAATGTTAGCAAGCTCAAAGTTCCTAATTTTTTCTAAAGTAAGTTGATTGAAGTCTAACTTCTTCACATCTTCATCACTTCTGCATTCGACCTATATATCTTCAATTCTATGAACATAAGTATAGCTTCTCTTTAGCTTATCCTTCATACCATGATCATCAAAGTCATTCCTTTTCTTATACTTTCCTTTGGCTCTTGGAGTTGTAGTTATTGAGTATCTTCCAATGGTGACTAGAAACTTTACTTGCTATGCACAACCATTATCTAGACCTAGATAACTCCATTAGTATAATTTTATCACTCGGGTACCTTTGTAACATGTACATGATTTCCCATCAAAACAACCAACACTGATATAGCTGAAAGTAGGAAATTGTGCAAAAATAAACAAACAAACTTTTTCACTTGTTCCCATGATTCATTAGATACTCTCTTCTTTTCAATATCTTTATCAAACATGCAAATGTAAGTGTAAAAGAAGGCATCATTTACCCTTCTAAAGTGTTTGATTCTTTGTTTCAATGTTAGTTGTGAATAATATTCATGCACTGGAATTTTTCTTCCATCATCTCCTAAAGATAAGCCAAGAAAATGTCTCATGGAGGCACTAGTATATACTAAATATGAATTCATATAAAACCTCAATGAGGTTGACACTTTTCAGAGTTTTTCACAAATTGAGTCACTAGTTTTCTTACCCCAAACAATCTTCTTATTTCCCTTCATTATGACATATATGTACTAATACATCCATTCTTGAGAAGTATTAGATATAGGGAAGCCATTTAACTCTTCTTAGGATAGTTATTAGATCACCTAGCTCTTCAATGAACTCACTTTGGAAGATGTTCTTTGGCCACCTTGTAATTGTAGGCCTGCAAGTCTTGAGCCACCGAGTGTTGATGTTTTTCTTGCACTTTTTTTTCTTCTTGTCATAATGATCTTGTGCTGAATCCATGATGATACCAACATAACTATCAATGTCTAGGCATGTGAAAATATTATCAAATAATTATTCATCCAATATTATGACTACTTCGAACCATTTGCATCTATTATGCTCTTAATTTCCTTGTTAAAATTAGCAACTACTACTAACATGAACTATGGATTCTAAGATAACATTAGAAAGGAAAAAACCAAATGGATGCTACAATTAAGGAAAATGTGCATGCTTGAGGCAACATGCTATTTTTTTACTCTCTCAAAGAATTTAGACATGTCTACATGCTCGATCTTTGTGTCTTTGATATTTTCCACATTGGAATCTATTTAAGTCATTATGAACACTCCTTGGTACTTGGTACTTCATATTTTCTTCTTCGGAGACAGATCAGTCATTTGGCAAGAGATTGCAAAAATGAATTTCAAAACCTTATAGAGTTAGAAAAGTTCCAAGTACTAAGGTTCCTGCAGTTGTGGAGAAAATATGCACTTCTACATTTCAATAGTGTTTTGGTGTGTAATTCAGAGAAAACTCTCTAATCTACATAGGAACTTCTTTTTAGGTGTAAAGGTGGAAATTTTTTCCACTTTTAGATGAGGGTATGGCTTTAGGTGTAGTTCTTCGAGCTACACATAACATAGGTCAACAAACAGGTGCAAGCAAGAGAATTTTCTCTGATTTGCATCTTTTGAAGGTAAATTTCTTTGATGCAAAGCAAAGAAAATTCTTGGAATTGCATGTCTTAGAAATGCAAAAGGATATGCACTTCAGAGAACAATCTCTAAAGTGCATGGGAGTAAGTCATCTTGATGAACTTCAGAGAATTTTCTTCGAAGTGCATGGGAACTACATGGTGTGGTTTGGATAAAATTATTTGCACAACACATGAAGACAAGTGTGGATACATGTGTTGTTCGGGGAAATTTCTCCAAACAACCTGAAGATAGGGTGTCATTCAAGATGTTAAACTTGTTTGGTATTTTTTGTTTAGAGTTTTACCTCCAAACAACACCTCTCTGTTTAGAGCAGTGCACTAGTAAACCTTAAAACCTAAACCTAAGGTGAACACAAAAATGCATCTAAATAAACCTAAACAGTGGCAAACAAGAAACATAAACCTAAATAAAACTTGCTTAAATAATGTTTAAAAAAAATAAAGATGAAAAAATAGTGGAAATAAAAAATAACATACCTTCAAACCTAAGATGATGTAAAAACCCGCTCAAATTTTCACTGGAACTTGGCACGATCACGGTGATGAACAAAAAAAGGAAAAAGGAACAAGGATAACACAAAAGCAAAAGATGAATGGTAAAAATGAAAATAAAATGGGTTAAAAACATAAATAATCTGATATTAAAATGAGTTAAAATTATCGAGCATGTGAAACCAGGAGTGTAGTTGTAGAGAATTTCTCCGCAACTACACCTGAGATGCATTTAACTAAAAATATGCAGGTGCGCTAAAATTTATCAACACCACACTAACAAGGAAGAGTGGCTAAGTCATTGACATGGCTTTTGCAATTTTTCTAAAACAAGAAAAAGGTGACCCAACTCAATAATTTTTTGAGGGGCTAGACAATGCATGAGACCAATCAAAATTTATCTTAATCTACATGCTTAAAGGCCATGGGTACAAAAAAAAAAGGTTTCATAGGCGTTATCCACAAATTGAGCAAGCAAAATTTTAGGATAACATATATAAGGATATAATGATATGCAAATAAAGATATTTACAATAAAATGAATGAGAAGCACATATAGAACATATAAAATAATATACTATAACATGAGGATTTATGTGGGGACAACCATTTTGGGAGAAAACCTAAACACTCCAAAAGTGCACAAATTTATTAATAAAAAACAACCACATGGTACACTATAATATAAAGGGTATACCTCTTGTAGGCTTATATCACCAGCATGTAAAATTGGGAGTAATCATGATAACATATTAATAGCCACATACAAACTAAAACACCCAATACAAACTCTAAATAGAAGCAATAATATATAGGAGATGATCAAACTAGAAACCATCACATGGTTTTGGAAAACCATGAGCAAGGAAAAGATACATGTGCTTACAAATTATGAAGTGTCATTGTAGACACTAAAAAATGTCTTGAATGATATCATACACTCGAATCAGGTATATTAGTTACATCATTTCCTCTTGAAACCCATCCTCTTTTCACTTAATTGATTGGACTAGGCTAGAGAGCTAATTAATTAATTACATCATTTGCATGTATTAACCTAATTCATTTAATTGAGTTAATTCAATCCCTTTCATGCTAACATTTCATCTCATTAAATTAAATAAATCAAACTATTTAATTTAATTCCCTAAGTCATCTTATTTAATTAAATAACCTTAAGTATTTAATTAAATATCATATCACCTTTCCCCATTTCATTAAATCATTTAATTTAATGAAAATCACTTTATTCCTCTAAAATCCCCTAATTGTATGATTATACCTTGTTTAATTAACAATTAATCTAATTTTCCTCCAAAAAGGGAATATTCCCATAGAATATTCCTTACCCTCTTTTTTGGCACAATTAAAACTTTGTTTTAATTTGAAAAATATCCTTTTTCCTCACCCATGAGAATATTCCAAAGAATATTTTCTCTCCTCCAATCATTTGAAAAAGGGTTATTCTCACATGGCTTCTTGAGCAAGCTAAACTTGTGACTTCTTGATCAAGTTACCTTATGACCTGTGTGTGTAGGTCGACAGACTGTTTGGAACAAATGGGAACCCTTGATTAAATATTATCTTGCATTCTCACTCATTGATGAGAATCCATGATCCATGCCTCCTATTTCTTCCATCCTTGACCATTGATTGATCTTTTTGATCTCAACCCTTCATTTCTCATTTACTCTCCTATAAATAAAACACTATTTGGAGACAAATGGAGGCATCTTTCAATTGCAAACTTATGCTATTGAATTCACTCACACCCACATGAATACTGTACTCACTCATACTATACTCACATTTAGCATATTTTAGTTCATTTCTAGATGCATATATTAGTTTTAAGCTTCCATTAAGGGCTTATATGCATCCATCTTAGCTTGTTTATAAATTAGGGTTTGATTTTTTTCTAGCTTAAATATCACTTAGATTAGCTTAGCTTTTGCACACTTAGACCATTTTTAGCATAAAATACTATTAATTTAGCTTACATCATGTTCAATTTAGCATAAATCATGTTTTCATCCACATATCACAATAGTTTCATCGATTCTCTTCAATAGAATCAATTGAAACAAGCTCATTTACCCACGAGATTGGGAAAGGGTCGTCATTTCACATCAACATGACACCAATCCCATAATAGAATAAGTTTCAATGGATTAGAGTAAGTATTTCAAAATATTTTGTGGTTTAACATGTTAAGTTTTAATGGCTTCCACTTCAATTTACATTGAATGATTTTATTGGTACTGAGGTTTAGTGGCTAAATCACACTTCAATTCCTCATGGATCAAGTGTGGTTAACCCATACTAATCTATCAGTCACATTTTGGTGCTAGAAGGAGGGCTAACCATCAATTTAACAAGTTTCTATCTCAAATTCCATTTGTTTTGCTTTTTTAATAGGAAATAGCAATGCCCAAATCAATTACATCAACACACTTTGCGGGGCGTCACTATATAATGTTGCTATCAAAATTTTAAATAACGATGCCTATTAAATGCGCCAATGTTGATTAAACAAATGATGACACTAATATAATATAGAGGTATTGAATATTTTCAAATGGTGACACTCGATCAAATTGCAACGCTATCGTGCTCTCTAATTTTTCTATAGAGCGACACCCTTATTCACCAGAGTGATGCTATTGCAAATAGCGATGCCCAATTTGGGTAAGAAGTTTAACGATCATTTTTCAGCATGTGCTTTAATTTTCTCGATTCGTCAGATTATTAATGTACTTCTAATATTTCTTCTGTTTTTAGACTAACATGGTTTTGTAGGTTGGACAACATGGAGCTAAAGTGAAGGAAGAATTATCATCTTAAGATCTTATGATTGTAACAAGTGTTTGATGTTTTGGGGCAATTATAACCCAATTTCTTATGCTTTTAAATTTTTTCTCTAGGACCTCACTAAATTTCATTGGGTTTAAAATGAATGCTCAAACAAGACTAAAATTGAACCCTCATCTCATCGTTGTCTTTTGGGTTTAAAATTGAACAAGGCAACTTAACATTTCATTTGGTGCTTAAAACGAACTCATCACTACTTTGAGGCATTAAAATTTTTGAGCACATTTGTTGTGTTTTGATTTACAATGTTGTTATTGGATGTGTGTATACAATTCTCTTGCGCCACTCGATGATCTTGAGAAATAGAAACATTCCTTAACACTTTGCAAAATCACCTAAATTTTTAATTTCAAATTAAAAATGAACCCCTTGCTAGTGTAGGGAAAAGGTGTGGTGTGTGTTCTCTCCCTTTTTCATGCAAACTAGGATGATTGAACTAAAAACATACTTCCTTGCTATTTTTAATCTTTAGAGGGCCTACCTCCCCGCTTCGAAAGGACGGAATGGACCAAGAGGTAATGAGCTAAAGCCAAGCTCTTCCAAACCGCTATATAAATGTGGGGTTGCAATGAAACTTGTGATCAATGGGAAGTGGTACGTGATAGCTCTCCCCTAGTATCTTTATGATGTGAAAATCCGTTGTTCTAAGGGTTGGGAGACCTCCCGAGAGAGAGTTGATCATAGTATCCCCTGAACTAGAAGCCCTTATTATGAACCATTGTTTAGAATACAAAATAATTAAAACTTTTTGGTGCAAGAACAATCGTTTTGAAGCCACCCAACATTTGTAGTATTCATTGTTGAAACAGAAAAATCCTTAGGATCTTAGGATCTTTAGGATTTTGAGATTTGGTGGTCCCGAGAAGTGTGTGTCATGGAGGGGAGCTAGTGTCACCAAATCTCTAACTGTTCGCAATGTCTTTGTGTTTGGAGAAATTTGAGTGGGGACTCGACAAGTATGTCCATTTCATCCTAGGATTGTAAATGGTTTTGAGTTATTTTGATACATTGTTTGGTTCTAAAAGGATACAAAACAAACATTCACTATCTTCCTCAAAATTTCAAACACTTTGGCTTAAATATGGATACCTTTTGAAAAATCCTTGATATTACTACTTGTCCTAAGGAATTTTATCCTTAGAGATTTCTAAATATCTTGACTTATATCTCAATCCATATTTTCCAAAGACAACATAGGAAATTATGGCTTCAACCTCATAATTCTCACAAAATGGACATTGTGAAAGTTATGTTGTTTTGGACATAAACATTTAGTTTGAAAACTTAATTAATTAAAGTGTTTGTGGTAAACTAAATTCACTTAAGCAAGATAAGCTGACAATTGTACCCCACATGACTATTTGAAGACCAATTGCTCCCATTGAACAACCTAATCCTCTAGTTGTTATCATTCAACAAAACTTTAAACTAATTAACGAAGAACAAATAGATATCATTAGTAGTTTGAGAAGCTTCACTTTTGAAGCAAAAGAAACACCTACCCAGTGGAGAAACACAACAACCATTTTAGATGAAGAAGAGGAACAAGCTAATATTGAGGCTGGAAGGCCCATATTACCACCACCCACATGGCAATGAATATCTTCCTTTCTTCCATAAACTTGAAATTTTCTAAATGATCTCACACAAAGTTAGGATCCCTAAAGTAAGGTCTACATGTCACCATTACAAATGTAGGTATCATAATTCCAAGTTTGGTAGGAAGTGGGCCTTAATAATTTATCGCAATCAAAACCTCTTGTTAAGAAACCATTACGCTCGATCTAAGAGGAACCAAACAAATTCACATACCCACATCTATCCTCTCATTTAGGCCAACATTAGTCTTTAGGATTTGAAAACTTTGGAGGTCTAGCATGTTTCTCACTACCTTGGTCTTGTCCAATAAAGGTTCACTTTAGGTCAACATTGGGTCAAACATTTCATCCACCCTTCCATCAAATTTCTCCTTCACTTCACCAGACTTTGCAAAAATTTTGAATACACCAACACTTATTGACTTAAAACATCAATCAAACTAACCCCTAACTTGACTATTTTATATGTGAAATGTATCCTTTGCCACACATTTAGACAAGTTAGTTATCATCTTTGAATGAGTTTATCTTGAAGGTCACGAGTCTACCCTAAAGATTAGCAAGTTCATCAACATCCTTTATCCTAACATCAAAACATCAAACTTATGTCAAAAGTGTTGTCCCAAGGGTATGTGCAAGATCATGATGGGCCAAAAAGTGGCAATATGATGGGTATGAGGCTGACGAATTTTTTTTACCCAAAATTGATGAAACGAAAAGGGTTTTTAGAGGAGACTCTCAGCTTTCCACCAATATAAATTATGCTTTACTTTGAATTTAATAAGTAATTATTATTCATTTTCTATTCAAATTATGACTAAAGTCCTAATTGAAAAACATCTATAGCTTTCAAATGGTATCACATTTTTTGAATACAAAACATGTGTCACATTCTATGCTTCACATAATATAGAATTTAAAAAAGAAAAATTGAATTTCATGAAGTTTTGACCAAGTTAAGGTGGTTACACATATGAGTTTTTTATATTTTTAAAAAGTTGTAATAAAAAAATCATAATTAATTATTTACTTGGAAAAAATTACAAAAAAATATGCATCACATCAGGACATCAGTCCTCTACTTATATACAAAATCTTATAAAAAATATTATCATTTTATTGTGCTTAAGGTGGTCAGACAGACACCTACTTCTTATTTTTTCCTGAAATTTAAGTACTACTGCATTGAAATTTCAAATTTTCACCCAATAGATTTTTCTTTTTAACAAATCTAGTAGTTTAGAAACTACATGTTCAATTTGCTATAGATTCTATTCTTACATATTTTTTAAATAATATAGATAACTTATTCAAATTTTAATGTCAAGTTTCCTAACTCTTATTTTTCTGATTTTTTTGCCACTAAGGGCCTATTTTGTTCCATGATGATCCTGCACATACCCCCAAATTTTTTGCAAAGATCACCCTCCACATCACCCATCTTTTCATCCTCCATTATTATCATTGCTCCCAAAATAATTAGAGTGTCCCTTTTACCTATATTTGAGTCAACTAGAGAGTTTAAACATTACAAAACAAAACACAACTCTCCTAAAGGTGACACAAAATTTATGGTAAAGATGAGATCACAACACTTGAGAATCAAAGAGAAAACAAAAGTTACATTTACCTCAAGTGATACAAATCCTTTAGAATTTGATTTGAGAAGTCAAGTTACCCCATCACAATAACCTTCATCACAAAAAATACATTTGAACTCACTAGGGAGGAACTCATGGAACATCAAGCCTTTGAAAACATAGCCCCTATCTCCCCATCATTTTTTGTATAGAATTTGACATAGGGATTTGCAACTCCATCACTATGGCTACATCAAACCTACATTCCAAGTATTAAAACATTCTACGAGATAGAAGACATCACAAAAAATACATTTGAACTCACTAGGGAGGAACTCATGGAACATCAAGCCTTTGAAAACATAGCCCCTATCTCCCATCATTTTTTGTATAGAATTTGACATAGGGATTTGCAACTCCATCACTATGGCTACATCAAACCTACATTCCAAGTATTAAAAAAATCCTTGCTAAAGACTTTGGTCATGCTCTTTCATTTGAAAGCAACACACTTGTGGGTACACTTGAAACCAATCCTCCATCTCACACGACCAATTGTACACCTAGCTTTGGTTTTCCTCCCATTCTCAAAGATCCTAAGCAACCTTACACACATCTTGATCTTCATTATTCCACAATGACTTCCACATATTGAGTACATCCCTCTTCATCCATACCCATCAATACCACAAGTGTTCCTACCATCACACAAAATAGTGTGGATATAGTATCTCAAAAAAACACATAAGGGCATGTTAGTACCATACCATAGAGTCAACCCTTAATGAAAATGGGGACATCTTCATCCAATCCTCCAATTGGTTTTTCTATACCATTAGTTTCATAAAACACATCCATCCCAACCATTATCAACCCATCTCAAAGCAATCCCTTGGTAACAAATCCTGCCAACACAAGTAATACATTGGCTACATCCCTAACACAAGGGAATCTTCAAAACATGGGACAAGGAAATATTTTCAATCAATGGACTCAAGTTCCTAGTGTGTCATTTCCATTGCACAATCTAATGGCACCATCCTCATCTTTTCCCACAATCCCCTTTACTATGCCAAGTCAAATAAAATATCAAGCATACATTCCTCCACCTCAATCCACTGTCTTACAAGGAATGTTAAACCAAGGGAATCCCCAACCTCTCATCACTAATCCATTACCCACTAAAATCATCAACACCCATAATTCTCTACTGATGTCCCAACAACCACCTAATCCCACCTTGAAAGCACATGCCTTAGCCTTAAAACAAGCACAACAGGCCTATCAACAAGCCCTAGCAGTACAACAATAAAAAAAAAAGCCCCAACAACATAACAACAACAACAAGCAGCCCTAGTAGCAGCACAACAACAACATCAAGCAACCCTAGTAGCACAACAACAACAAGAAGTTACCTTAGCACAACAACATCAAGCCCATAAAACAACTTTAGTAGCACAACAACAATAATAGGCCCAACAACAACAACAAGCTCAATAGCAAGCCTTACTAGCTCAACAGTATGCCCAAAACAAACAACAACAACAAGGTTCCTATTATAATCCTCAATCGTGCATCATCAATCTGAACACATTAGGAACATATACATATATACCCTAATCACCTTCATCAAATGGGTATGTGTAGGATCATGATGGGCCAAAAAGTTGCAATATGATGGGTATGTGGCTGACGACTTTTTTTTACCCAAAATTGATGAAATGAAAAGGGTTTTTAAAGGAGATTCTCAACTTTCCATCAATATAAATTATGCTTTACTTTGAATTTAATAAGTAATTATTATTCATTTTCTATTCAAATTACGACTAAGGTCTTGATTGATAGACTAATTGAAAAACATCTATTGCTTTCAAACAGTATCATATTTTTTGAATCCAAAACATGTGTCACATTCTCTGCTTAACATACTATAAGATTAAAAAAAGAAAAATTGAATTTCATGAAGTTTTGACCAAGTTAAGGTGGTCAGACATACAATTTTTTCATATTTTTAAAAATTTGTAATAAAAAATTTATAATTAATTATTTACCTGGAACAAAATTACAAAAAAATATGCATCACATTGGGACATGAGTCCTCTATTTATATCTAAAATCTTATAAAAAAATATTTACATTTTATTGACATGGTTAGGGTGGTCAGACAAACACCTGCTTCTTATTTTTTCCCTGAAATTTAAGTACTACTGCATTGAAATTTCAAATTTTCACCAAGTAGATTTTTTTTTTTTAAACAAACCTAGTAGTTTAGAAACTACATTCAATTTGCTACAGATTATATTCTTACATATTTTTTAAATAATATAGATAATTTATTCAAATTTTTACGTCAAGTTTCCTAACTCTAATTTTTCTGATTTTTTTGCCACTTAAGGGCCTATTTTTTCCATGATGATCCTGCACATACCCAAAACCTACATCACCATACACCCCATATAATACATCATCATATCAAAATCCTACATACAACTCATCCATCATCCTACTATATGTTCCTCTACAAAACCCACAAGACAATCTAACATTGCAATTTAAGGCGCTAGCACAAGAAATGTAGGACCTTTGCATGGGCAAGACCAAGAATCCCCATATACAAAACTTGTGTCCATATCCATTTGATCGAAACATAGAAATGGTACCATTCCCTCCTAGTTTTGAAATCCCAAAATTTGATAAATATAAAGGGAGAGGAAGTCTTGTGGACCATATCAAGGAGTTTAACATCATGTGCATGGAGGTGGCTTACAACAATTCATATTTAATGTGCCTCTTTCCTTGAATTTTAACAAGTCTTACTATGGATTGGTTTTCTTATCTGCCTCTTGGTATCAAAACCTTTCAAGAAATTATTAACAAATTCATCGATCACTTCTCCTTAAACCTTGATATGGATGTCATTCTAGAGGAATTGTACACTCTCAGACAAAACAAAGGGGAAAATTTTGTTAACTTCTTGCAATGATAGAGATAAAGAACTAGTAAAAGCAAGTGGCCTCTTCCTGATGAAAACAAGTGGGAACCATCATAGAAAATCTAAATCCAGATCTATCATTCCACTTAAAAATGTAGTGCATCACATCTTATTACGAGCTTGTCCCTAGAGCCCTTAACATCAAGAGAACTCTAATCTCATAAGGAAATACTCAAGCTTACAAAGACAACCACCCATCAACTAGTTCAAATGACAAGCCTTGTGTCTAGGCTAAGAACAAAAACATAAAAAAAGATGGTGTGGTAGATGCTAAACTAGTCCTAAGTGCTCCTAGGCCAAACACCACTCAAGTTGCTAACATCCAACCAACTGTGCAAAAAACAACACCCCCACAGAAAAATCACATCAATAACACCGAAATGCAAAGGTGAACCTATAACAAGAACAACTATCCTAAATGGAAGTACACAGTTATTTGAATCTATTGAAACCATCATGAAAAAGTTGGTAGAGTCAAATTTGATGACACTTCCTAACTTTGAAAACTATCAAGAACCACAAGAGAAACCATCTTGGTACAATGTGAACGACCTTTGTGACTTTCATAAGATCAGAGGACACAAAACAACAAACTGCATGAGGCTCAAAAAATATTATCCAAGACCTCATAGAAAATGATACCATATCTATTGAGGTACCAACAAGGAATCATGATCTTAAGATATACAAGAACCCTATGCCAGATCATAATTAAGCAAACAACACTGGGAAAGATACGGATTACAAAAATGTGCAACATACCTACCAGCTTAGTTGCTTCCTATGATAGTGTCATCACTTTCGTCACCATCAAAGGGCACAGTGTAGAGTGTGGATTCACCACATGACATGGTAAATTCACCATTCAAGGAGTCCCACCCCAATCTAGGGCACAACCTAATTAGCCAACAAGTACCAACAAGTATAATCTCTTAGATCAACTTAAGAAGACCCCCACACAGATATCAATTCTAAAAATATTGACGCTATCACTCGGGCATAGGAAAATCTTAGAGAAATCTTTATCAAAGTAATCCATTCTTGAGGCTATTTATACCGATCAGTTTCAAGCTATGGTAGGCCATATCACTAATCATCTTCTCACCTTCTTGGAGCAAGACCTACCGTCATAACCATCTCATAACCGTGATTTACACCTTGAGGTTATCATTCATAAGAACAAGGTCAAAAGAGTCTTAGTAGATGGAGGTGCTGGATTGAACATTTTCTCCCTTTAGCTGATAAAAAATATGGGCTATTTAGAGGATACTATTGAGAAGACAAAGAGTACCACCATCAAGGCATATGATGACCAAGAACGAGTATCACAAGGTATCATTGCACTTCCCATCCAAGTGGGGCCTCTCATTGCAAAAATGACATGTCAAGTGCTAGATCTTGATCTTCCCTACAACATACTACTTGGTCAACCTTGGATCCATTCTCTAAAATTTTCCGCATCGACTTACCATCAATGCATTTAAAGTTTCCTTTCAAGGGCAGAGAGATTACTATCCATGGAGATCCTAGGCCTTTTTACTATTGCAAAAATATTGAAGCCAAGTTCTATAAAATCCCCCAAGTACTCAAGAATGATGAAGGGCCTACACGTTCTACCTCATTTGTTCACCCAACATCCCTTTCATCTACTTCTGAAACAAAGGTACCCATTGTGCAAAACATACCTGATATCAAAGCAGTGATCCAAGATGATAGTTGTGGGAACTACAAGCTAATGAAAAAAACCTTTGTCTTAGGAGAGATCCCTTTTTCTCCTCAATCTCATGGGAAACCTACATCTAATAATAAAGAGACTAAAACTATCAAGATGGCAGCTACTACCTTCACCAAGTGGGGGGACTTGAATCAAGCAGATTTCAATGAGGACTATATCTCTAAACTCCTCTATCAAGATTTATGACTTGTCCCCACTCTTCCTATGGAAGATGATAACAAAGGATTACACTCATGAAGGGAATGGGATATAAAAAAAATGAGAATCTAGGAAAAAATGATAATGATTTGCTAGATCTAATCGTTCCTAAAAAATGACTAAAGAATCTTGGCCTAGGTTGTACTACTAGCAAGGTCACCCTTATTTGCAAAGGTACTTCCATTAAATGGGTTGAGGCTTCTGATTCGTTACGTGCATCATGTGATATGGACTTAGATGACTTCCCCCTTAATGTTCCTGACTTATTTGAAAACAAATCCCTCTTCATGATATACATTGTATCCTTTGTTTTGAGCAATCAACTAACTGAAATATGCCTAGTCTACCCACAACTCATTGACATGGACCAACAAGGACCACCAATTCTTGATTTCTTTGAAAATGATGAAGTGATCTTAGAATTCATGGGACTCTATGACAATTTACCATGGTTAGATCACAAAGAATGTTTTGACATAGAGCTGGACACAGGGGCATACTATGGGGAGACAATTGAATCCTTTAGTTGCAAAATTGATGAAATGCAACTAACATGCATATCCTTAAGTGAAAACCACATTGTGGCACTTTATGATCCTAAAAAAGTAAAAAAAAAGGACACATCCAAAGATATAAACCTCTTTGAGGCACCCAAGGATGAGGGATTCAATCTCCCCCTTAGTGCAATGCATTCAAAGCAGTTAGTAGTACTAGCAAAAAAAGGCCACACTAGTAAATGTGGGTACAAAAGAAGCACCTAAGATCACTTTCTATGCCAAATCCTTGTTGGAAAAAGAATAGAAAAATCTGGAAACATTCTTGAAAGAGCGCAAAGCTAAATTTACATGGCCATACACAGATATGATAGAGCTTGACCCAAAGTGGTTGTGCATCACTTAGCATTCTATCCTAAAGCTAAGCCAATCAAGTAGAAATTAAGGAAGATAAACCCTTAGATAGCACCCTTGGTCAAACTTGAGTTACAAAAGCTTCTTGATGTTGGATTTATCTGATCGATATATTATCCTAAGTGGGTTTCAAACCTGGTGCTAGTCTCAAAGCCCACTGGGGGCATCAAAATATGCAGTAATTTTAGAGACTTAAACAAGGTGTGTTCGAAGGATGATTTCCCTCTTCCGAATATCAACCTCATGTAGACTTAACAGCTGGGCATGAAATGTTGTCACTCATGGATGGTTTTTAGACTACAATCAAATCATAATTTCCAAGGAGGATCAACATAAAACTTCATTCATCTATCCTTGGGGAACCTATTATTAGAATGTAATGACATTTTGGCTAAAGAATGTAGGAGAAACCTATCAAAGGGAAATGAACCTCATATTCCATGACATGATCCAAAAAATAGTTGAAGATTATGTGAATGATATTTTGGAAAAATCAAAGAAAATAAGTGAGCACATACAAGTTTTATGACCCATATTTGATAGGCTAGAAGAATACAAGTTACGACTAAATCCAAAAAAGTGTGTCTTTGGGATCATATTAGGGAAACTTCTTGGCTATATCATCTCACAAAGAGGGATATAAATTGATCCAACAAAGGTAAAATCCATCTTGGAAATGGAACCACCACAATCACTAAAGAAGATGAGAGGGTTACAAGGAAGATTATAGTCCATTAGGAGGTTCATAGTGCAACTATGAGATAAAATCCATCCCTTTTCACATCTTCTTCACAAAGGGATAACCTACAAGTGCGATGAGAAGTGTGACAAAGCTTTCCAATAGATCAAAGATTATCTACTAACACCTCTAGTTCTCATGCCACCAATACTGTACAAACCATTGATCTTGTATATCTTAGCAACATCAGCAACACTAGGAGCTCTATTGGCACAACATGATAAAAACGGAAAGGAAAAAGCTATCTACTACATCAGTAGAAATTTGGTGGGCTATGAAATGAACTATTCACCTATAGAGAAAGCATGCCTAGCAGTAGTTTTTGTTTCACAAAAGTTCAGGCACTACATGTTGTCACATCAATTGAAGCTCATTGCAAAAATTGACCCATTGAAATACATGTTATCTAAAGAAACTCTCATAGGACTCATGGCCAAATGGGTGATGATCTTAACAGAGTTTGACATAGTGTATGTAGAGTGTAAGGAAGTCAAAGGACAAGTGATCACATACCAACTAGAAGAAGGACCTATCTATGTTGAGAACCCTTCAATATCTAAGTTCCTTGATGAATCTGTTTTCCTTATCAATCTTACAGCTCAGTGGAAGATGTACTTTGATGGATTATTCACCCAACATGGATCTAGAGTAGGTATTATTTTCATCACTCCCCAAAGTGATTGCATCCCAAAGTCATATAGGATGTCATTCCCTTGTACTAACAACATTACTGAGTACAAATCCCTAATCATAGGTCTAAGGATAGTGATTCAATAGTAGATACAAGAGATGAAAGTCTATGGAGACTCACAACTGGTTATCAACCAAGTTAACAATGGCTATCAAACTAAGGATGATAAACTCACTCCTTACAAAAATATGGTGGAAAGTCTCAAGGACCTTTTTATAGGAATAACTTTTGAGTAAATTCCTCGCATGAACAATAGATAAACAAATGCCATGGTAACAATTAGATCATTGCTAGAAATGTCGAACAACGTCCTCCAATGTGAATTCTTGTACCAACTTTTGAAATCCCTAAATTAGAATTCATGTGTGTCATTGTTGGCCCTAAATCCTCGTGGTACCATGACATCTTTACTTATCTAAGTAGAGAAACTCTCCCATCTGATATCACCTCAAACCTTAAAAAGATGTTTGCTAAAAAGGAATCCTGATTCATGATCTTGGGTTATACCCTTTACCATCGAAGCATTGAGGGGAAATTGCTATGATGTCTTAAGCAAGAGGAAGCCTTGACCACTTTGACAATGGTACATGATGGAATACGTCAGTTCCACTCTAGCAGTATGACCTTAGCTAAGAAACTATTGAGGATAGGGTGCTATTGGCCAACCATGGAAAGGGAAGCTCATCAGTATGTGCAGAAGTGTGTCTAGTGTCAACAACATGGGGATTTGTTTCATGCTCTATCTCAAGAGTTACAACCCATGATCACACCCTAGCCTTTCTCACAGTGGGGCCTTGATCACATAGGAAAGATCACCCCAACCTCATCCAATGGCCACAAGTTTATCATTACAACCACTGGGTATTTTACCAAGTGGGTGGAAGTCATTCCTATGACCTACATAATGAGGAAGTAGATTTCTAAACTCATTTTGAACTATCTAATCCGCTATTATGGTGTTCCTAAAAAACTAATCTTAGACAATGAAACACCCTTTAAGAACTAGGATGTGAAAGAGCTATGTCAAATATTTAATATCCAACACCAATTCTCTACCCCATATTACCCCCAGGGCAATGGTCAAGCTAAGGCTATGAAAAAAACCATCTTGAGAGTCCTGAAGAAAATGGTCAATGAAGCTAGCTGTGACTGGAATCTACAACTAAATCCCACTCTCTAGACTTATTGAACCAGTATTTGCACACCAACAGGTGCAACCCCTTTCTCCCTAGTCTATGGATCCGAAGATATCCTTCCTATTGAGGTTGAGCTCCCATCATTGTGAGTGTCACTACAGATCCTAATCACCGATGAAGAATACATAGTATCTCAGCTAAACGAGTTAGAATTCCTAGATGAGCGTCATCTTGATGCCCTCCATAACTTGAAAGTATATCAAAATTAACTAAAACAAAGCTATAACAAGAGGATCAAATGTCGGTCTTTTCAAGTAGGGGATCTTGTCCTAAAGAAAAATCAAAATAACCTTCCTGATCAATACAACAAAGGGAAATTTGAGCATAACTAGTTGGGTCCTTTTGTCATCACAACAAGCTATGGATCAGGAGCATACCAATTGTCAAATCTTGAAGGAGAACCCTTGCAAGAACCAACTAATAGCTTGCATCTTAAAAAATTTTATGCCTAGTCTTGAAGAGTATAAATCTAAAAATACAAAAAAAAAAAGAAGATCAAAATCTAAAAAAATCAGAAAAATGATTGAAAAAGTAAATAAAAACAATCATCCTCTAGTAAAAACCACTTCGGTGGAACTTTGGGAAAGTATCTTGGTGAAAACCTTGCAAATAGGTGCCTTGGATAAATAAAGCACCACAATCTATTCTTTGGATCTTTATCTTTTCATTCTTTGCATCATCATCCATCACAACATTCATCCCATTCATTCCATTGCCTATCTGCATCCTTATCATAGCTTGATATTGTGAAGTATTGCAATCCCTTTAGTACTACTTGGCATACTCCAAAGGTCACTTTGTCTTGCCTATATCAAAGTAGTCTTACATGTCACGCTGGGGGAAATTTATTATGGATCATATCAGGTTCTTGTATATCTTAAGATCATCGAAAATTTATCATCAAAAACACCAAAAACATTTGTAAAATATTCATCAAAAAATCCAAAAACATCAAAATCCTGTATAGCTAAAATTCAAAATCATCTAGAAAATTGTAAAGGAAAAATCCAAAACATCCAAAACACATCAAAAACCCTAAAAAGGTTGAACATGAAAAGCCCTAAAAATTTCGAACATCAAAATCCCAAAAAGAGTACCGTGTCGAACTACTTCTTCTTTAAGCTTAAACGTAGGCAAGGCCTATCTTTGATCAACCCTTGAGACACCCTAGGTCAGTCCTTTAGGAGTCCATCATAATAAGATGACATCTCTCAACTATTCATATTTCATCTTTAAATAAGTTAAGTCAGTCAAACTACATGTTCTCTACATATATAACATAGGTAAGGATTATCTTTGATTAGCCCTCAAGGCCCCTAGGATAGATCTTTTAAGTTAGGTTCTTGGTCAAAACTCAAAAAATCCCAAAACATCCAAATAATTCTTAAAATACGAAAACATCCAGATAACTCATAAAATCCAAAAACATTCAAATAACCTAGAAAGTCCCTAAACATCCAGATAATTCATAAAAACACAAAAACATTTAAATATCAGAAAACCCCTAAAAATCGAAAAACTTAGAAAACACAAAAACATTTGAAAACTGAAAATCCAAAAACATCAAAAAAATTCAAAAATCCCTAAACAACCTCGAATAATAGAAAATTGAAAACCAGGTCTATCCCATCTTGCTTTCACCCGCAATAGATTTCCACCCATAATAAAGCAATCTTCATCTTTGACCTCTCGTGAAACAAGTAGAAAACATGTATAGCAGGTCGTAAAGTGAGAACTTAAGTGTCAAAATCTAAAGTCTAGGTCATGGATAAATGAGTCAGTGAAGTTTATATCAACAAATTATCCTTAGCATCATCATCCTAACATCAAACAACCCTCTGATCAACATTTCCTAGGATGTATCCTTCCTGCGATGGACATTAGTATCACACATCACCTCAGCTAAATTAAATAGGCAAGAGATATAGATAACATTGACCGTTTGTCTTTTATCTTTCCTTATGATTTATCTTAATGACCCATTTCGAGGACCTCTCAATGATGTCTATCAAAACAATTTAGAGAGAAAGGAATGGGGCATCAATCATTATCTTTTGTTTTTTGTGCTTGTGGACACTCTTGTAAAATAATCTTGGTGTATACTTGCTTAGTTGTGTGTAGGGAAATTGTTTGGAGTACATTGTTGACTATTGCATATGCTTTGGTCAAAAATATTCTATGCTTCTAACTTACATTCCAACAAGGTTTTTGTATGTCAAGGTGTGAACAAGAACTATCTGTAGAAACATAAAAATGACCTAGGACCTTGAGTTAGATTTTCCTAAGACAACCATGCTTCTCCCTCACATAATTAAAGTATTAATTATTCCTCTAAAATTATTTAAATAAATAAATTACATTTATTTATTTAAATTTGTTACTACTTGATCCTTATTCCCTCCAATAATTAAATAAATTTCTAATTTATTTATTTACCTATTTTTCATTTTCACCTACAATTAAACAATTATCATTAATTATGTAAATATTTTGGCACTTGAATGCTTTCTATCCCTTCTAGGGTTTTTCACCTAAAAGGGGAAAAATGGGAAGAAATGAAATATATACATTCAAAGATTAATGTTATGAGGAATGTAATATTCCTAATTATGATGTCTAAATGCAATAGAATAAATAAGAATTTTTTTATTAATACTAAACCTAAGAAATACAAAGTGTTGGAAAACATAGTGATGTATGCAAAATCACCTAAGAGTGCAAATAAATGATAAAAGAATTAAATAGAACTGGAGAGGTGCACCTGGAATATGAAATATGGTGCAAAGAGGCCCTGAAATCTTGCAGAATTGATTGAAAATGTTCACTGGGACACTTACGCCAAGCTAGGCGACTTAGTCCAATTTTAGAGAAAATCTGTCAAAATAGGAATTTGCCAAATGGGTATCCAAAAATGTAGAAACCACTTTTTAGGCCTAGCGGTGGGACTAATTCGCTATAGATGGCAACTTAGTCCACCTGGGAATTTCTAGAATTTTAGAACAGGATTTTGTAGCTTTCGGTCAGTACTTTCCTTCCTAATAGGTGTTTGATCTTGATTCTACAGAAAATAGGCTAAAAGAAGTCTCCAAGCTTCAATTAGGATTATGTTGAATTTGATGAATTTGATGAATTTGCAACACCTTTTTGACACATTCCTCTTTGACAAATCTGCACAAACACACATGCAAAGAGGGGAAAAAGGGTTAAGGGTTAGAGTATAGGGGTTTTCCTTGGTCAAACCCCAATTTGGTAATCAAACCCTAGATAATGAAATTAAATAAGAAGAGAATGACAAATAAATAGGGTGCAATGTTATAAACTTACCAAACCCTTGATGTATAAATCTGAAGATATGCAATGAATTGCTCCAATGGATGACTTGATTATTCCTAGAGATGCTTGAATGCTTGAGATTGATTAAGTGAATGAATAGTTAAATTTTGGATGAACTAGGTGTAAAATGAGGGGAAAAAACCTTTATTTATACTTGATTTTCCAATAATTCCCGAAAATAACACATCATAGGCCGACCTCAAGAGTAAGAGAATAAATCCTGCCAAGAAATTAAAATTATTTTGATTTTTGTGCCCAGTGGGACTAAGTTTCCCCAAGTGGCAACTTGGTCCCACTAGGGAAATTTTACTAGGTGTCAAAAATTAAAGTGCATTAAATAAGGTTTAACGAGAATAATTCTCAAAAATACACTTAAGGTTGAAAAGTGTATTAAGGGGTCATTTAAACATGAGAAAGGGTTGAATTAGTGATGACATGTCTATAAAAGCATGAGATTTTGTTACAACTCTTTACAACATTTTGAAATAAGAATTGGTAAGTGATGAAAAGGGGTTATTTAAGTGAATTATAATGAAAGGGTCCTAGAAAAGTGTGAAAGTGGGTTACAACACTTCAAAACACTTTTACAAGACAACCTAGAATTCTTAATGATTCACAAGGGTCCAAGACCTAATGTGAATGTGTTGGCCACATTAAAACATTAAATATAGGAAAAATCAAGCCAACGTACACTAGGAGGGCTTGAACATGAGAAAAAGTAGAAGGGTTACTTTTTTTGTGTCCATAGTTAGCCCCCACTTTAGTGAGAGGATGAACTTGCTTGAAACTCACAATAAAGTAGTCAATCATGTAATCAAGAGGGGTTCAAATGTACTCATGTTGGTAAGATGAGACAACAATGATCAAGAAGGATGATCAAGCCCCCAAGATCAAGATCCCATGGAAAACCAAACATGAGCGCAAAGGAACACACATGAAAATGATGAAAAGGAAGGAAAGAGGGAAGAATGTTAGATCAAGCTTTGATTGTTTTTCCAACCTATTGTGGATAAGATCTAGGCTATTTGTCTAGAAATGTGTACTCACTCTGGGGTGACAAAACTCATGGTTGTACACTGGGTGAGAAGGCCCAAGTATACTCACTCTGTGACCACAAAACTTCTAGTTGTCTGTGGGGTGAGAAATCCACAACATACTCACTCTAGGGCCATGAAAATTTTGGTTGTTCGTGGGGTGAGGAATCCACAAGGTGGCTATGGGGAAAATTCATGCCTTAGAATGGGATTCCCACTCAACCATACCAAAGTTATATCTCCTGATAACTTTAATAAGGTGCCACAAAGGAAAAGTTCATTTCATACTTTATGAGACAAGCAAAGCTATGTATGCTTAGAACTCATGAAAAATTATGATGGCACCACAAGCATGCAAGCTTTGTTATGAAAGGTGGACATATAAATGAAAAACGAAACATTGAAAAGATGTTCAAAGGAGTCTTGTTTAGTTCATGCAAGGTATTTAACTTAGGGAAAATTGTGTCTAATGTCTCCAAGAGAGGACCAATCAAAGGATAGAAAATCCACAAATTAGGGGATGCAATGTGTCACATCAAGCCACTAAGAGGAATGTAATATGCTAAGATAGATCACACCCATGAAAGACATCACACCCAATGTCATCCAAAAAGTGACAAATGCATCATATGAAGTGACAAGGCTACACTAAGAACCAAGAAAAGGAAAAAAATGCAAATGAATAATGCCAATGTATGCCCCCACTTTAAAGGAATTTCTACACACTGTTCTGTGAGAAATTACTTTAAAGTAGCAAATGAAAAATGCAAATAGACCAAAAAAAGAAGACATGAGAGCCAACTTGGAAAGCCCCTATTCCAAGTCATATGTTTCTAAGTAAGGCTGCATCATGTAAATGAAAAAGGAACAAAAGAAATAGGGGTTTCCCCCAAAATGAAAAAAACCAAACACATAAGGAATCTATGGATTTGGGGTTAGTATGTTCATTTTTGCAATGTTTTGATCAAGGAGCTCAAAATTGTCATCATTCCCCAAATACACATAGAACTAGAAGAATGACACAAATAGAGAAAAAACAAAAGAATAAAAAAATCCATTTTGAGTCAATATGGAAGAGACATAGGATGTCTCAATGCTTTGCATCATCCCCAAAAGGAAAACACAAGTGAAAGAAAATGAAAAGGTGAAAGAAAAGGAAAAGCTTTTGGGTCAACACGAAAGAGACATTTCGGTCTTAATACCTTGCGTCATCCCTAAAAGGAAAAAAAAAAAACAAAGGTCAAAAGGAAAAAATAGAAAGACATTCTAGGTCAAAATGGAAGAGACATAGGGCATCTCAATTCTTTGTGTCATCCACAAAATTAAAAAAAAAAAAATGAAAGGAAAAAGTGATGTACGACATATAGAAGAATGGAGAGACAAATAGAAGAATGTTACGAAGAGAGGAAACATAAAACATCACATTATAGGGGAAAACAATATGCACATGCACACTCAAAAGAAAATGAAAAATACTATTAATGCAAAGGCAAGTCGACCATCAAATGAGTCATCCACTTCCCAATGTAAGTTAGGATAAGCAGAAGGTGAAAAAAATGGGTAGAGGACAAGGAAAAATGCATTAAGTACTAGGACATGGTTAGCAACTTCTTGTCTCCACTGAGTGTAGGAAAAGAATGAGCCGAGATAGGAAATGAGAAAGGTCATGCAATAGTGAGAATGGAAAATTATACAAATATTGCATGATGAGGTGTGGGAAAGTGTACTATGGGATGATAGGATAGCAGTCAGTGTCATCAAAGTGGTACTTAGTATTTCCTTCAATGTCTGGCATTCATCAGTGTGGTGTCCAAGAACACAAAGTATTTACAGTAGGGTATATTGGAATCTTTACGATGAATTACCAACCTATTCATAGTTGGTAATAGGATGAGACCTCTATTTAAAATCATTTGTAGTTTCCTTTCACATTCAGGTGGTGGATGGAGAGGAAACTTTAGTTTTTTCAATTTGTAAGGTCATTTGCATTTAATAGATTCACCTTTTTCATGAAATGAAGGAGGAAGAGGACCTATGGTGATCCTCAAATCCTTTTCATTGGAGTCATGTAAGGATTTTTCATGTGGAATAAGAACATTCAAACTGGGAGGCGAATCAAAGATCACTGTGCCATCATCATGAAGTCTCCAATATTCAAAAGGAGGCTTGTTGTCATGAGGGGGAACTTGATAGCCTAACTTGGTTGTGTTTTCATCTTTTAGATTTTGTTCTTTCTGTGGATGAATGTTATGCTTAGTTATTGTGTCACATCCTTGTTTTCTTAAGATGGTAAAACCTTTGCGATAAGTTTATTCAAGGTTTATTGGAGTACTAGTGACTTTGTAATCATAGAATGGTTGAGGAGTTGCTTAGTTAGAGGAACTAGGTCCACCTGTTGGAGGGAAGTTAGGTCCTTAATTTGTTTTAGGATGTAGGCAACCAAACGTATGAGGAGGTGAGATTATAGGAAGGTCTTGTTGTTTCATGGATGGATAAAAGGATGCATTGGCTTCAAGGTTGTCAAGGAATTCATTTAAGAACTTATTCATGTTGTCATCATCTTCCCCAATGATGTCAACATCATGGAGAGTACTAGGCAGTATGGAATTGGGAAAAGGTAAGGAGGTTTGGGTGGGTTGTGGTGGTTGCGGATTATTTCTAGTGTAATGTGTGTGTGAAACAACATCATGCGGAGGTGGGTAAAGGGTAAACTTGGGTTTAGGTGGAGGTTGAGGTTGAACTACATTGACATCTTTTTTTATAGGTTGCTCACAAAAAACCTTAGTGGATGGCATTGGTGAGATCAAGTCCTCAAGGGCTTCATCTAACATATCAAATTCATGACTACTAAAAGGTTTGGGAGATAAGTTATCATTGGATGGTTTGGGTTTGTCATCACAAGCCTTAGTGGATGAAATCAAAGAGAGGAATCCTCATAGATATTTTTCTAACTTATCCAAGTCATCACTACTAAAAGGTTTGGATGATATAGTCATCCTAAAGTGAAGAATTTTTTTATTGGTTCATTTGGTGTTGTAAGGTTTTTGTTTGCTTTTTCTAATGAATTTGATCTAAATGAAGTAGGAACTAATGCTGAAAATGAACATTGTAAAAATAGAATGCTATCTATAATTGCTATGAAAGTAAATGATATTAATGCTAATGATTTGAATGTAACAAAAAATAACTACACAAAAACAAAAAAGTAATTGAAACAAATAGTAATTGAAGAAACTAGAAACATAATGCTGAAAACACATATGTAAAATGTGCACTAGGACTAAGTTGCCCAAGGTGACGAATTAGTCCTAGTAGAGGATTTTTTTGAAGTTTTTCTAAATTTTCTGATAGATATTCATGTGTTTTGTATTGTACCATGCAAATATACAGTGAAAATACATAATTTCACTATTGTGCAAGGAAATGCAATGCAATAATGCAAGCTTAAATTAGCTTTTCACTAATGCAATGTTTGAAACCTTAGGATGCAAAGTAAACAATGCAACACCTAATTCAATGTTGATGCAAGGTAAACCTAGGATGAAAATGCAAGTGAAATCAAAAGAAAAATGTCCAAAATTATGGCTCACCAAAATGTAAATAAAGATTTTGGCACTTGAATACTTTCTAATCCTTCTAGGGTTTTTCACCTAAAAGGGAAAAGATGGGCCAAAATATAATGTATACATTCAAATATTAATGTTATGAGGAATTTAATATACCTAATTATGATGTCTAAATGCAATAGACTGAATAATAAATTATTTATTAACACTAAACCTAAGAAATGCAAAGTGCTAGAAAACATAGTGATGTATGCAAAAACACCTAAGAATGCAAGTAAATGATAAAAGAATTAAATAGAACTAGAGAGGTGCACCTAAAATATGAAATTTGATGTAGAGAGGCTCTAGAATCCTACATAATTAACTAGAAATGTTGATTGGGACACTTACGCCAAGTTGGGCGACTTAGTCTAGTTTCAGGAAAAATCTATCGAAACAAGAATCTGCCAAATGGGTACCCAAAAATATAGAGACCACTTTTTAGGCCTGGAAATGGGACTAATTCACTACAGATGGAAACTTAGTCCACTTAGGAATTTCTAGAATTTTGGAACAGGGGTTCGGTAGCTTTTAGTTTGTACTTTCCTTCTTGATAGGTGTCTGATCCTGATTCTGTAGAAAATGAGTTGAAAGAAGTCTCCAAGCTTCAATTAGGGTTATGTTGACTTTGATGACTTTGCAACACCTTTTTGACACTTTCCTCTTTAAAAAAAGACTTGCAAAAACACATGAAAAGATGGGAAAAATGGTTAAGGGTTAGAGTATAGGGGTTTTCCTTGGTCAAACCCTGATTTGGTAATCAAACCCTAGATGATGAAATGAAATAAGAAGAGAATGATAAATAAACAACATGAAATGCCATAAACTTACCAAACCCTTGATGTATAAATCTAAAGATTTGCAATGAAGTGCTCCAATGGATGACTTGATTATTCCTAGAGATGCTTGAATTCTTGAGAATGATTAAGTGAATGAATGCTTGAATGTTGGATGAATTAGGTGTAAAATGAGGGGAAAAACCATTTATTTATACTTGATTTTCCAATAATTCCCAAAAATAACACATCACAGGCCGACCTCAAGGGTAAGAGAATAAATTCCTACCAGGAAATCAAAATTATTTTGATTTTTGTGCCCAATGGGACTAAGTCATCCCACGTGGTGACTTGCTCTCACCGGGGCAATTTTACTGGGTTTCAGAAATTAAACTGCATTAAATAAGGTTTAATGAGAATATTCTCAAAAATATAGTTAAGGCAAAAAAGTGTATTAAGGGGTCATTTAAACATAAGAAAGGGTTGAATTAGTGATGACAAGTCTAGAAAAGCATGAGAGTTTGTTACAACTCTTTACAACACTTTGAAATAAGACTTGGTAAGTGATAAAAAGGGGTTATTTAAGTGAATTATAATGAAAGGGTCCTAGAAAGGTGTGAAAGTGGGTTACAACACTTCAAAACACTTTTACAAGACAACCTAGAATTCTTAATGATTCACAAGGGTCCAAGACCTAATGTGAATGTGTTTGCCACATTACAAGATTAAATCTAGGCAAAATCAAGCCAAAGTCCACTAGGGGGCTTAAACATGAGAAAAAGTAGAAGGGTTACTTTTTCCATGTCTACAAATTATTTAATAACATTACCATTTACCCTTCAATTAAATAAAATTATCCATTTAACTCACTTTTCATCCCACAAGTAAATAATTAAAACAATTATTTATTTTCTTTTGTCTTATTCACATTTATGAATTAAATCATTATTTAATTCAAAAGTCAATTTTCCTCCATAAATCAAATAATTTATATTATTATTGGATTTTTCAACTACCTCATTTATGTGCCAAATCTTTTCCTTATCTCATTTATTCTCCACCACTGATTTAATTTCTTTCAATTAAATCTCAGCCGTTCATTTCAAAGCTTTCCCTAAATTTGACCTAATGTTTCCATTTAACCGTAATGCTCCTCATCACATTGAATCCTAGCCTTTGATCTTAGGTTTTTATAAAATTTTAATTTTGGGCATCCATTCCCAATTTGACATTCTTTAAAAGGCTCTCTCTCAAGCCATTTTGGACACACAAAGCTATTTTTAGCATGCTTGAGAACTTGAGTACTTGAGCATACAATACTTCAATACTTCAATATCTTGCTTGTCTTAGGCATAAGTTATAGTTGCACTTCAATATGAGGGAAATTATATAATTTTCAAGAAGATGGAGAAGGCCAATGGAGGTTATTCAATAGAGGCATGAATACCAAGTGATAGTGTTTCAAAATTTTAATGTTTCTTGTTTTCCATTGTGCTTTATTGTTGATTGGGGTTTATGATTTATGCTACTTGCAACTAACTTGAAAAATTCTCCTTTAATACATTTGGTGAACCTGAGGTTTCTAATATCTTTGGGGATTCTAGATTATAAGTCTTGCTCAAGCTTTTGGTAATGCTCAAATATTCCAGGCAGTCAAGCTTCTTGGAGTTGGCTAACAAGGACTGCTATTTGTGAAACATTTTCTTATCACCTCTCTTTTTCAACTTGCAATATTCCACTTTCAATGTTTATTTCTTCTTTCATAATTTCCATCAGTCCAAATAAATAGAATGGTGACAAAAAGCTTTTCATTTTGCATTTATTTCTAGACTGTTGGAAAAATCTTTTTCTTCTACATTTATTTCTAGACGGTTGGATTTTATTTTTGGTCATAAGGTCAAAGACATAGATTGTATTGGTAATTAGCTTTCATTTCTTGAATCCTTAGCCTTCTTGCACGAGTATCTCACTGTCTTTGTCTAGCATGAACAAAGACATGAAAATTCTTTTAAGGTATTCATATCTCTTTTGAAGATGCTTGCAAAAAATAATAAATAAATAAATGAAATGTGTGTGAATGTATATAGGCCTTTGAGTGAAAAAAATTCAAGGTGTGGTAACAGATATAGCTATCATCTCTATTTCATGTGATGAATATTTATTTGATATACAACAACTACTAGTTTAAAGCTAGTCTCTATCATTTTTTTGATAAATTTTAAGGACTCATTTAGCTTATGCTCCTTAAAAAATTCATCTATATCACAAGTTACTGAATCTAGCTTTATCCACCAATCTAGCATATTTTGCACCAGATTCTCTATCTCCAAATTCATTCCCTACTTGAAATATGTGTCCATAAGCATATCATATGCCACAATAGCTGGAGTACATCCCATCTTGCTCATTGACCTGAAACAATTTTCATCCTCCTACAAGTTACCACATTCATCATCGTCAGCTTCCTCATAGACCCCTAAATTATAGAGACTTCTCTTGTTGTCATTGGATAATAAAACTAAAAATAATAATAAAAAAAACTGAATAAGCCTCTTGAATCACCTAAAAATTCTTCTTCTATCCTTTAGCAAGCTTTGCATCTCCCCACGCTGACCATTTATCTGAGTGCCATCTCATGGCAAGCTTCTCATAGGCATTTCTGAGCTCTAAGAATGTGCAGTTAGATTTAAGCCCCAAAACAACATAAAAATTATCTAATTTCTCTCCAGTGCTATTGCCTTTTGTGCCTCCATAATTTTCCTCACTAGTATTGACCTTCCACTTCTTCAGTTTGGCCAGGCCATAGAAAGCTCTACTGTCACAAAAAAGATTTGAATGTGGATGATATTATACAAGGCCATATGTACATTGGATTTTTTGCATCTACAGGTAGTATTCAGATTTCAAGTTAGCTACAATTTGGAGAGCAACATCCTCCACTGGCATTTAGTTTTCACTTCTCCCACTCGACACACCATTAGTTTCTACTCCAAATTCTCTTCACTAGTATTGACCTTTCACTTCTCCCATTTGGCACACTACTTTCCCCACTGCTATTGGTTTCGACTTTGTGAGAATAAATAATTGTTCAGCTGACAGGCCAACCATCCATGCCATTCATAATGCGACTACTTAAATCGCTCATCATAAATGTCTCAGCTGATAATCGACTATAGTGTCTAGAAAATTTAAGCCTGAAGGCTACAACACACATGTGAAAGGAAGACTAGAAGTCAACAAACGTTTCTATCTTAAATGCTTGTTTAGCAGTCAGGGCAGTGAGCACAGGTGGGAGAATATTCTGTTTTTAATGCTAGTTTGACAATGACGGGAGAATTAATGCTCTCTATCTCTTTCTCATCAAATCCTTCTGTATGCAGGCTCACTCCCACTAGAGTTCACTAGACATAGGTAGTAATTCATTCATATTTAATTTAGATTTTGATTTATATTAGCTTTTAATTTAATTTAGCTTTTCATTAGATTTAGATTTTAATTATATTTTAATTTTCATTAGAGTTACATCTTTAATATGCTTTTAATTTATTAGATTTTTCATTAGTTTAGATTTTATTTTTATTAGATTCTTAATTATATTTTACATTAGATTTTTAATTAGATTGTATTAGACTTTTAAATAGATCTTAATTCAATTTTACATTTTCAATTAGATTAGATTTTAATTAACTTAATATTTTTAATTTTTGATTTACATTATCTTTTAATTTACTTTAGCTTTTCATTCGATTTAGATTTTAATTATATTTTAATTTTCATTAGAGTTACATCTTTAATATGCTTTTAATTCATTAGATTTTTCATTAGTTTAGATTTTAATTTAATTTACATTTTGATTTTAATTTAATTAGATTCTTATTAGATTTCAATTAGATTTTTAATTATATTTTAATTAGATTTAATTAGACTTTTAATTTTAATTTTTTTTTTTTGAAAACAAAGGGGTAAAAACTTTATTAGAAATCAGAAAAGAGCATTACAATAATAACCACGGGACCCAGTCCCAGAAAACAAGGCGAAAACCCCACAACATAAAACAAAATCAACTATCCCCATGTATCCTCCTATCCTCTTCCAAGAACCGGTCTAAATCCAGATGCAGCTCAGGGTTAACTTGATCCCAATCCTCAACCTTCCAACCACTATCTTGCTCAGAGGCCCATTTGGCCAAGCAGTCAGCAGCACGATTCCACTCCCTTGGGATGTGAACAAAGGATGCCTCCTCCATCCGAGAACTAACTTGAAGAATCCGTTGAACCACCGAAGCCAACTGCCAATTTATATCAGATATCTTTCGCTCATTCAAGAGATTAATCAAAATCTGTGAATCAGCTTCACATATAACCTTTCTCCATCCCAAAGCAAGGGCCCTCTCAATAGCATGAAGAATTGCTAGACCCTCCATGAAGTTAACAGTCTTCACCCCCTCATGTATAGAGAATAGAAAAATCACCGAACCAGCTGAGTCCCTGCCAACCCCACCAATTCCAGCAGGCCCAGGATTTCCCCTAGAAGAACCATCAGTATTGATCTTTAAAAATCCATTGGGAGGAGGTAACCACCTTCCAACCCGTTGGACCCTCTTTTTCCCATGCCTACAGTTCCTAGAACTGACAAAAGATGAATGAATTTCTTGAAGACCTAGTCTGGCCACCAACTCAGCATCACCTCTCTCCAAGGGGAAAACCACATCACATTTAGCTAAAACAGACTCCTGCACCATTCCAAGCATACGCATCCAAACTTGCCGACCCACCAACTTCTGATCACGGAAAATTCTGCGGTTCCGCTCCAACCAAATCTGCCAAAGCAGAAAGGTAGGGCCCACGAACCAAACTTCCTGCAAAAAGGAAGCCATAGAAGGAGGTCTTCCCATACTATCCCAGAATTCAACCAAAGAGCACGCATGAATACAGGGAAGCTTCCACACCTCCCACCACCAATGCCAAAGTTGCACAACAAAGGGGCACCGAAAGAACAAATGTGAAGAATCCTCTTCCGCTCCCCCACACAAAACACAAATTGAAGGTCCTTGAAATCCCCGTTTACGAATGTTATCCCAGGTCAAGCACCTATTCCAAGCCAAAGTCCAAACAAAGCAGTTGCATTTAGGCCACGAGAGTTTATTCCACACCCTTTTCCACCAATGAACCTCTGCCCCAGTTAGCTTCTGAGCCAATAACACCTGATAACCAGAAGCAACAGAGTAAACCCCCTTAGGATTATGGGTCCAAGCAAGAATATCTTCTTCCAGAAGAGAACTACAACTCCTACTATGAAGAATCTTGTGAAGCTCAGCACTTTCTTCCGCAAGTCCCAAATCTGGCCACTCTGCGGGATCCTTCCAATGAGCTACCTCCAACTGACCAAAAGAAGCAACAGACTTGAAGTCACTCACCCTAGCCCAGCCAGCCTCGAGAAATCTTTGGCACAAAGGAAGTAGATTGGGAACTGAGAAGTAAGTGGAGGGAATCCATCCCAAGAATCCGACCAGAAGAGAGCCTCAGTTCCTCGTCTACAGATCCAAAATAAACCTTCCTTAATAAGCTTTGCACCCTTCTGAAGAGTATTCCAAATCACTGAACCTTTCCCCTCAAGAGGGTAACGAGGAAGATCCTGCCGTGGAATCCCCGGAAATACTTATGAGATAATATCCTGGCCCACGGCTGATCCTGTTCCACACACCATCTCCAAAATAGCTTAGCAGCCACAGCCACTCCAGATAACGCAGACTGTCGAAGACCAAGACCACCAAATTGCTTTGGGCTGCACACAACATCCCACCTAACCAGGCTCCACTTGGAAGAAGCCAAACTTCCCGCCCATAAGAACTGCCTTTCAAGAGAATCCAACTCCCTCAGAAAACCCATCGGAGCCACCTGAAGCATACATCTGTAGGTAGGGAGAGCCTGCACCACCGACTTGAGAAGCTGAACCCGCCCCGCAAAAGACAACCATCTGTGGGTCCAATGATTAACTTTTGCACGGAGCTTATCAATAATATTCTGCCAAGAACCCTTGGGAAGATGGCGAACAGAAATTGGGAAACCCAGATAAGTCAAAGGGAGAACCCCTATCTGAAACCTTAAGATATTAGCAATTCTTCTCTGTATGGGGCTCGGCGTGTTGAAGAAGAATATGGAAGACTTCTCCTCATTAATCAATTGTCCTGAAGCAACAAGATATATGTCCAACACCTGCCTCAAGTTAGTAGCTTCCCTAACAGTAGCCATCCCCATCAGGGCAGTATCATCAACAAACTGCAAATGAGATTGCGGAGGCAAGTCTCCACCCCATCGCCAACCTTGAATGATGCCAAGCTCCACCCTTCTTTTCAACAAACGACCAAGGCCTTCCACAAGAAGCAGAAAAAGATACGGAGAAAGAGGATCCCCTTGGCGCAAACCCCTAGAGGCACCAAAAAGTTCAGAATGATCTCCATTTATCAAAACTGAGAAGGAAACAGACGTGACACAGCTCATGACCCATTGGATCCACTCCTCACCAAAACCAAAAGCAACAAGGATCTTCTGCAAAAAAGACCATCTAACCCTGTCATAAGCCTTAGCCATATCCAGCTTAATGAACATAGCCTTCTCATGGGAGTTGTCCATGGAGTGGATGGTCTCCGTAGCAATGACAACCCCATCAAGAATCTGCCGACCTGCCACAAATCCACTCTGTTCCTCCGAAATCAACACTTTAAGCCACTTCTTCAGTCTCTCAGCCAATAACTTTGAGATGATTTTATAAGCCACATTGCAAAGAGAGATAGGCCGGAACTGAGATAACCTATCAGCCCCTTCACACTTGGGTATGAGAGCAAGGAAGGTGGAGTTCAGAGCACGAAGCATCTGTTTATTCCTTTGGGACTCAAGGACAACAGCCAGAAGATCCAACTTTATGATATCCCAGAATTCCTGAAAAAATTCAATCGGGAAACCATCGGGACCAGGAGCTTTACCCTTCTTCATCTGAAACACAATCCCCTCCAGCTCATCAAGAGAGATATCTTTCATCAAATACTCATTCGCCTCCCTGGAGACCAACTGAGGAATACAAGAAAGAACCTGTGCTTCCTCAACAGAGCCCCCTTGTGAATCCTCCCTAAATAAAGTAGCAAAATATTGAGATGCCTCAGCAGAGATTTCTTGAAACGAGGCAAGACGTTCACCCCTATCATTCACCAGAAAAGGAATGGAATTACCATGCCTCCTATCCTTCACAGAATTGAAGAAGAAGGCGGTGTTTTTATCACCTTCCTGTAACCATTCAACCCGGGCCTTTTGCTTCCAATAGATTTCTTCCCGCAATTCAAATTCCTCAACCACTTTCAAAGTCTTAGCCTCCTCCCTTAGAAGATCCTCAGAGGCCCCATTCTCACGAATCAACCGCGTAATATTATTCAACTCCTCCTGTGCGGCAACCTTAGCATGAAAGATATTACCAAAACATCGCCGATTCCACCTTTTAAGCTGATATTTGACAAACTGAAGAAGCTTGGAGAATGTGTACATTGCCGTACCAAAAGTTGGTCTACCAATCCGCCACCACTCAGCCACATAATCATGAAGAGTGGGATCCCGTAACCACATAAGCTGGAACTTGAATGAGGGAGACCGAGGCCCCCGTGCAGAGATAATACTAAGCTTAATAGGCCAATGATCAGAACCTCTCCAATCAAGAATTTCAGATCGAGTGGACCATAAGTTTCCAACCCAATAACAGGAAACCAAGAAACGATCTAGCCTCTCAGCAACACAACTCTCACCAATTCTCCTATTATTCCAAGTGAAGCGACCATTACTAGGTAGAACATCAATAAGATTTAATTCAGAAATGCTATCTCTGAATAACAGAGCAGAAGGCTCCAACCTAGGAATTCCACCTCTTTTCTCAGACAATTCCACAATAGCATTAAAATCGCCAGCCATAACCCACGGATGGTAAGGAGCTAAGCTACGAACAAAACGAAGATGGGACCATAGAAGTTGTTTACCCAGAAACTCAACAGGAGCATACACATTAGAGAGGAGAATACACTCACCAGTCTCATACCAAGAGGCGACAAGGGATATAGAGGATCTAGAGGACATCCACCATAGGGGGAAAATCTTCCGAGGGTTCCAAAAGCAAGCCACCCCTCCAGAAGCACCAAGAGCCCCCACACACTGGCATTCACCATATTTCCACAGCTTAGGAGCCATGGCCAACATATTATCTACAGATAATTTAGTCTCCTGAAGAAAAAGAACATCCGGAGAATGATTCCTAACCAAATCACGAACAGCTTTTTGTCGAGGGCCACTGTTCAAGCCCCTTACATTCCATGAGAGAACAATCATTTCTGGGGGCATGAAAAATGTGAATCAAGAGTCTTGACTGACCCTGACTCCACCAAAGTTTCCCCAGTTAATTTAATCTTCTCCATATCCTTTTTCCTTCCCAGCTTGGAAGTCCTGTCACCAACCCCTTTCTTCAGTTCATTTTGCTGAATACCTAAACGAGAGGAGGCCAAAGAGCTCTTCCCCACATCCTTGCCACCTTTCAGGGGCAATGGGGAGCCACCTCCACCACTCTTCGAAGCTCCAATAGAAGATTCTTGTTCAGTCTGGACAATCAATTGTTGATCCGTATCCATCTGCCCAACCCCAATCTCCTGCACATCCTGCATGGCCTCCAATGGTGGCCCATCCTGTCCTGTACCCAAAGTTCCCTGATCCAAGTTCAGCAACCCCGGATTCACTTCCTCCTGGCTGAGATCATCCAGCACCTCAAACCTATTAAAAGTTTCATCATCCTGCCTCTCCCTCAAGGTCCGCTTCTGGCCCCGATTCCTATTGCGAGCCTTAACAGGGACATAACCATCATCTCCATTACCATCACCCGGAATAGGCTCCTTACCATTATCAGTCCTAGGAGGATTACGAGAAGGCTGAGAAGGTTGGGGCACCACAGGCTTAGCCCTAGGGCACCTACGCTGCAAGTGACCATATTCATGACAAAGACGACACCGAAAAGGTAGGGTTTCGTAATCTAGCTGTTGAACCCAAGTATATGATCCAGCACTCACTTCAACAGAATCTGGTAGTGGCTTGCTTAAATCAATTTCTACACAGATACGAGCAAAAGTCATTACCTTTTTATACTGCGTCTGTTGTGAAGACCCAATAGGTTTACCGAGCATTGAAGCCACCAAATGCAACACGTCATCCCGCCAACACTCAACTGGAAACCACGGCAACCGAACCCAAACTGGAATCCGACTCGGTATTGCCTCAGTCGGGTTGAAGCCAGCATGCCATGGCTTGATAAACAAACCCACCTGGTTATAAAAATAGGGGCCACCCTCGAAGACCTTATTCCGATCTGCCATGCAATCAAAAGAGACCATAAAAAAGTTGTTCGCAAGGAGCCTAATCTCCATCTCCCCCTCCGGCATCCAAGTCCGTTGAGCCCAGGATTCCAAAAAATGCAGCGAGACTCTCAAACCCATGAACTTGCAATAAAAAGAGTGCCTTGAATAGTATTCAATATCATCTGCAAGCATTTCCATCGGGATAATCAGCTTCGGTCGCTCTTTGCATCTTTCCAAACACCCATTAATCTTCGTAATTCGGGAACCATTAACCGATCCTAGATCATTCATCTCCATCTCTGAAGAAAACAGCGTATTATCAAAAACATTCACTCCATGCGCCGAAGGCTTCGAACCAAATGCTGAACGGAAATCCAATTTGGGGCTAACCCCAGATGTTTCCCCACCCGGCATAGCAAAAAACAAGATCCCCAGCAGGCATGCAAACCCCCAGGACACTTTAGCAAGAAATGGAAAAAAGAAAAGACCCCAAGGGCAGGATCAAAACCCTTCCACCCACAAGCCACCCAAACAGTAGCAAGAAGGCCTCTAGAAAAGAAAAAAACCCCACCACCACAGCCCCGATAGCTTCAAAAAACCCCCCCCACAACGCAGAAGCGAGCAACACACAGAGAATGAGCTAGGGCACGGTCGCCCTAGCTCGGCTTGCAGAGCACGTGAACGCCATCTTTTTTTCATTCCAATTAGACTTTTAATTAGATCTTAATTCGATTTTACATTTTTAATTATATTAGACTTTAATTAACTTTACATTTTTAATTCGGTTTTTTTAGATTCTTAATTGAACCTTCGATTTTTAATTCATCTTAAATTTTAGATTTTATATTTTAGATTAAGTAGATTTTTTGGATTTCAATTTTAGATTAATCAGATTTTTAGTTTTAATTAGATTTAACTTTCTAGATTTAAATCTAGCTTTTTTTTTTAATATAGCCTTAAATTTTAGATTTTTTTTTTACTTAATTAGATTTCTAGACTTGATTAATTTTTTCTATTAATTAGATGTTAGTTTTATTTCTAGTTTAATTTTGTTTTTTGTGACTAATCTTTGACCTTTTTTTGGCAGGTTCGAATGTCCACGATTTAATATTTAAGACCTCAACTGTCATTTGTCAAAGATTGGGGGCCAAAACTACTAATCATACTTTACAGTGCTCAAGCTTTACTTTGCTTTATCTTGAGTGCCTTTTTCACATAGAATGATTAGTGGTCCTAAAAAGAACTTGAGTGCTTGAGTTGACATCATAAGCAGGTTTAAAATTTACTAGTGCTTGCATTGTCTTGTGGTTTACATTTTGTTTCTAAGTGTGCATGCACTTCTCTCATGCCATTTGGCAATCTTAAGAATCAAAAACACCTTTAGAAATTTTGTATAAACACCCACACATTTGGATTTTGGAATTAAAATGAACATTATGCGAGTGTGAGGCAAAGGTGTTTGTGTATGTACTCCCCTTGTGCTTCATGCATTCTTGGGTGATCAAAAACATCTTTGTATTGCTATTGTTACCTTTAGAGGGACTTTCCTCAAAAGAGGAAACAAATCCAACCATTTTTTTGCTCGGGATGGTATATAAAAAGATAAGACTAAACCGTCAAGTCCTCATGGTAAGTAGGCCTTAGCCATGTAGTGTCACTCAAAATAGGGTACCTACCGTAAAACCTATAAGAGCCCCTAGTAGAGCGATTAAAGCCTTAAGTGGCTTGTTGGACACTCATGAGGTGCCATGTCCTTGAGTATTCACTAAGAACCTTTGTTATAGTGGCCAAAATCCTTTTTCACTTTCTAGCATAGGAATGGTCATTCTGAAGCCACCTCATGTCTTCACTAAGCATGTGTAGAGACAAAAATTCCTCTTTGGGGAATTGAGACTTGGTGAGCCTGAGAAGTGAGTGTTGTGGAGGGGAGCCAGTGCCACCAAGTCTCTAGTTGTCTTCCTTGTTTAAGTGGTTGGAGAAATCCAAGTGGGGATCTAGTGAGTGATATCTCTTGAGAAGCCTATGTTGTGCAAACTGTTTTCAAAGTGTTTGTCAAGATAAAACTCAAAAAACTTTTTCTTTGCTTGATTATTCAAACAAACAAGAAAACAAACCTTACACTTGAAAATTAAAACACTTCACAACATTACACCCAAAAAACACTTTCAAATCAAACAATCTAAATTAGGTCACCAAAATTAAATTCAAAGCTTTGAGATCCATTTTTAGACCAACTTCTTGTTGTGATTCCTAAGTTTAAAACCAGAAGCTTGCTCAATTCACCTTGCATATCACCATTCCATTATTAAGTCACCATTTTTGGTACCTTAGCATCCTCATTACTTGCATCTCCCAACATCACATTAGGCTACTTTTTTAAAATTTTAGGCTTGACACCTTGTGGATTTTAGGATAGAAGAACTCTCTATACTTTGGCACAAATCATTGCTTCATAAAAATATTGTCATTTGACCAAGTCACTTTTTAACTTAGTCCTTTGTCATTTTGGTGATAATTTCCTACTCGCAAACAAGTCTAGTTGGGAAACTCACTTTGTCACTATTTTCACTTGTCCTAGAAAAAATACCATTTGACAATCCTATTTGAAACACTAGTTTACCCTTGGATAGTTAGTGATCCTCTTATTACATCTTTCAAAAGTGTTTAAGCCCTTAAGTTCACTATAGGTATCCATCACCTCTTAGTCATTTGCATCCTTCATACCACAACATTTTAGACCTAAAAGAGCATCTTCATTCATTCTAAACTTCATAACATCCAACGTTATCATTATCCCTTTTAGTCTTGTTCCAAACATTAGACATCTTTCATCCTCAAAATAGAAAAAATACCAAAAAAATAAATAGTTGCGTTACATTTAGGCATACCTTATTTCAAAAATACCAAAAACAGTCTTAGTTTCATACCATCTGCCTTCATTTTGAGCAATTGTTATATGGTTGAAACTAGATTGCAAAATAAATGTTGATCAATGGATCTCTTTCATGACAATGATGACCTATACAATTACACTAGCACCCTCAACTTTGACAATACCAACCTTGAAAGTCATGACCATGTCAACTTGGGCTCTACATCTTATAACCAACAAAGACACCAAATCCTTTTGAACAATTCCTTGTTAGAGACACAAATGGAAATGTGTTTATAGAAGAAGTAGAGGTTCTCGCAAAAAATATTGAAGTAGCCTCTCTTGTGGAAGAAATTGTCATGTTGGACCCTGAACGATATTTAGCAAAACTATTACATGAAGGAGTTAAAATACCTCAAGGATTTGATGCCAATACATTATGTACAACATCACCCAAGGAAAAAACACAAACAAGACAAGGACAATCTACACCACAACTTACAATTTCCATACCCATTGGAACAACAAGCCCAAATACCACAACTACCAACACTTCATCCATCTTTGCAACACAATCATGTCATATCCCATGGCATAAACCACATCTCAACCATTATTCACAACACAACCTTTTGGCTCAACATTGAATCCCTTTGGATCATCAACTCAAGCCATAGGGGCATCCACATCTAACATCCTTGGTAGGCCTAAGGCAAGATGGGTTCTCATGGGTGATCCCACAATAGTGGCTTACAATTTTTGGCCAAATTGGACACTGAAATAATTTTTTTAAACTGAATCTTCACTTTTGAGCACCTATAGCGGCTAAATCGTGAGGAATTTGAAGATGATGTAAACTAGAGTTTTGTGAAATTTTTTCTGTAGATTCTTAATATATTTTGTTCAAAATTTTTGGAATCAGATTACACTTCCTTTTCCATCTCCCTTGAAAACTAGTTTTTTTCATAAAACAACATTTTTAAAAAGTGACGCTCACCGTATAATGCATAACTTTTTTTCCATGAAGGATAAAATTCTAATTCTTTCGAATTTAGATTTGCAACTCTGATATATAGTGCTTCCACTTGGTTAGATAGTTTTTTATTGAATATTTTTTCTTTAATCAAGTTTCAAAGTCAAAACAATTACAATTCAGACATAGCATGACCGTATAACACATAAATTTTTTTGTATGTATTGAAATTGATTTTTTATTTTTTTGTTGGATCAAGGACTTCAATATCTGGTGCACTCATATATATATATATATATTGATAATTGGCTATTTTTCCACATATGCAGAATAAAGAGATTGATTTTTTGGTGAAAAACCTACATTCACAAGAAATAAAAAATGAATATAATAATCAAATTAAATTTGATTAAAATTATACTGTTTTGGAAGCTTATAATAAGGAATACATACTTAGAAAAAATAATTTTTAAATGAATTCATTTCATCCCCCAAAAGGTAAATCAAAATTGGTTTTTTATCAGCATTTTGATAGGTGTAAAGGAGACTTTGTTATAGGAATGGTTTAAAACTAGCGGGGTTCTATCCAAGGGGGCTTGGTCTAAGGTGGTTTGATCAAACCCTGTTCAATTGGAATCCTTTAAATGGAACATCTCAAGGCTTAAATCATTATATTTTCTAAAAATATGTGATTTCAACAAAAATCAGGATCTTTCAGAAATTGTAAACCACTATTGTGGTAGGATCTCAACCAAACACAAAAACCATGTCACAAGGTCCTCATATCAATACAAACACCTTACAAGGACAAACCATGAATGATCCACATAGTCAAAATAAAAACATGTCACATGGTTATAATCCTTTTCAACAAGGACAAGAATCAGAAATGAAACAACCTCTTAACATATCATATGGCTACACACATGGATCCTTTTTTGGAAACCAAAATATACACGAACAACACACCCAAAAAATGAAACATAGCTCAACCACTTCCCACGTCCCTACTTACATGTCACACATTCATACTCATGGACACAACCAACATCCACCAAATACACACAATGTTCCAAACCAAAACATGTCATTTCAACAAATAATGGGACCACACAACACAAATATGTACCTCATAACAATGTTTCCAACAATCTCATGATAGATGCATTGACTACCTAGTTGGCTGCCCTATAAAATCAAGTGGAAGGGATGCAAGTGTCAAAGAAGAATACATACTCTTCACATGTTTTACACCGTTACCCATATGACACTAGCATATACATTCCTCCTTTCCCTCCTAGGTATATCATCCCTACTTTCACCAAGTATAAGGGAAAGAGCAATCCTCTCGAGCACATATGAGAATTCACCACTGCTTGTGTGGATGTCACATATGATCACTCCTACCATTTGAGAATCTTCCATAGAAGTTTTATTGGGCCTACACTTGAATGGTTTACATTGATACCTAAAGGGTCTATAAAGTCATGGGATGACTTCACCAATAGATTCATGGAGAATTATCCTTATAACATTGAAAATGATGTCACAATTTCTACCTTGTGCCACTTGACATAAGATGAAGGAGATCCCTTTTTTACTTTCTTCCAAAGATGGCATAGTATGGTGAGTCAATGTCCATCAAGATTCCAGAAAAATAAAAAGTGGACATGTTCGTAGTAAACCTCAAGCCAAAGTTGAAACACCCTTTACAAGTACATTCTTGTGCCACATTTGCAGACTTAGTTGAGAAAGACATGACACTAGAAAAGGTCCTAATTTCCCAAGGTGAACTTGCAAATGGGTATGTGCAGGATCATCATGGAAAAAATAAGCCCTTAAGTGGCGAAAAATTTAGAAAAATTAGAACTAGGCAACTTGACATAAAAATTTGAATAAGTTATCTATATTATTTCAAAAATGTGTAAGAATAGAATTTTTAGCAAATTGAATTTAGTTTCTAAACTTACTAGGTTTATTTTTTTAAAAACAAAATCTATTTGGTGAAAATTTGAAATTTCATTGCAGTAGTACGTAAATTTAAGGGAAAAAATAAGTAGGTGTCTATCTAACCACCCTAACCACAATAAAATGATAATATTTTTTAATAATACTTTAGATATAAGTAGAGGACTCATGTTCCGATGTGATGCTTTTTTTTTGTAATTTATTTCCAAGTAAATAATTAATTATTATTTTTTTATTACAACTTTTAAAAAATATTAAAAACTCATACGTCTAACCACCTTAACGTCTAAGCATAGAATGTGATGCATGTTTCAAATTCAAAAAATGTGATACCATTTGAAAGCTATAGATGTTTTTCAATCAACCTATCAATCAGGACTTGAGTCATTATTTATTAAATTCAAAGTAAAGCATAATTTATATTGGTGGAAAGCTAAGAATCTCCTTTAAAAACCCTTTTCATTTCATTAATTTTGGGTAAAAAAAAGTCGTTAGCCACGTACCCTACAAATACCCATCATATCACCACTTTTTGGCCCATCATGATCCTACACATATCCATATGTCAACAAAAACACACACAGCCAACCAACCTCTAATGACAAAAGAAATTTTTGGTCCCACAATAAGAATGTAACAAACAATGGAGTCATAGATGTGAAAGTTGTGAATCGAATAGGTCCCACATTGACTCTCAAAGCACCCAATGTAAAAAAAGATACACCATATGTTTCCAAGGAATCAACTAACATGGTCTAAAATACTCAAGAACGTGGGCCCCCAAGAAAACCAAGGCAATAACCATAGAGATAATAAACTCCTTTACTAGAACAAATTGAATTTGTCCTAAAGAAGCTAGTACAATCACACGTTATATAGCTCCCAAAGCCCAAACCATATGACCCCGAACAATTCAAACCCTCTTGGTGGGATGACAATGCCCTTTGTGACTACCATCACGTCAAAGGGCATAAGACCTTATCATGCCATCAATTGAAGAACATAATCCAAGACCTAATTGAAAATGGTACCATAAAGGTTGAAGGACAACAATAAACTTCCAACAAGACCATACAATTTTCAAAAATCCATTACAAGACCATGGTTCCAGAAAACCCTCTAGTTCAGGTCAAAAGATAGACAACCAGACCAATTATTCCAATACTTCCTTTTGGGTATGTGCAGGATCATCGTGCAAAAAATAGGCCCTTAAGTGGCAATTTTTTTAGAAAAATCAGTGTTAGGCAACTTGACGTAAATATTTGAATAAGTTATCTATATTATTTCAAAAATATGTAAGAATAGAATTTGTAGAAAATTGAATGTAGTTTCTAAAATACTAGGTTTATTTAAAAATAAATAAAATCTATTTGGTGAAAATTTGAAATTTCAATGCAGTAGTACTTAAATTTCGGGGAAAAATAAGAAGTAGGTGTCGACCACCCTAACCATAATAAAATGATAATATTTTTTGTAAGATTTTATATATAAGTAGAGGACTCATGTCCGGATGTGATGCATATTTTTTTGTAATTTTTTTCCAAGTAAATAATTAATTATGAATTTTTTATTACAACTTTTAGAAAATATAAAAACTCGTATGACCACCTTAACTTGGTCAAAAATTCATGAAATTTAAATTTTCTTTCTTTAATCCTATAGTATGTGAAGCATAGAATGTGCATGTTTCGATTCAAAAATATGATACCGTTTGAAAGTTATAGATGTTTTTCAATCAGCCTATCGATTAGGACTTTAGTCATAATTCTAATAGAAAATGAATAATAATTATTTATTAAATTCAAATTAAATCATAATTTATATTTTTGGAAGGCTGAGAATCTCCTCTAAAAACCCTTTTCGTTTCATTAATTTTGGGTGAAAAAAAGTCGCCAGCCACATACCCCCATAATATTGCCACTTTTTGGCGCACCATGATCCTGCACATACCCTTTTATTACTCATAGATAATTGATCACCTTCATGCTGTTGATGAGTATGTCAACACAATCACCATTAGAAAGGTTCCTGAATGCATCGTCACTAACTGCAAGGCTAAGGTTACTTTATCCTATCCTTCTTCAAAGTAGCCACAATCCAAAGACCAATATAATCTCGTTGACCATTTGGGTAAGAAACCTTCACTATTTCTATCCTTGAGATGTTATGCCTATCACCTAAACACAAAGCTATCCTTGATAAGACTTTAAAAGAAACCTTCGTTCCTATCGACCTAGATGTCAATTGATTTGAAACCTTGGTTGGATACTTGGATAATTCACTTCATGTCTTCTTTTTCGACAAAGACTACTCTACACAAAAGTCTAACCATAATGACCCATTACACCTTGAGGTATTTTTCCATCAACACAAGGTAAGATGAGTCTTGGTAGATGGTGGATCTATACTAAACATTTTCACCTAAAAATTGGACAAGGCATTGGGCTATTTTGAAGCATGTGTAAACATGACCAAAAGCAAATTGTGATCAAGGTCTATGATGACGAAGAATGCTCTTCCAAGGGTTTTATCACACTCCCTATTGGAGTTGGACCTATAGTAATGGAAACCACATTCCAAGTCTTGGATCTTGAACTTCCATATAACCTTCTCCTTGGTAGACCCTGGATTCACGCCATGAAAGTTGTGCCTTCCACTTATCATCAATGCTTGAAATTTCCATATAATGGCACTGAAGTCATGATCATTGGAAATCCCAATCCCTTCCAATATTGTATTAATTTAAGGGGAGTTCTCGCATGCTAGGTTCCTATCGATCGAGAATATTTCACATATACTTCCACATCCACATCTGAAACCCCATCAACCGACCTCAAAATCAAGATCCAAGACAAAGGTTGTGGCGAGTATAAACTAAATATTGCCTATTGCATCAAAAAGCTACCTAAGTCTCCCTAGTCTTATGGTAGGCCTTGCTTCAAGATAGAACCCAATGTTATCTTTAAAGTTCCTCCCACCACCACCTTCACAAAATGGGGGGAGGTAAACATGGAAGACATTGAGGACATTTCAGCCTAGATTTACAAAGATGAAGAAAATATGTCCCTGTTACCGATAGAACAATATGGAAAAAGTTTTGAGCTCATGAAACAACAAGGTTATGATAGAATTAGTGGACTTGGTATACATAAAAATGGAATGAGAGAACCCTTGATGCATCTTAAGTAGCTGAAGAACTTAGGGGTTAGGGTTTGTACCAATTAAGATTAGTGCTCCAAGTACTAAGGTGCTTTCAAATAAGGATGTGAGTGCTTCAAAAGATGTTGATCCATTTGAGGATCCTATTGACATCTATTATGATGAAATTGACTCTAATGAATATGAGTGGAACTATTGCACCACTAGTGACTATGACCTTGATCATGTCTTTCAAGAGTTTGACATACCTCGTCCATCCTTTACCAACATCTTGGATATCAATATTCATGTTGACTCTTTTCATGAACGTTACCCACCAAAGACCACAGATGGATGAGCATGGATATAATTCTTTTGGAACCTCGATAATACCTCTATCTTTACCCTATCCATTGCTTCCCTATCCTTCACTAACAAAGATGATGGAATCTCCCTCAATATTTACCCACAATTGATTGATTGGGACCATCAAGATCCACCTACCTTTGACATATTTGAAAATGATGAGGCCATTGATGAATTTATGGGACTACAAGAGGGCATACCACATGGGGACCATAAGGATAGATTCACTATAGATCTTGATGCTATAGAATATTTTACAGTGACTATCCCACCCTCTAGTCACAAAAATGAAAAAAATAAAATTAAAAATGACCAAAAGTAAAAAGAAAAGATGTATCCAAGGGTGAAAAACTCTCTGAGGCACTTGGGGATGGAGGGTTGTAATTTATACCTATCAATCAAGAGAGATCCCCAATGCTGATTGGAGACATAATTGAAGTTAGCATCAATACTGCAAATAATCCTAAGACTATTCTTTTTGTAGCATCCCTGACAAAAGAAGAAAAATCAAAATTTCAAGCATTTTTCACATAACTCCAAATCAATTTCACCTGTTCTTATGCTGATATTCCCAAGTTGGATCTCGAGGTAGTCTTGCATCATCTATGGTTGCATCCAAATGCAAAGCCATTCAAACAAAAGATTAGAAAGATGCACCCTCAAATAGCTATGCTGGTTAAAGTTGAACTTAAGAAGTTGTATGTTAATTTCATAAGAACTATTGACTATGCAGACTAGATCTCAAACCTTGTACCTATGACCAGACCGAATAGACAAATTCGTATCCACACAAATTTTTGGGACTTAAACAACACATGTCAAAAGGATGACTTCCCACTCCCGAATATGGACATCATAGTAGACCTAACTACTGGCTATGAGATGTCCCTCATGGATGGATTCTTAGGATATAATTAGATTTGTATTTCCCTTGGAGACCAACACAAGATAGCACTCACTTTCCCATGGGGTACGTATTGCTAGAATGCCATATTCCCTTTGGACTAAAAAATTAAAGTACAACCTATCAAAGAGCTATGACCACCATATTTCATGATCTCACGCACACATTGATGGAAGAATATGTTGATGATATTTTGGAAAAATCCTTGACATGTGGTGATCACTTAAGAGTCCTGGAAAATATTTTCAAATGGCTAGAAGAATACAAAGTCTACCTTAATCCAAAGAAATGTGTCTTCAGTGTGACATTAGGAAAGATTTTGGGATACATAGTTTCCCATCAAGGCATTGAAGTAGACCTGACCAAAGTGAAAGTACTATTAGACATGCCTCCCCCTAAAGGAATTAGTCAAATCTGAATGCTACATAACTGACTCTAGTCTATTATGCACTTGATCACACAACTTATAGATAAATGTCAACCTTTTAAATATTTGTTATGCAAGGGAGTCCCTTTCATTTAGAAAAAAAATTGTGAAGAAGCTTTTCAGAAAATCAAAGAGTATCTCTTGAAGCCTCCTAAACTGATGCCACTTATTGATGGAAAACCCATAATTTTGTACATCTCAACTACTACAGCCGCACTAGGGGCATTGTTGGCTCAAAATGACCAGAAGAAAAGGAACGTGCAATGTATTACATTAGCTACACTTTGGTGGGATACGAGCTTAACTACAGTCCAATTGAACATTCTTGTCTTGTAGTGGTTCTTTCCACTCAAAATTTGAGACACTACATGTTAAATCATCACACTAAGCTTCTCGCCAAAATAGATCCTCTAAAATATCTACTCAGTAGGGTGACAATTAATAGGATGATTGGCTAAATGGGTCATGATACTCATTGAATATGACATTCAATATGTGGAACATAAGGAAATAAAGGACAAGTCATTGCTGACCAACTAGCAAACGTGCCCACATAAATCGATCATCCTTTGCTTTCAGACTTTCCTAATGAGTCAATATTCACACTGGACCTAGGAGTAACATGGAAATTATATTTTGATGGCTCACATACTAATCATGGATCAGGTGCAGGTATATTATTTGTTATCCCTCAAGGGGATACAATCCCTAAATCATCTAGGATAGCCAAGCCCATGCACGAAAAACATTGTAAAGTATGAAGCTTTGTTGATTGGATTGTGTATGGTAATAAAAAGGAAAATCAAGAGTTTATAGGTCTTTGGTGATTCACAATATGTCATTTGACAGGTCAATGATGACTATGATACTAAGGACGAGAAATTGACCCCATACAAAAGAATAGTTGATAGTTTCAAGTAGTACTTTGCATACATCTCCTTTTGTCAAGTGCCAAGTGTTCAAAATAAATAAGAAAATGCCATGGCCACTATTGGGTGTCTTTTGGATATTCCTTACAATATGGCGCAGTATGAGTTCTTAGTAGAATAATTGTTGGTCACCGCCTTTGATATCCTTGAGTCTAAAATGGTATGTGAGCTTGTTGGCTCTAATTACCCTGGTACTAAGATATCTATGACTACTTACATTCCCATACCCTATGTCTCGACCTCTCCAACAACCAATGCAAGTCCTTCATCTTCAAAGTTGCTCGCTACACCATCATCGGTGATACCTTATATAGACATAGCTTTCATAACACCTTACACAGATGTCTCAACACTAATAAATCAAAAACTACCTTACATGAAGTACACAAAGGTATATGCGGACACCATTCTAGTGGTATGAACCTAGCTAAAAAGATCATGCAACTGGGATACTATTTGACTACAATGGAGCATGATTCTTATCACTTTGTGTGGAAATGTTGACAATTATAGATACATAATGACCTCATTCATGCACCTGTGCAAGAAATGCAACCAATCACTTTACCTTGGCTAGGGATAACTTTAAGAAACTCCCCCCCTCGGTGAAGGTGTAAAATCCTAGTGAATCTTTCCCTCTTATTTAAAAAAATTATTAATTTTCCCGGTGAATCTATGCACATTATTTAAAAAATATGTAAAATCTTGGTGAATCTTAATGAATAATTCATAAAAATAATAATCACAATGGCAATTCCTAGCGAGTAATCACTAAAAAGATTAATTACAATGGCGAATCTCTCCTTTAAAAATTTGCATAGTTAGTTGGCGTAGTTCCCCCAATTTTAATTTTTTTTGTAATATTGAAGTAGGAGCCTGGAGGCAGCAGCCACCGGCGAGTTCAAGGGGTAGTGCCCCTTGCGGGGGTCAAGGGGGAAGAGCCCCCTTTTGGGGGTCGAGGGGGGAACACCCCCTCGTGGGGTCCGAGGACAATGACATCAAGTATTTTTTAAAAATCTCACTTTAAAAGTAAGACTAAATGAAAAGTGAATTTTTTATCATTGGTTAGCTTTTTAATCAAATGGATGCAGGTTGATTCTATGACATAATATGCACGTGCCTTTTAAAAGGCTTGTTGAGGCCTGAAATTTGTTTTGGACCACATGATTAGATTTTAAAAATTGCAACATAATTACAATGACTTGGCTTCCTTACATATTGAACAAAGTTTATTAGTTTTTTAATCAGATGGCTATAGTTGATTCTACAATCTATATGCATGTTCCTTTTAAAAGGCTTGTTGAGGTCCATAATTTTTTTTGGCCCACATGATTAAATCTAATCATGTGGCTCAAAACAAATTCCAGGCCTCAACAAGCCTTTTAAGAGGCACGCGCATATAGGTCGCAGAATCAACTGTAGCCATCCGATTAAAAAGCTAATTGATGGAAATAAATAAAATCCCTATTCAATGCTAAACTATCCCTAAAATTAAATGGTAATTTATTATTAGTGGCGATATTGCCCCAAAATTAATGGTAGGAATATAATACTATTGGGGAGTATAATTAATGTTTGTAATTATAGAATAAACTATTGGCGAATCAATTCCAATGACACATCATTTAAAAAATAATGCATAGGCAAATTAATCGAGATGAAATTATTGTTTTGTAAAAGCCTGGAAATTTAGCATCCTTTTTAGCTTGCACCATTCGCCATTTTTGGAGGTCCCAATTTCAATTATTCGCCAATTGGTGAAGATTCACCAAGATTCACCACTAAAATTTTCCCTGACCTTGGCCCTGAGCCTAATGGGGACTTGACTTCATAGGAAAAATTCATCCCACCTCATCAAATGGCCATAAGTTCATCATCACTTCCATCAAATACTTCATGAAATGGGTTGAATCCATCCGCATGACATAAATCATTGGTAAAAAAATCTCCAAATTCATCCTCAATTACATCATATGTCGGTATGATGTTCCCTAAGCCATCATCACAGAAAACGGTCGTCCCTTCAAAAATTAGGATGTCCATGAGTTATGTGAGAAATTCCACATTCAACATCGCTTTTCCACACCATATTACCTAAAAGGAAATGACCAAGCTAAGGCATCCAATAAGATCATAATCAAAATTATTAAAAAGACCATCAATGACGTTGGTCATGAATAACACATTCAACTTCACCCTACCCTATGGGTGTATCGCGCAAGCATCTACACACCCACTGACGCCACTCCATTTTCCCTAGTCTTTAGTTTAGAGGCTATCCTTCTTATCAAGGTCAAAGTCCCCTCCCTACAAGTCTCCATCAAAGGGCTTGTTGATGATGAAGAATATTGTATCTCCTAGTTGCATGAGTTATAACTGCTTGATGAATGCATACAGAGGGCCTTGACTCATCTATAGGAATATCAAAATTTCCTTTGTTGTAGTTACAAAAAAATGGTTTTCATTAGACACTTCAACATCAGTGACTTAGTGTTGATGGAGAATCCAAAAAATCAAGCAAATTGTGAGAAACCCAAAAAATTTGAGCCCAACTAGCTAGGTCCATATGTCATAACAACATATTTTGGTTTCAATGCTTATCAATTGTCCACACTTGAAGGGGAACCTTTGTCAAAGCCTATCAAAAACTTGCACTTGCACAAATTCTATATAGAGCTTCAAAGAGCCATGTCTAAAACTATAAAAATATAAAAAAATGAAAAATAAACAATCGTTACCTTGATGAAAACTTGGAAAACATGCATCTTGGTGACAACAAAAAAATAAAAAGATCATAAAAATAGTAAAGAGAAATAATTTTTCCAATAGTGAAAACCATTTCGGTAACCCTTTGGATAAGTACCATGGTGAAAACCTAGCAAACAGGTGGCATGTGTAGTCAATCTCTGCTCTGTCATCTACTATCACTCTACCTGGAATTCCACCCTAATCAATAATAATGAATTTACTTTCCATAGTCTCCCATTTGACATCCATCATAAGGTCTGGCCATCCTTATCATGACTTTCAAACAGTCGATGTCTTGCTTCCTTTCTCCTCCATCTTCTGTCCATAATAAACCCCTGTCCCATCCAATCCTTAATGGTTAGTCCTAGACTTGGCTGGGGGCACATTCCCTAACACCTGGTTTCATTAGATTCTACATTGGTCATTAGCGATCAAATATTCAAAAAATTTAGAAATATAAAAAATTCCCAAAAAGACAAAAAAATCAAAACATTTCAAAAGGACAAAAAATCACAAAATTCTAAAAATCCAAAAAATCAAAACATGTGAAAAACACAAAAACATCCATATAGCTTTCAAAATCCCAAAAATAGAGTCAAAGTCAATTAGGTCCGTCTTTGTCCTTGTTGAACTATGTTGCCTCTACGATTGGACATGGGAAAGGCCATCTGTTGATGTGCCCTCAAGGCATTAGGTCAGTCCTTTAGGCGTTAAATAAATTCATGATTCAACCCTTTTTCATTTCAACAAAGTCAAGAGTCATGTTGAACTATGAGGTCTTTGAGTGCACGACGTAGAAAAGGCCACCTATCGATAAGCCCCCAAGGACACCTAGGTCAATCCTTTAGGGTTCGTCGTGTTGGTCAAATAAGTCAGACATAGTCACACTCAGACACAAGAAAATCATTTGAATTTCAACATTCAAATCACGAACCAACAAACAACATAGTCTAGTTAGTCATCAAGTCAAAGATTAGTCAAATTTCCAAAACAATGTTGACCTAGTCACTTGATGGTCCCCTTCAAGATGCGTCCTTCTCAGAATTGGACCTAGTCAAAATGTCATAAACGAAACGACCAACACTGATCCAAATTTTAAACTTGAATCACTAAAAAGTGATATACATGTTTTGAATTTTGAAATGATGTAAACTAATAAAATATATATTTTTTAGTATATTTTATGTCTGTATTTTTTGAAAATAATTAAAAAATTATTTGAATATATATTTTAATAAATTAACACTATAATTGAGTTGTTGATAAAATGTTGGAAAATGAATTTACATGAGACGTCAACCTTTATATAGTAAATTTTATTTGTTTTCCATCATTTTTTTTTTGTGTATTTATAGCTTGAAACTTTAGGGCATGGATTTTTTTTTCCAATTTTGATGAATATATATTTTTAAATAAATATTGAAATGTGCGTGTATTAAAACTTAGTTGTTTCCAATCAATGCCAACTTTCATATAAATTATTTCTCTAAAATAGAAAAAAAATTATAGCATCTTGATATAGATTCTTATATCCAGGGCATCATATTTTTTTCAATTTTTTTTAATGAGTTTTACTATAATTCCTTGACATGGTAATCAACCTAATGTTTTGTGTTGATAACCTACATTTAGTAAGAATAAAAGGAAAAATGTAAATAATAATTAAACTATTAAGATATATACATTTTTGAAAACTAAACTTATGGATCTACAAAAGGGTATTTTTATATTTAAAATAAAGTTTTTTACACGAGTAGAAGTTGTTGAAACATCAATTTTTTAAAATAATTTTAAATTTTTGGTAAATTGGACTCAAAATGGTGCTAAATATGGATTTATCCAACAATTTTTGTTGGAAAAGTTGTGGACATATGTAACTTAGCTAGAGTGAATCTTACAAGATCATATGTTTGACCAAAATTAATCTTTAGTTAAAATTACTTAAATTCAACTATGCTAATAAGTTGGCCGAAAGAGTGACACAACTTTGTGCCGATACCCAATTTTCATTTTTAGGATGTGTCTTTCCTGACGACAGGCTCCATCACATAGTCATTGGCCTTTTCAGGATGTGTCTTTCTTGACAATAGGCATCGTCAAACCATCAAAACTGTCAGACTACCAAATCGTCAAACTATAAAACCATCAAGCAATCAACCTTCGACAAACAAATATTGGCAAACATATTCAATGGTTATTGATTTTTCTACTAGTCTATTTTGTCTTATCTTTTATTGTTTTATCTCTTGTCATGTTACTAGCAACCTCAAGGATGTCCCATGAAGGATTTAGAGGTGTGATGATGTCTCATGACCTGTTTTTCCTTGATTGTTGTCTTTGGTGTGTCTTGACAAAAAGACTGAGGCAACTTAGCCCTTAGTATGAGCTATTCCATTCCTTGTTTGCGACTCTTTATTTTTTGCAAGTGGATGACCTTGCACACCTTGTTCTATGTCATATCATGGTGTTTTTGGTCCATTTGTCACATTTTACCACCCAATGATGATTATGCAATGCCTATGATGTTACTTGGAAAAATACTGAAGTATTATATTTTTATTCTAACATCCATGTCTTCCACACTAACATTTCTTCTATCCCTTTATCCTCTCATCTTCTCATCCATTTTGAGAGCACACTCTTGTTCTTTGAACCTTCCTACTCTCTCGAGGGGGAATACCACTACGTCCTCGTCATCCTTCCTCTCCTCACTTTCACACTGGGGCATACTTTTGACTTGTTTTCTATGACAGTATGATAAATTGCATTATGTAAAAGAGGGGAAAAATGTACACATAAAAAATGACCTAGGCCCTTGAGCTACATTTTTCTATGACGACCACACTTCTCCCTCACATAATTAAAGTATGGGTATGTGTAGGATCATCATGGAAAAAATAAACCCTTAAGTGGCAAAAAATTTAGAAAAATGAGGGTTAGGAAACTTGACATAAATATTTGAATAAGTTATCTATATTATTTAAAAAATATGTAAGAATAGAATCTATAGAAAATTGAATGTAGTTTCTAAACTACTAGGTTTATTTAGAAAAAATAAAAATCTATTTGGTGAAAATTTTAAATTTCAATACAAGAGTACTTAAATTTCGGGTAAAATAAGAAGTAGGTGTTTGTCTAACCACCCTAACCACGATAAAATGATAATATTTTTATAAAATTTTATATATAAGTAGATGACTCATGTCTCGATGTGATGCATATTTTTTTTTGTAATTTTTTTCCAAGTAACTAATTAATTATGATTTTTTTTATTACAACTTTTTAAAAATATAAAAAATCGCATGTCTGACCACCTTAACTTGGTCAAAACTTCATGAAACTCATTTTTTTTTTAATCCTATAGTATGTGGAGATTAGAATGTGACACATGTTTTCGATTCAGACAATGTGATACTATTTGAAAGCTATAGATGTTTTTCAATCACCCTATCAATCGGGACTTTAGTCATAATTCAAATGGAAAATGAATAATGATTATTTATTAAATTCAAAGTAAAGCATAATTTATATTGGTGGAAATATGAGAATCTCCTTTAAAAACCCTTTTTGTTTCATCAATTTTGGGTAAAAAAGAGGTCGTCAGCCACATACCCTACACATACCCATCATATCCACACTTTTTGGCCCATCATGTCCCTGCACATACCCGTATTAAGTATTCCTCTATGCTTATTTAAATAAATAAATTACATTTATTTATTTGAATACATCTCTAATTGATCCTTATTCCCTCCAATAATTAAATAAATTTCTAATTTATTTAATTACCTTTTTTTCATTTTCACCTACAATTAAATAATTACCATTAATTATTTAATAACATTACCATTTACCCTTCAATTAAATAAAATCATCCATTTAACCCACTTTTCATCCCACAAGTAAATAATTAAAAAAATTATCTATTTCCTTTTTTCTTATTCACATTTATGAATTAAATCATTATTTAATTCATAAGTCAACTTTCCTCCATAAATAAAATAATTTATATTATTATTGGATTTTCCAACTACCTCATCTATGTGCCAAATATTTTCCTTATCTCATTTATTCTCCACCATTGATTTAATTGCTTTCAATTAAATCTCAACCCTTCATTTCAAAGTTTTCCCTAACTTTGACCTAATGTTTCCCTACCTTAATGCTCCTCATCACATTGAATTCTCGCCTTTGATCTTAGGTTTTTATAAAATTTTAATCCTAGCCACCCATTCTCAATTTGGAATTCTTTAAAAGGCTATCTCTCAAGTCTTTTTAGACACAGAAAGCTATTTTTTAGCATGCTTGAGAACTTGATTACTTAAGCATACAATACTTCAATAGGGTATGTGCAGGATCATCATGGAAAAAATAGGCCCTTAAGTGGCAAAATATTCATAAAAATCAGAGTTAGGCAACTTGATGTAAAAATTTGAATAAGTTATGTATATTATTTCCAAAATATGTAAGAATAGAATCTATAGAAAATTGAATGTAGTTTCTAAACTACTAAGTTTATTTTTTTAAAAAGATCTATTTGGTAAAAAATTGAAATTTCAATGTAGTAGTACTTAAATTTCAGGAAAAAAAGAAGTAGGTGTCTGTCTAACCACCCTAACTACAATAAAATGATAATATTTTAGATATAAGTAGGGGACTCATGTTCGGATGTGATGCATTATTTTTTAAATTTTTTTCCAAGTAAATAATTAATTATGAATTTTTATTACAACTTTTTAAAAAATATAAAACTTGTATGTCTGACCACCTTAACTTGGTCAAAACTTCATGAAATTTAATTTTTCTTTTTTAATCCTATAGTATGCGAAGCATAGAATGTGAAACATGTTTGAGATTCAAAAAATGTGATACTGTTTGAAAGCTATAGATGTTTTTCAATCAACCTATCGATCAAAACTTTAGTTGTAATTCAAATAGAAAATAAATAATAATTATTTATTAAATTCAAATTAAAGCATAATTTATATTGGTGGAAAACTAAGAATATCCTTTAAAAACCCTTTTCGTTTCATCAATTTTGGGTAAAAAAAAAGTCACTAACCACATGTACCCATAATATCACCACTTTTTGGCCTATCATGATCCTGCACATACCCAATACTTCAATATCTTGCTTGTCTTAGACATTGGTTATAGTTGCAGTTCAATTTGAGGGTAATTATACAATTTTCAGCAAGATAGAGAAGGCCAATGGAGGTTATTCAATGGAGGCATGAAGACCAGGTGACAGTGTTTCAATATTTTAATGTTTCTTGTTTTCTAAATTGTGCTCTATTGTTGATTGGGCTTTAATTGATTTATGCTACTTGCATCTAACTTGAAATTTCTCCCTAATTACACTATCCTACTTGTTGGATATTTTGAAGCAATAATCACAATCAATGGTCAATCATTATTATTTCTTCTATCTTCTCTCTACGCTAACCTATTATCATGATAGTCAACAAAAACATCATCAATGCACCCATCCTGCATCCATAAATCATCAACATAATCATAGCATATCACATCATACATCGTACATCATCATTATCATTTAAATTGTGATGAATAATATAGATTTATTATTCTAAGCATCTTGAATTGTTGCATATCATAAACATGCATCACATATCATATCATAAGCATAAATATCTGCATTATCCATTCATACATCCACATGCATACATCACATCATAAAACTACATAGAAAATACACAAAAGGAAATGCATCCATATCATATGGCATATCATGAAAAAAAAACTAAAAAAGAATATAACATTGCATCGATCCATATCATTACATCTCATGTATCATCACATATCAGATAAGAATAAATAAAGTGCATCCATACATATAAGCATGACACACCTCACATGATATGCATCCATACACCATAAGAATTAAATAAGATGAACACATCATATCAAATTTGTATCTGTATCATATATATATATAAAATGAATGTCATGGTATAATATCTAGATCAGTGTATGTATATTGATTATAAATATAGTATCCACGAGGCTATCAAAAAGGATCCCATGAATGTATATTTGTGTCAAAGAATGGGGAAACAAAATCAAAATGTGTATGTACACTCGAGCTAGCCCTGATGGTTGCTCCCCTCTCCAGCTTGCCTCTCTGGCTAATCCTTAGCCCTGGGTTGTGCATCACTCTGTTGTGAATAGTCAGGCTGTCCAAGTGGTGCTGACACATCTCTATGATAATGTATCCTATAATAGGCTGCCTCAGTCACAACCTCTCTATATAGCTTGGCAGATACAGTCCTACTTTGTGTCACCACTATCATCACCTCTAACTGTTGGTGGTGACCAATCTCTTGATCTCGCTTGATAGTCACAACCTGTACCTGCTTCTTGGCATGATATATCTTTGAAGTAATGGCCATAACTTACTACCTAGCCTAGTCCCACTCAGCAGTAATCACCAAAATCTATTGGTGGGCCTGATCCCACTCATTTGTGATAGCCTACACTTACTATTGTTGCTGTTGAATCTATATGTCTTGAGGATTAGGTGGTGTACATTGTGCTACCTACTGTTGTGTTTCCTAGTGGTGTGTTACCTACTAATACATTAGCTGATGCTAAACAAGAGGCTATTGTCCCATTGGTGGAGCTCCTAGAATTTGTCCATCTTGGCCATCCTAGCCACCATGTCCCTTAACTCTGCCCTTGCCTGCTCCCCTCCCTCTGGGTATCCCTCATGGAAGAGCACCCACTAGATCTGTCAACCTCCAAGGGGGTGTAAACCATGCATCATAAGTAAGCATTTTTTGTTTGATTTCCTAACCCTAATCATATGCCCATGGCTAAGCTACCAACAGTTTGAAACCCTCCACCACCTCTGGAGCTAGGATAGTGGGTCCCCATGTGGGAACCTCTCGAGAAAATCTAGCTAAAATGACTCTATATGCATCATCGAGCCTATCCTATTGCTCACCAAACTGTTGAGCCACTTTTTCTAGCAAGTATCGCTCTATGATGGTGTGCTCTTGGACCTACATGTACCATGTATGTCTAGCAAAAAAAACTATTGAACGTCATCATACCATGTTGGCATCTATAGCTAGGGTCACCATCTAAACACTGTCATATCATCTAGTACCCGCCACCAGTACAAAAAACCAAGTTTCCCTGTGTGTTGTAGCATAATGGTACCTCTATACCTCCAAATCATAGGATCATCTAGCTCAACATTGACCATCTACACAATCGACTGGAGCACAACAATATGCTCCCAAGCCCAAATGTGAATCAAGGTCATCTCTGCACTAATGGCTCTACTGTGACAGTAGAAAAATTCATGCATATCATGATATAACGAGGCCAACATCACCAACCCCCATGCAAATAATTTCATCCTATGAATCATCATGTGCCATGCTAAGCCCCATCTTGGGCTGAATCCTTTGCTCTGTCGGTTTGGAGCAACCAAACCTGAAATGATGGTTGCAATGATCAATTAGAATGTGTGCATGTGACCCCCATATGCCTCGAGGTCAATCTGCAAAGTTACTAGAATGATGGTCTCCATCTCCATCACCTCATGACAAGAATTATATCCTACATCAACATCATAAATCACCCACTCACCATGTAATGAAAAACATAGAATCTTACATACATCCTCTAATGTCACCATCACCTCACTAGTGAGAAGGTGAAACAATGAGGTCTCACTGTACCATCTCTTGCAAACAATCATCATAGCTAGATGTGTCTAGGCGATGGGCGCATATGCAATGTACCATAAGCCGATATCTCCTAGGTTCTCCTAGCACAACTCAGAAAAATCACCTAGTCTCTCCAAAAATGTGGGATTGTACTCACACATCAACGGTGGAATGACCTCTTGCACTCATGAAGCGCATGATGTCAAAATTTGAGAAAAAATGACTCATTTTTGAATTTTTAGCTCTAAAATGACAATAGTATCACTATATTTAAAATTTTGAATTTTGACACCTTAAGGCATTTCAAATTGCAAATTGCAAATCGTGTCACCATAGACATATGAATCGTAATTTAAACTTTGGATACCCTAACCCTAATTTTCAAATTGGGAAGTGTGTAACTAGATACACATGTGTCACAATTTAAAATTGGAAACCCTAATTCTAAATTGTGAACTATGTCGCCAAACAAATATGCATCACTAAAATAATTTTAGCATCGTCGATTCGTAAATGGGCATCGCTATATAGCGATGCCGCCAAATTTTAAATTCTAAAGTGGAATAAATGCATCAAAAAGTCAAATTTCAAATTGATTTTTGAGTTACATACTGATGGTCTTGAGCCTGGAATCCACTTATACTCTTGAACCTGGTTAGAAATGTGTCATGGGAGTTCTCATTGTGCCATTTCATTAGAGGGTCAAAGCTCAAATTGCAAGAATTACTTAAGGTGTGAATACACAAATGAATTGAAAGTGACCCTTCTTGGCTTATTTATACATCAAAATTAGGGTTTTTTGCCCTAATTTTAGCTTGAAGCTAGGGTTTATCATCATTTTCACCAATTTTTCCAATTTGGAGCTTATTTTGCATCATTTTTTTGTGTTTTGACATAATTTTGGCATCCCATAGCCCTTCTAGACCCCTAGGGCAACTTTTAACCTTTGTCGAGAAATCAACCCAAAATTCAAAATTTCCAATTTCTCAAGGGGGCAAGGAATAAGCTTAATCTTTTAGTAGTGGGGCATCTAAAAAGTTAGAAAATTAGAATTTTTTTATTTAAGCAGTAGTGTTCATCCGATGAGCATTAGTCTTTGAATCGAAGCAACAGGTACCTCACTTCAAAGAGGGGCAAAATGAAGACACTAAAAAAATGTCTTGAATGATATCATACACTCGAATCAGGTATACTAACATTATTTCCTCTTGAAACCCATCCTATTTTTACTTAATTGATTGGATTAGCCAAGCTAATTAATTAATTGCATCATTTGCATCTATTAACTTAATTCATTTAATCAGGTTAATTCACCCCCTTTCATGCTAACTGTGCGAACCCTTTTCCTAGTACCTGCAAAACAACATGAATAAACAAGTTAGACAAGGAATTACAAGTATAAAGAAGGATTCCCCATGAGATTCATTAACATAGCTCAAATTAGGAAGCAAATGATTAAAAAAATAATGAAATCACAAAAACAAGATTAAATCCTAATTAAGCAAGCAAACTCTTAATCCCATGGGGGAATTGGTGCCAATTTGATGTGAAAATTGGCCCTTTTCTAATCCCTAAGATGCAAGTTGATGATGGTTGGAGATTGTTGATCCACTTTGGTGAAGAATGTGATAGCTCCAAGCCTAAAATCTGCAATAACCTAGCTAAGAGCTCAAATGATGGATAGAAATGGCTAAGTATTTTAGCATGGTAACTTTGCTTGGATTGTGGATGATAAAATGAGGAGAGGAGCTCTTCATTTATAGGATTTCAAGATGGATGAAAGCCCAAATTTGAGCAATGTGGGACTAAGATTGGACAAATGAGAAGAAGACACTTGTCAAGCTATGAATGGATGATGGATGTGCAAGATTTGGGGTTTATGCCAATAAATGCCAATATTTGAAATTCAAATTTGTTGAAATGACATGTAAGAGGGAAGGGAAAAATGCAATAAATGCCACTTGGCTCAAGGCAAAAGACATGTAAGAGAGAGATATTGCCTTGTTGGATGTACATGTTGACTTGGAATTTTTGAATTCAAATTGAGAGAATATTCCAAAAGATGCCATGTGAGGGAAAATAGGGATTTAATAAATGAATTAAATCTATTTTCATGTGCAAGTTGCATTATCTAGAGGATGTGACATGTGATTAGATTAAATTAATCAAGGGTTTAATTAATTTAACAAGAGATTATATGATGTGACTTATTTGACTTAGATTTATGGATTAATTTAAATCAAATAAGAGAGGAATATGGTAAAGATTAATTAAATAAGGATTCGATTTATTTAATTAAAGGAGATGATGTTAAATTAAATCAAATAAGGTTTTAATTTATTTAATTTAATAGATGGAATTTAGAGATTTAATCAAATAAATTGATTATTTAATTAAATAGGGATAATTAGATCAGGTGGATTGATTTAATTAACAGGAGAAAGTGACTTAATTAGATAAAGTAATTTATTTAATTAAGATATGAATATTGATGAATTTAATCAGATAGGGGAATTTGATTAAATGGTTAGATCAAAGGATGATTCAGGAAGGAACGATGTTAATAAGTCAGGATCGAATGCACGATGTCAATTAGTATATTTTGCGTGTCTACATTTTTCCCCTCTTTGAAGCAATGCACTTGTTGCGTTGGTTCAAAGAATAACTGATCTTGATTAAAGCCAAAAGATTTTTGATATTTAAAAACTTGCGCCACTACTATCTAGCGATAGAAAACATGCCATTATAATGCCCCCTCGAGAGATTGGATGAAAATTTCAATTTTTGGGTGATCTCTCGAAAAAAGATGACAAAGTGCCTGACACGTCCGAAAGGGGTACGGAAGGCTAAAAACATGTCTAAATGCAATAAGATGATGAAAAACAAGCCTCAAACAGAAAAAGATAGGTTCAGAGGACCGAAACCCTAGCAGGACATCCCTAAAGGGTCAAAAAACCTTAATTTTTAGGCTTAAAAGGGGCCCAAGGGGTCACTTTCAAGTCATTTTCACACACCTCCGCTAGCAAACCTTGAGATTTGAGCTTTGACCCTCTAGTGATATGGCGCAATGATAGCTTCCCCTACACATTTTAGACCGAGTTCAAACCTACTAGCAGCCACCAGGTATCGAGGCACCAATATGTGGTCCCTACTGAAGCTTAATTTTTTCATTTGATGCATTTATTACTAGCTTTTAAGTTGAGATCGCTTCCAGTGGTGCACTTTTAGCGCTGCTCGGTGTTCAAAGTGCACTGCTAAGACCATTTTTGTGCCACAACAATGTTGTTTATCATCGTAGCGGTGCAGTCCGGAGTTTAGAAACTCCATCGCTGGGCTCGGGCTCGACGGTTCGGTTTGACCAAAGTGTGTCGCGGCGGTGTCCTTTTCACATAAATTGCGATGCTGGGGCCTAAACTGTGTCGCGGTGGCCCTGTTTAGCCCAATTTGGGTCCAGCGTCAGAGTTTGAGAAAACTCAAACTACGACGCCTTCACAAACTATGCTGCTGGATGCAAGTTTGGAGCGCTGGGTCAGGATTTTTTTAGAAATTTTTAACATGCTGGCTTTCCCTGATGTAGGACGGGCCTAGGGAGCTTTATTCTCAGGTGCACCGATCGCAGGACTTGGCGAGCATCCTATGGGACTTGAGCGACCGAGACCAAGATCGACTGGGGGTCGCATGACTATGGCACATTGCGTACACAGCGCCCGTGCGTACACACCTCGGGATGCTGTTGGCACTGGCTGAGAGGTGGCACAGTGAGACCTCGTTGTTTCATCTCCCCACTGGTGAGGCGACAGTCACATTGGAGGATGTCTAGCAGATACTATGATTGCCCATTCATGGCCATCGGGAAATCCACAACATGGAGGAGGGACGTGAGTGTTGTAGTAGAGTCCTTGCCACTCGAGACGTCATCTACTACGAGGGGCAGATTGAGCTAGAGAGGTATAGGGCTATAGCACCTCCCTTCTGTTGGGCCGTTGCAGTGATTATTTTTGGTTTGGTTGCCCCAGACAGACGAGGGTGATATTTCAGTCTGGGCTAGGGATACTGCTGGGAGAGGATGGTCAGGGACAGGCCGATTCGGTTTGCATGGGGACCCGTCCTGTTGGCCTCACTCTACAGGGACCTCCATGAGTATGTTTACATGGATGGCCGATCACTAAGAGCTGGAGTGACCCTCCTTTACATTTGGATGTGGGAGCATATCTCCGTGCTACATCCACGGGTTGTGCCAGTTCTGATGGGGGCAGATGATGCCCTCGTAGCTCAGTACCGAGGCGGTGTGTCCTTCACACACACTGGAGAGCAGAGGATCCCCTACTGGAGGCGGGTCCTAGACAAGATGGTCGTGTTCACTTGGCGTCCCTACCTTGGTTGGCCCGGATGGGCTGACGATGCTGCTCACCTTTTCTATTGCCGCCAGGACCGATATATGCAGGGCCGGGAGCACACGATGATTGAGAGATACCTGCCCAGGTGTGTACATCATCAGTTTAGGGAGCCCCAGGATCGGCCAGATGATGGTTATGTGGCCATCTTTGCACGGAACATGACATAGATAGCATGGGGGCCTGACATTCCTACAATAGAGGCAGTCGATAGCTTTCGGCAGCTAGTAGCCCTACCGTGGGTTTATGATCAGGGCCCAACAGATCTAGGCACTACACAGGCCTACAGAGACTGGTTCAGACCTCCACTCTGATTGACCATTCCTAGAGAGGATCCAGAGGCACACAGGGTCAGAGGAAGGGTCAGAGGACGAGGGAAAGGGCGAGGACCCCAGATTGAGATCCGACAGGATCCACCATTAGTGCCCCCAATTCCACCTGGTCACGGGGATGTCCCGCGTGATGGAAAGCAAGAGAACTCCAAATTATTCCTACCACCACGGTTGTACAACCAAGAGGGTAGGTAGATGGACGATGCCTTGATCCTACGCCATGTGAACATACGTAGTGATGACTGAGAGGGATTCAGGCATCGGCCGAGACTGCAAAGGGTCCACAGACAGCCTTTTCAAGTAGAGTTATATAAGTGTTTCGCAGCTAGGCCGATGACAACAGATTGAGTATGATCAGCCTCTCCTAAGGTAATCGCTTCGATGAGATCGCATGCAGAGGCTAATTCAGAGACGGAGCAATACTATATTGAGCCTTATCATCATTCCGCCCCGAGCAAATCAGTCCCTAGAGTATTCAAAGCTGCCAGCCAAAGACCACCGAGGGCTATGACAGGCCAGGGCAGTATCTTCACGGATCGATCATGATCCGATGATACACATTATTCTTTTGTGCCCTCTATGGGCTCCTTTTGATAGCCCGGATGGCTGCTTTTGTACCTATTGACATATATGTACAGTGATCCGATTGATTTTTTTTTTGTACTATGACAGTGATCTTGATGATATATATGAGCCGATTTGGATGAGATGTGATGTATCTTTGTATGCATGGATGGTTTATTTCTATATGCTCTGCAGTCCTGCTTTATGTATGTATTTATTTCTAATGATATATGCGATGCCATGATGTTATGATGTTATGTATATGATGATTTATTTTATGTTAATGCAATATGTGATATGGATTTGATTTATGGTATATGCAATGATGTGTGTAATAATGCTTAATTATGATATGAAATATGTTGCGATGATCATGATATGATGCGAATGGTTTTATCCTAAATGATGTATGTGATGCAATGATATGTTGATGCTTATATGTCTATTTGCTTATGATTATGCAAAAATGATGATGGAATGCTTTTGTATATGCTATGTGATGGAATGTTTTTGTATATGCTATGTGATGGAATGCAATGGGTGAAATGTGATGACATGTATGCACCTATTTATGAAATTTTTTTATGATGAACCATTTATATGATGATTAAAATGCAATGTGGATGTTTCCTATATGATATTTTTATGCAGTGTATATGATTTCTATATGATGTGTTTATGCAAATGTGCTTAATGATTTGTGGGTGCAGGATCAATGATGGTGATGGTGATGGTGAGCAACTGTCATAGTACCTTGTTAGTGCGGTTAGAAAGAAGAGAAGAAGTCATTTCAATAAGACGCAAGATGACACAAATGATGATGATGATGATTACTTGCCGAGGAATTGGGTTTTTCAAAGGGCCAAATTTTCTTATTTTTTGATAACACATGTGGTACGATGCATCAAGGTATAGAAAACCAGGATGGCATGGTACCTAGTGTGATGGACTTTGACACAACAATCAGATAGGAGTATTTTGTTCACACTTGACATATGGAAACCTTGCTAGGACATACCTAACAAAGCAAGTATTCGCCAAGTTATTTTACGAGAACGTCCAACAAGCACAGCAAACAAAAGATAATGATCGTTGCCCCATTCCTATTTCTCTAAATCCGCTGTTTTGGGATATCATCAAGATTTCCTTGGAATGAGTGCAAAATAAGACAAGTTAAAAGATAAAGACCAAGTAAACAAACAAACTGATGCTCTTCAATACCGCTAACGAAAAGAGGATATGTTTTCTAAGATGATAAGCGAAACTTATTGCCAAAAGATAATGCCCATTGTAGGAAGGATTCATCCTAGGACATGTTAGTAGATGGTGGCACGTCATTTCGTTTACAAGGGATGATTGATATGTGACCATTTCAGATGATACGTTATTGATACGAAGAGACGACCAACTTGCTTACACACTTGACCTAGATTTTAAACTTGATGCTTTTGAGTTCTACTTTTAATCTGCTAGACTTGCTTCTGACTGTTTTACCAAAGATTGAGGATGATGACCAATTTATTATGAATGTTTGATTATTGTGGGTGCAAGCAAGATGAGGTGGATGGATTTTTTCAAATATTTGGATGTTTTTGGAGTTTTGCAATGTTTTGAGGCTATTTTTGGTATAAATGTTTTCAAATGTTTTGATTTTCGATTTTCCAATGTTTTTGGGATTTTCTGAGATTTTGACCAAGAGACTAACCTAAAGGCCTATGCTAGGGGTCTCGAGGGCTAATCGACATATTAGCCTTGCCTACGTTATACACACAGAGACCACGTAGTTCGAACGATGTCGTGACCGATTTACAGATAATGATGTACATGATGAGATGTCAGTTTATTATGATAGACTCCTATAGGACTGACCTAAATGTCTCGGGGGATGATCAAAGATTAGCCTTGCCTACGTTCAAGCTTAGAGATGACGTAGTTCGACCAACAACTCTATTTTTTGAATTTTTGACTGACCTTTTGACTTATTTTTAGATTTTAATATGTTTAGATTTTTTTTGGATTTTGTGTTTTTCTGATGTTTTTGGATTTTGTGTTTTGAAGATTTTAAGATCATACACGAATCCGATCCAATGAGAATGTTCCCCCAGCGTGATGCAATAGACTACCCTGATAAAGGCAGGACAAACTGACCTTGAGAATGGGCCGAGTAGTACTAGGAGGGCTCGCGATACGAAAACAGGACCAAGCTATGGTGCAGATGTGAGTGGATGAATGATGGATGGAGATTTGATTGCGATGGATGGTGGACATGTAATGGATGAATGATGCCAAACAAGCCACAAAGATTCTAGTGGATGGGAAGTGCTTATTTACACAAGGCGCCTATTTGCAAGTTTTCCCCGAGGTACTTGCCCAAAGTGCCACCAAAGTGGTTTTCACTAGAGGACAATTTTTCTCTTTACTATTTTTTTAGATTTTGCTTTTTTGATTTTTTTTGTTATTGACAAGATGCTTTGCCGTTTTTGCCAAAGTAACCATTTTTTCAGGAGATTTTCTGATGTTTTGGATTTTTTTGGTTCTATACCTTGAAAGATTTAGGCATAACACTTTTTGAGATGGGAGCTATTCATGGGCTCCTGCAGAGGTTCCCATTCGGGTGTTGATAACTGATATGCCCCTGATTTATAGCTTGCTGTGATGACAAAAGGTCCTAATAAATTAGGTTCAAACTTTCCTTTGCTGCTGGGGTTTGGGACATTCTTCTGATTTTCTTTTAAGACCAGTTCTCCGACTTGGAAAGTCCTGCTTTTGATCTTCTTATTGTAGCTTCGTCTGAGTCTATTCAGATAGACTTGCAAATGATTTAAAGCATCTATGCATTTCTCATCCAGTAGCTCTAGCTCGTTCAATCTTGACACTCGATAATCTTCATCCGTGATGAGGTTTTGCAGTGATATCCTGAGGGATGGGAGCTCGATCTCAATGGGGAGTACCGCTTATGATCCGTAGACCAAGGAAAAGGGAGTGGCACCAGTGGGTGTATGGATGCTGGTTCAATAAGCCCAAAGGGCGGGATTAAGTTGCAAATGCCAGTCAAGACCTACGTCATTGATTGTTTTCTTAAGGATTTTCAAGATTGTTTTGTTTGTGGCTTCTGCTTGGCCATTGCCTTGGGGATAGTACGGGGTGGAAAAATGATGTTGGATTTTGAATTTATTGCATAAGTCACGAACTTCCTAATTTTTGAATGGTGTCCCATTATCTAAGATAATGGCTTGTGGAACACCATAGCGACATATGAGATAGTTCAGGATGAACTTTGAGATATGCTTTCTAGTGATATACATCATGGGTATGGCCTCCACCCACTTAGTAAAGTATTCAGTTGTGGTTATGATAAACTTGTGGCCGTTGGATGAGGTGGGTGTGATTTTGCCAATGATATCGAGTCCCCACTGTGAGAAGGGCCATGGCGTGACGATGGGATGGAGCTCTTGAGCTAGAGCATGGATGAGGTCTCCATGTTGTTGACATTGTAGACATTTTCTGGCATGATCATGTGCTTCCCATTCCATTGTGGGCCAATAATACCCCATCCTCAACAATTTCTTGGCTATGGTCATTCCAGTCAAGTGTGTGCCACATATGCCATTATGAACTCGGTTAGAGCTGTTAATGCCTCCTTAGCATTTAGACATCGTAGTAAGGTACCTTCTATGCTTCTATGGTATAAGGTATCACGTAGGATCACAAATCTGGATGCCTTTTTGATAAAGGTTCATTTTAGGCTTAATGGTAGGTCAGCGGGTATGGCTCCTATGTGAAGATATGTATAGGTCATGATACCAAGGATTTCTAGGACCAATGATTACACACACATTTTCTAATTTTGGTACCTCGAATGTGGGAATGAGAAGCTACTCAATCAGAAACTCATATTTCAGCATGTTGTGAGGGATGTCTAATAGAGACCCTATTGTCGCCATAGCATCTGCTACTCTGTTGTTGGTTCTTGGAATCTGCTCGAATGTTATGTCTATGAAGGACTCCTTAAGGGTCTCCACCAATTTCTTGTATGGAGTTAGTTTGTCATCCTTAGTTTGATATTCATTATTGACTTGATTTATGATCAACTGAGAGTCTCCATACACCTTGAGCACTATGATGTTCCATTGCACCGCTATCTTGAGACCTATAGTCAAAGCCTCATATTCCGCTATGTTGTTAGTGCAAGGGAATGCCAATTTGTATGACTTTGGTATGCAGTATCCTTGTGGGGTGATGAAGAAGACACTAGCTCCTGATCCATGTTGTGTATATGAACCATCGAAGTATAGTTTCCAATGATTAGCTATGTTGAGGTTAAAGATGGATTCGTTTGGAAATTATGAGACAAGAGGATTCTCAGAATAAATAGGTGCTTTTGCTAGTTGATCTGCGATGACCTATCCCTTGATTGCTTTTCTTTCCACATACTCGATGTCATACTCTGATAGTATCATTACCCATTTTCCATTCTTCCTGTTAACATTGCCTTTGATAAGAGATACTTGAGGGGATCAATTTTTGTGATGAGTTTTATCTTGTGTGCCAACATGTAGTGTCTGAATTTTTGGGATGCAAACACTATTGTGAGGCATGCTTTCTCAATGAATGAATAGTTTAACTCATGCCCAACCATTGTCCTGCTAATGTAGTAGATAGCCATCTCCATTTCATTTTCATCGTGTTGGGCTAGGAGAGCTCCTAGAGCTACTGCTGTTGCTGACACATATAATATTAGTGGCTTCTTTGGGATAGGTGGCATTAAGACTGGCGGTGTCAGTAGATATTCCTTAATCTTGTTGAATGCCTCTTCACATTTTGTATCCTATTTGTATGCTACCCCCTTGTGGAGTAGGTGGGAATATGGATTCTGCTTGTTTGCGAGTTGTGCTATAAATCATTAGATGGATTGAAGTTGGCCTTGGAGACCTCTCAGTTGTCTTAGTGTCTTTGGTGCTTCCATCTTGAGGATCGCTTTCACTTTTTCTGGATCTACCTCAATACCCCTCATGGAGACTATGTATCCTAGTAGTTTACCTGATTGTACATCGAAGATGCACTTCTTAGGGTTTAGTCTAACTTTGTATTCTTCCAGTCTGTCAAAGATAGCACTTAGGTTTGCTATATGATGTCTTTTTCCAGACTTAGCTAAGATGTCATCAACATAATCCTCAACTATTTTATGTATCATATCATGGAAGATCAATGTCATATCCCTTTGATAGGTTGCTCCTGCGTTCTTCAGGCCGAATGGCATCATGTTCCAGTAGTATGTCCCCCATGGACAAGTGAATGCCATCTTGTGTTGATCTTCTTTTGCTATCATGATCTGGTTATATCCCGAGAATCCATCCATTAGTGATAGCATCTCATGCCCTGCTGTCATGTCTACTATCATGTCGATGTTGGGAAGCAGGAAATCATCTTTTGGACATGCCTTATTCAAATCTCTGAAGTCTGTACATATTTGAATGGCTCCGTCGGGTTTTGAAACATGTACTAGATTTGAGACCCATTCTAGATAATCAATTGGTCAAATAAATCTTGCATCTAACAACTTTTTGAGTTCCATTTTGACCAATAGAGCGATTTGGGGATGCATTTTGCGAAGCTTTTGTTTGACAGGTTTTGCTTCTGGATATACAGCTAGATGATGAACCACAGTCTCTAGATCAAGCCCTGGCATATCAGCATAACTCCATGCGAAGTTTATTTGTCTTTTCCTTAGGAATGCTGCTAGGAGTTCTTGCTCTTCTGATAATAGTGATTCTGCATAGAATGTGATATGTGGGGTCTCCTCTGTTCCTAAGTTGACAGGATTGCATTTTTTGGCCAAGATTGCTAATTTCTCCTGATGGATAGCTCTTAGGGGAAGATTGAATCCTTCATCCTCGGGCGCCTTAGAGAGGTTTTGATCGTTGGATACATCCTTTATTTTTACTTTTGTGTTGTTGGAGAGTGCCACAATGTGGTTTTCACTCAAGGACTTGGATTTGATTCTTAATTTCTCACTTTTGCAACTGAAGGATTCAATCGTCTCCCCATAATAGGCCTATGTGTCTAATTCCATTATAAACCCTGCCTTATGGTCTCCATCTGGAATGTTATCCCTCAATCCCATGAATTTTGAGAGTGCTTCATCATTTTTGAATGTGTCGAGAACTGGTGGTCCTCGTTGGTCATAATCGATCAATTGGGGATACACTAGGCCGATTTCATGATCTTGATGGTTGGGCTCAAAATACAAGGTACTGATCATGTAAAGGGTGGTGTCCTTAAATAACCTAGGTAGGTTGGTCAAGGCATCTTCATCATCGCTACTAACATAGGGCTCAGTTATGAAGTTGTGTGTTGCTGCTTGTGACCATTGGTGAGTGTATTTGTACTAGTATTGGTTGAGGAGAGTCATTAACTGCTCTAACCGAAGGACCTTGGCCATGTATGGTTATCCTTAGAGGGGTACATCCAAGGCCAAGATTTGTTATGGGTCGCGTCTCTGGTATGATGGGTATTATAAGGCCATTATCATTATGTCCCAATCTTTGATTTCTTTCATAACCCATTGCTAGCATCATTTGTAGGCCCTTGCTTGTCTCATCCATTGGTAATTTAGGTGTTGGTCTTTCATCTCGATACAACATGTGAGAAGGATCTGCTTCAATAACTTCCCGACCAAGGTCTTCCCAGCTTGTGAATTCAGGATAATTTTCAAGATTCATTCGTGATGTGGAAGCTTGATTTTCTTGTGGGCACCCCCATGATCTAGGAGATTGTGGTAGCTCTCCTATCACAAAAGCATTATTAGGGAGTTTTTAGCTTCCACAACCATCCTCTTTGATGATGAGCTTGATTTCGGAGATGGTGGGGATGGTGGGAATGGTGGGTGTCTTTGTCGCAGAAGTGGATGTGAGAGTGGCGGGGTCGATGTATGATATGGATGGGCCCTCATCATTCTTTGGTACCTGGGGGATTTTATAATATTTGGCCTCAAGATTTTTGCAATATGAAAATGGTTCAGGATCTCCATGGATGGTAACCTCTTGTCCATTATGTGTGAATTTCACAAATGGGTGGAAGGTTGATGCTACGGCTTTCATCGCATGGATCCATTGGCATCCCAGGAGGATGTTATATGGTAAATCAAGGTCCAAGACCTGACAGGTAGTTTCCATGAGTGTTGGCCCTACTTGGATAGGGAGTTTAATCGTGCCTTGAGACACTCTTTCTTGATCATCGTATGCTCTTATCATGATACCTTTCCTTTTGTCAATGGAATCTTTTAATATTTTTAACTGCTTGATGAGGCTGAGAGAACAGATGTTCAAACTTGCACCTCCATCTACCAGGACTCTTTTGATTTTTCTCTTTTTTACAATGGCTTCCAAATGAAGTGTGTGATTATGATATGGTTGGGTGGGAAAATATTGGTCAGAAAACATTAGGAGATTAGGTGTTATGATATTTCCAACCATAGCTTGGAATTGTTTCGTATCAAGGTCTGCGGGAACATTGGATGAGGCTAATGCTTCCTCAAGAATTTTCCTATGGGACAATGATATTTTCAACAACTCCATGATGGAGATGTGTGTTGGTGTTCTCTTGAGTTGATCCACAACATTGTAACAATGTGGAATAGATCTAGATGAAAGGACTCTATTTGGTTGGGTTGATCCTGTGATGGTGACTTTGCCGCCTCTTATGGTGACTCCACAATCTTCGGCATGGGCGCCCTTGATAGTGATGACCATGCAATGTTCATTTAGGGAGGCAACAACTGTTTCGTACACATGATTTACACTACCCTTACCTTTATTGTTTTTATTTCCTTTGTTGCCATGATTCGGCATCGGATTCGTGTATATCTGAAGGTCCTGATTTCCCGTAGGTTGTTCCACGTTTATGATTCACTTATCAATGAGATCTTGGATGATGTTTTTGAGTCTCATGCAATTGTTTGTGGTGTGACTTTTGATTTTGTGGAATTCACACAGTTGATTCTCATTATACCAAGGTGGTTTCACATCGGGTTCTTGGTAATTTTTGAATGTAGGTGCTTTGATGAGTTTTTCGTTGATCAACCTTTTCATGATGTCCTCAAGTGGTTCTCCCAATGTGGTGTATTTTCGTTTGGGATATGTTTTGCGTTGTGGTGGTCCCCTTTGGTCATTGAGATTATTGATGGTTGGATTGTTGTTTGTGTGATGGGTGTTTTGATTTTGTGTTTTGATTTGTTGTGTGGGTATGTTTTGACAAGGGCCACTAATGACCACCTTGGCATCGACAACACCATCTTTAGTGATGTTTTTGTTTCTTTCCCATGTTCGAGGTTTGTCATTGTAATTAGATGGTGGGCGGTTGTTTTGCTGCTCATGATATGATGTTGATTTAGCAGGTTGAGTCACAAGGGCTCTTTCGATGCTAAGCGCTTTGGGGATCAACTGATCGTATGTGGTGATGCCATGAACCTTAAGATGAAATTCCAAGTGGCCTTCAAGGCTAGCTATGATAGTGCAAAATTTTTGTTCCTCCAGCATGGTCCACTTGCTCCTATTGGCCTTGGATCGCCATCGTTGAAGGAATGAAGCAAAAGTTTCATTCTTTCCTTGTTTTAGAGCATATAGTTCTTCGAGACTAACATCCATTGCAATATTACATGCGTAGTTCCTGATGAATGCATCCCTAATTTCCTGGAATGTTCTAATGCCTGAAGGTAAGCTAGAGAACCATTCTATGGTAGGACCTACCAAGTTTCTAGGAAATAGCCACATCAGATATGTATCGTCATATGCGACTTCCATACAATGAACCTGGAATTCCATGATGTGATCTTCAAGGTTTCCCATCCCTTGATATTTATCAAATTTGGGGATTTCTAATCCTTTAGGGAATGGTTTCATTTCCAATCTCCTATCAAATGGGTAGGGAGACAAGTTGCTTGGTGTTTTGGTTGTTCGCCCTGATTGAAGGTCAAGCACTTATTGCGAGAGCAACCTGATTTGTGTTGTGACATCATTTTGTGGATCAGGGGGTGGGATGAAGGTGTTTTGGAGTGTTCCAATCGTGTTTTGGGTTGGTGAGTTGATTGGTGTGTTGTTTGACATGTTGTTCAATGGTATGTGTATGTTCTGTCGAGCTAGGTAGGCTTCGACTTGCTTTTGTATGAACAACGCTTGTTGTTGGTCTTGTTGTTGCGCCAGGATTTGTGCTTGTTGTTGTGCTTGTTGTTGTTCCAACAACACTTGTTGTTATGCTTGTTGTTGTTCCAACAACGCTTGTTGTTGGGCTGCTAATTCTACTGCTTCTTGTTGCTCTTGATATTGCTTTAAGGCTTGTTGATATGCTTGCAATTGTGCTGCTTGTGCAAGAAGTTGTGCTTGTGCTTGTGCTTGTTGTGCTTGATATTGAGATTGTGCTTGGGCTTGTGCTTGTGTTGCTTGTTGTTGCAATAGCGCTTGTGCTTTTCCAACGTTGTGTGTTTGTAATGCTTGAGCGGCTTGCTGTTGTTGTTGTTGTAATAAAGCTTGGGCTTGTTGCACTTGTTGTGCTTGTTGCGCTTGTAAGGCGGCTTGTGCAACTTGGGTAGCTTGTGCAACTTGAGCAACTTGTTGAGCAGCTAGGTATACGGATTTTTGTTTCTGCACTTGTTGATATCCTCGTTGAAAAGTGGCTTGCAATGTTGTATTGTATTGATTTGATGTGGTGAACGTTGGTGGTGGTGGGGGTGGTGGTGGATTTGGAATGGCATTCATAGTGGTGGTGAATGATGATGTTGTGTTGATTATTTGATTGGTGGATGGTGTTGTTGATGTGGTAGTTTGAGTGATGAGTGGCATTGTTGATGTAATCATGTTTTGTGATGTTATAAGGGTGTTCGTGATTGCTTGTGACAAATTTTGGGTGTTTGGTGCAATGTTTTGATTGATGGTTGGGATATAGGTTTGATTGATATTTGGTAAAGGGGGAAGCCCTAAACCAAGGAGTGGTGTGGATGACAATGGAAATGGTGGAAGTGGTGGAAAGGTAAGGGGTGCAAGCCCTTGTGAAAATGTTGTGGTGTTGAATATGCCCCCTGGTCCGAACATATCTCCCTCCTCTTGTGGATTTGTGATAAGAGAAGCTTGAGGTGTGGTGTAAAAGAATGATGATGATGGATCGTGATAGAAAGTGAGAGGAACATCCTTTTGTATTGGGTTTTCGAGGATGGTTTGTTCCAAGGTGGTGATTGCATCCAAGTTTTGATTATTAACAAGGGGGTGTGTTTGAATTGCATTGAGAAATGTACTTCCCTTATTAACGTTGGGTTGGGTAGGAGCAAGAGATGTTGTGATTTGTGGAATGTTTTGGATGATGTTTTGTGATGGGGGTGTGGATGAAATGGGTATGGTGGATGAGATTGGAGGAAATGACATCTCCACTATGGTGCTCATATCAAAATCCGATGGCAAGTTGGCCCCTTGTTTTGCTAGTTCAAGCATGTACAATGAAGGGTTGAGTTTCATCATGATATTGACAATCTTATGGTTTTCTAGATTTTGAAGCATTTCCGTTATTTCATCATGAGACATTCCAAAGTGGAGGTCTTCTCCTTGAGCCTCTTCTTGTGGGTTTTGTGAGAGAGTCAAAGGATTGCTTGATTCGGTGGTATTTTCAACATTTGTTTGGCTAAGATCGCTTGAAGCAGGTGTTTCCTTGTTGGCTTCCATGCTTTTCTTGTATTGAGATCTAGTTTGAACCATAAAATAAGGACCAATTCCTTAAGAATAGGAGGTGAATCTCTTGATTCTTTGGATTGATTCCTATTCTAAGTCCCAAAGTAGAAATTTCTAGGATATCTTGAGGATCAAAAGATTGATGTGATGATGATGTAAAAGTTGAATGATGTGGATGTTATGATCTTTTGGTAAGTATTGAAGGAGATGCTATGCTTTTGGGACTTTTTGATGATTTTTTGATTTTTTGATTTGTTCCTTGATTTTGATTTTGATTTTGATTTTGAATTTTGAACAAATAGTCCCTAAGATGTTTGATGATGATCTAAGGGATAAATTTGATCAAAGGATGATAATTTGAATATTTGTGGGAAAGAAGGATGCATCTACCCACTCCTATCCAAACAAGATATTTGTCTCACTAAGTACATGAAGGATTCATCTACACACACTAAGCTGGACAAAATGATTTTGATGATTTTGACTAAGTATATGCAAAAGGATGCATCTATACATACCTAGCCAAAAGTGATTTTGATGGTAATGTTTTCAAGGACTCTAATCTCAAAGGTTTGATGATTTTGATGATTTCCCAAAAGCCTAATATCACAAATGATTTCAAGATTTTTCCAAAAGGTGATTTGTGAGGTGATGCTTGTTTTTGAGTGTTTTGAAGGATGAATGAAAAAGATTTTGATGTTTGATTTTGATCCTAAGATAAGCCTAAAGATGTGCACTTTGTTTGCCTAGACCTAGGTATTGAAGAGCATGTAAATGCTTCCTAAAGATCTTTGTAACCAAGAAATGATTTAATTTGAACACACATTTTTTGATTTTCAATCAATTTGGGATAATGAGTTTTCAACACACATATGAAAGTCCTTTTTGCTTAGCTTTGCTTAATGTCTTTATTTTTACCACAAAAACTTTCTTCAATTAGATTTTCAAACTAAGGTGTCCAATGTCTCAATTTTTTCAAACCCCACAAGATGTGGAAATTTAATGAACTTGAGGCAAAGATTTCATATTGTTTACTTAAGGAGACAAATTGAGATATAATCCAATGCTTAGAAACCTCTAAGGATGTAAATCCCAAGGGAAAGCAATAACATGTGGATTGAGTCAATTGTATTTGTCTTCAAAAGGGTTTGAAATTTGGATAATGTTAAGTGTTTGTTTTTGAGATGTTTTCGATCAAGCAATGCATTTTGTAACCCAAGAATAAGTAAAATCCTACGGATGTGTAAGACAATATTTGTTGGATTCCCACTTGGACAAGTCTAGCTACGCTTATCTCTAGCAAATGGTTAGATGCTTGACCCCACTGGCTCCCCTCCACAACACTCACTTATACGGGGCAGCCAAGCATCAAGACCCATGAAACTCCCATGGCATTCTTTCCATTTCTACTAGAAGACCGTAAAAGTGTGGGGCAGCTTCAGAATGACCGTTCTTGCACCAACAAATAGATTAAGGATTTTGGAAAATTCTAGCACATGGGTTCTAGTAAGGACTTTCCATTCGTAGGAGTTGACCCAACGTGGCAAGAATCCCCATTCGGATCTATCTTGTCGGAGTCAATAGCATGATATTGGCATTTGTTCCAATATCCACATTTATATCCTGGCTGGAAATACCCTTGGCTTTAGAGTGTTACCGATTGAGTCATTCCATTGGGTGAGTACTTTTTCCCCAAGGTAGGCCCTCTAAGATAAACAAAAGCAAGCAAAGATAAAATATGCAACTCGATCAATCTTTGATGGCACAAAGAAAGAGAATATATGCGAAAATGCCCCTACTCACACTCGCATATGATTTTGTTCATTTTTAAGCCCAAATTTTAAGTGTGGAGGTGATTGCTTTGTCTTAACCCAAAGTCATGGAAAAGGCCTTTTGATTCTCAAGATCGCTATAAAGCACGAGAGAAGCGCATACGTCCTTTTCCAATGGCTTTAGTCTAAGTAAGCCCTCACAAAAAACACAACTACACTTTTCCTTTTTAAATCCTCAAAGCAATATGTGAATTCATTTTATAGCACCAAATGAAGTGTGAGAAATTGCCTTGTTCAATTTGTTAAACCCCAAAACAAAATCTAGTAAATTGTGGGTCCTAAGATTCTTTTTGGTCCTTTTGCAAGAAATAAACAAAAAAGAATTCCTTTTAAACCCAAAATGAAAGCTAGTGTTCTAAGAAAAGAAGAAGATGACAAATTCCTAAGGAAGTGTTAAACAAACACTTAAGTGTTTAAAAACACTTTAATTGTGCAAAGTATCATCACCATGCTCCTCCTTCCTTTGCTTTCATTTTTTCCAACCTACAAATTAAAAAAATAGTTAGATTCTGGAAAAACACAGAAATTAAAAGCAAAAAATAGAGAAAAAAAAGAAATCATAAATTAAAACACGTGTTAAAAATTAGATTCTCCCTTTTGGCTGTTTCCCAATGTCGCAGTTTGTGAAGGTGTCGTTGTTTTTTCCTTCCAACGGTGTACTTTTAGCACCGCTTTACCATTCAGCGGCACTCTGTGTCAGGACAGAGAGCACGATTGCATCGTAGTTTTTGACTAGCATCGAAGTTTGTGATAGCGTCACTGTTTAATTTTTTTTTTGAAATTTCTCCAAGTCGACGAGTCCAGCGGCGGAGTTCAGAATTTGAAATTTTGGCGGGATGAGTCCAACAGTGCAAAAAGAGCGATGGTGGCGAGCCCGCGGTGCTAAAACAGTGACGTTGACAAGCTCGCGGTGTGAAAACAATGACGCTGGAGAGCCCGTGTTAGAATTTCCTGTGTCAAGAAAACACAGAAATTTCAAGAAAAAGTTAGAAATAATGATGTGAAGCCCTCCTTCTAGTGCCAAATGTGCGAACCCTTTTCCTAGTACCTACAAAACAACATGAATAAACAAGTTAGATAAGGAATTACAAGTATAAAGAAGGATTCCCGATGAGATTCATTAACATAGCTCAAATTAGGAAGCAAATGATGAAAAGCACAATGAAATCACAAAAACAAGATTAAATCCTAATTAAGCAAGCAAACTCTTAATCCCAATGGGGAATTGGTGCCAATTTGATGTGAAAATTGGCCCTTTCCCAATCCCTAAGATGCAAGTTGATGATGATTGGAGATTGTTGATCCACTTTGGTGAAGAATGTGATAGCTCCAAGCCTAAAATCTGCAATAACCTAGCTAAGAGCTCAAATGATGGATAGAAATGGCTAAGTATTTTAGCATGGTAACTTTGCTTGGATTGTGGATGATAAAATGAGGAGAGGAGCTCTTCATTTATAGGATTTCAAGATGGATGAAAGCCCAAATTTGAGCAACGTGGGACTAAGATTGGACAAATGAGAAGAAGACACTTGTCAAGCCATGAATGGATGATGGATGTGCAAGATTTGGGGTTTGTGCCAATAAATGCCAATATTTGAAATTCAAATTTGTTGAAATGACATGTAAGAGGGAAGGGAAAAATTCAATAAATGCCACTTGGCTCAAGGCAAAGGACATGTAAGAGAGAGTTATTGCCTTGATGGATGTACATGTTGACTTGGAATTTTTGAATTCAAATTGAGAGAATATTCCAAAAGATGCCATGTGAGGGAAAATAGGGATTTAATAAATGAATTAAATCTATTTTCATGTGCAAGTTGCATTATCTAGAGGATGTGACATGTGATTAGATTAAATTAATCAAGGGTTTAATTAATTTAAAAAGAGATTATATGATGTGACTTATTTGACTTAGATTTATGGATTAATTTAAATCAAAGAAGAGAGGAATATGGTAAAGATTAATTAAATAAGGATTTGATTTATTTAATTAAAGGAGATGATGTTAAATTAAATCAAATAAGGTTTAATCTATTTAATTTAATAGATGAACTTTAGAGATTTAATCAAATAAATTGATTATTTAATTAAATAGGGATAATTAGATCAGGTGGATTGATTTAATTAATAGGAGAAAGTGATTTAATTAGATAAAGTGATTTATTTAATTAAGATATGAATATTGATGAATTTAATCAGATAGGGGAATTCGATTAAATGGTTAGATCAAAGGATGATTCAGGAAGGAACAATGTTAGTAAGTCAAGATCGAATGCACAATGTCAATCAGTATATTTTGCGTGTCTACACTAACATTTCCTCTCATTAAATTAAATAAATCAAACTATTTAATTTAATTCCCTAAGTCATCTTATTTAATTAAATAACCTTAAGTTATTTAATTAAATATCATATCACTTTTCCCCCTTTCATTAAATCATTTAATTTAATGAAAATCACTTTATTCCTCTAAAATCCCCTATTATATGATTAAACCTTGTTTAATTAACAATTAATCTAATTTTCCTCCAAAAAGGGAATACCCATAGAATATTCCTTACCCTCTTTTTTGCACAATTAAAACTTTGCTTTAATTTGCAAAATATCCATTTTCCTCACCCATGAGAATATTCCAAAGAATATTATATCTCTTCCAATCATTTGAAAAGGGATATTCTCACTTGGCTTCTTGAGAAAGTTATACTTGTGACTTCTTGAGCAAGTTACCTTGTGACTTATGTGTGCAGGTCAAAAGTGTGTTTGTTTGGAACAAATGGGAACCCTTGATTATTTTAAATTTTATCATAAATTCTCACCCATTGATGAGAATCCATGATCCATGCCTCCTATTTCCTCCATCCTTGATTTTTGATCGATCTTTTTGATCTCAACCCTTCATTTCTCATTTGCTCTCCTATAAATAGAGCACTATTTCAAGACAAATGGAGGAATCTTTCAATTACAAACTTATGCTGTTGAATTCACTCACACCCAACTCATATTTTACTCACATTTAACATATTTTAGTTCAATTCTTATTGATTATTAGTTTTAAGATTCCATTAAGGGCTTCCATGCATTGATCTTAGCTTGTTTATCAATCAGGGTTTGAGTCTTTTAGCTTAAATATCAATTAGATTATCTAAGATTTTGCATATTTACACCATTTTAGCATAAAATTATGTTAATTTAGCTTGCATCATGTTCAATTCAGCATAAATAATGTTTTCATCTTGAACCGTAGATTTTTGGCTCTTAAGACTTCTCTTGCTCTTCTAGGGTTTTTCACCTAAAAGGAGAGAGGTAGGGCCAAAAATGATGAAGAGTTCATTCAAATTATGTATTGTATGATGTTAATTAGACCTTATGAAATGATATAAATTCAACTAGGCTATGAAATTTATCGAATATGAATGCAAAACCTAAGAAACAAGTGATGTTTGAAAACTCATTGTGTAATGCAACAATGAACTAGAAATGAATGCAAAACTTAATAGAAATGAACCAAACTAAAAGTGTGCACCTGAGATGTTGAAGGAGGCTAGAAATGACATTTGAAATGCTACTGATACTAAAATTTAGGCCTGGTGGGACTCATTCGCCATTCTGGGAAAATCAGTCCCAGTTCTAGTAAATTATATTGGGGCCCATTTTAGCCAAATGGGTGTCCAAATCTACAAAAATATTCAGAAAACATGTATAGTGGGACTCATTCACCACTAATGGTGAATTAGTCCACTTTGGACTTTCTAAAAACTCAAAAATAGAGTCTAGAGCTCCTAGTCTGCTCAATTTACACCTCCGAGTACCCAGATCTGAAACCTTGATTTCTAAAGTTGTAAATGATTTTTTGTGTAGATTTTGGCCTTTCAAAAGTGGATATGAATTCAACAAGTTTTCAAGCTAATCTTCAATCATTTCCAAGCCATCCATGCACCTGAATTTGCAAACACACAAAGGAAGAGAGAGAAAATGTTGATTGTTAGGGCATGGGGGTTTGGCTTGGTCAAACCCCTTATAGGTAATTAAACCAAAATGATGCAAGAAAGTAATGGAACATGCAATGATGAAATAAAAACATTTCCTTGATGATTGATCTAGAATTTCTGCAACAAAAGATGAAGATTTTGCCCTTAAATGTCTAAAGAAGCTATTTTAATGACTTGGAATGATAAAACCCTAGCTTGCTTAACTTGAAAACATGATGAATGATGAATGAATGATAATGCGATTTAAATTAGTGTTAAGAGACTTATATTTATAGGAAATTCACCTTATTTTCCAATTAATTGGATCCCTAAGGACAACATGGAAAAAAATTAAACTTAAAACCTAATTTTTTCTTGCTCAAACCTCGAAAATGGCTCAAATGGGACTCATTCACCACTAATGGTGAATGGTTCTTACCTGGATGGGAATAATCCACCACAAATGGAAAATGGGTCCCATAGGGGCCATTTTTTCTAGGTGGAATGCCAAGAACTAAGAAAATCGAGTTTATATGATGTCTATGTCGAGTATTTGATAAATTTAAGCCTCAAGATGCATCATATGGGTTAATAGGGGCATATTAATGATGATGTAAAAGAAAATTATGGATTGGGACATATAATTCAATTTGAAAGTGTGATTAAATACACTTTACAACACTAAAATGAAGTCTACACAGCCTAGAAAGTCACAACATCCAATATAAACATGTAAGAAACATTACAACACTAGATTAACATTAAGTCTATTTTACAAGAATTCTAGATTAATTTGAGGATGTATTTAAATGCATTTTATAATGTTGAGTTAAGGGGGAATGGGTTCATTAAGTGTAGAAAAGCATGAAATCCCATTACAAGACTTTACAACACCTTTACAAGAAGTCATTAAAAGCATGTTATTCGATTTGCAAGGGTCCAAGATATAGTGTGGATACATAAAATGCCTCACAACACTAGATTAAGACCTCATTAAGTCCAATTTATCATGAATTATTCCCATTTCAAGCAAAGGGTACTTTTTTCTATGACACACATCCACATTTCACAATAGTTTCATTGATTCTCTTCAATAGAATCGATTGAAATGAGATCATTTACCCATGGGATTGGGAAGGGGCCCTCATTTCACATCAACATGACACCAATCCCTCAATAGAATAAGTTTCAATGGATTAGAGTAGGTATTTCAAAGGATTTTTTAGTTTAACATGTTAAGTCGTAATGGCTTCCACTTCGATTTACATTGAATGATTTTATTGGACTAAGGATTAGTGGCTGAATCACACTTTGATTCCTCATGGATCAAGTGTGTTTAACCCATACTAATCCATTAGTCATAGTCATAACCCAATTTTATTGCATATTTATTATAATATGATAAATTTAAATTATTGAAGAAATTCAATATAAATTAAATGCAAAATTTGAAATTCTCAAAACAGATTGAAAGAAGTTGACTAATGTTGAATATGTGATACTTTGAAATTATCTTATATGTTGACTAGAATTGAACATTACTGATGAATTTTGCAAGTGCAAGTGTGTGTAGTTGTAGGATGACGGGTTGAACGACTAGAACACAGTTGAAGTAGGATTGTTTAGCCAGATCGAATGTTAAGCTAGATGGAATTTGGGTGCACACACCACAAATGGAATGATGACTTACATTTAAAATATTTTGCATATATATAAGAACATAATTAAATGATTTGAATTATCTCAGTGATTGAAAATGAATGGCCTGTAGATTAAATTGTCTACCTAGATTTTGTGTTTTGAAGAAAAATAAAGTATGTATTTTAAAGTGTGATTAAAGAGGACAAGTATTTCTTTATGTGAAATTATATATGGATGCTCAAAGTGAAATAAAAGTCCTTATTTAATTAAGTGATAGCATATGGAACTCATAAAATCCTTAAACAAAACAATCTATAGATATATTATACATATACATGTATGTATATAAATGTGAATATGTATATATATATATATTAGAGAAAAAATATAGTAAATGTGAATGAATGTCATATAAATACATATAAATATATGTATTATAAATACATATATACATATAGATATTTATATTTCTTTTGAAATTCAATTCAATAATCGATATTATCCATATCAGACTGTTTGAAAATCAAATGAAAATCATGAAGGTCACCCATGAAGGACATGGTATTCCATAAACATTATAAAAATATTCAAATCAAGATAGTGGCCGATGACTATGGAAATAATGCCATAATGGTAATTCCCCAACAACATGCAAAAGCATTGTTTCCATTCTAAATTCATAACCCAACAACAGCATAGTGAATAGAATTGACTAGCTCAAAGGAAAAAATTAGGGAAGAAGAGCTCATGGAAGTCAAAAAAATAGAGGAAAGATTCACAAAAAGCTCAAATTTGAAGGTAATTTGATCTCTTTTAGAAATGAGCCTGATTTTATTATCATTTTTGTAACATGCTAGTGGTATTCTTTTCATTCTGTTGAATGATTCAATAACATAGTAATAATGTAAATTTCCATTTGAGTTTTCTACAGCCTTGAGCTAAGTGTTGTGTAAATGTCATCCACCTTAGGGGTCGCATGGCCAAATGGCCCGGTTTGCATGAATATTGTCTAAGTTTAGAGCCTTATCAGCTAGCTTGCAGAGCTTGGCTGAGGTTTAGAGCCATCAATGAATTAGATGTCACTTAAACTTGCACTCTAGTGCTATCCATACTATGGCTATCAGAATTTCATTTTGATTTACTATGTATTTTAGCATAGTTAAAACTTGTAGAGGATCAATGCTCAATCCTATAGGAGGGGCATAATACCCTATGATTCTTTTCCATTGTATCGATACCATTATTGGCTGGGTCAATAATGGTAAAGGTCTAAAACAAATACTTGAGAATATGTCATATGTATGTATTATGATGTCACCATTGTCTAGTAGGAATGATGGAGTAATCTTAGTTTTAGATTCATTAAACCCTTGTATGGTTCGATCTACATGATCAATAGGTTGTTTCTTTGAAAATATTACAAATATAAGTATCAATGTCAAATATGAATGGTGTAAAACTAGCATGCCTTTAAGGGCATGCTCGAAAATGACCCTTGTTACTATGTAAGAAATGCATCAGACATATAAGAAATAGTCATTTCTAGAGTGACCAGTGAATGTTTTGTTGTAACCTTGAAAAGGCATGAGTTCTGTTTAGAACCCCAAAACTTCTGAGCCTTGTCTCATAACTGAATGTTTGTTCAAATTTCATATCGACAAGCATGTTGGTCTTAGAATCCTTTTATTTATATATAGTTGCACATTGAATTTCACTAATTATATGTATTCAAAGATCTAAATAATGGGCATTTTGCTTTCATGTATGAAGCTAGGCTAGCCTGATTTTGTTAATGAAATTTTAATGGATTTTACTTGATATTGATAGATGAGTTAGCTATAGACAATATTTGCTAATAGAGAAAAAAACATTGTTCATTATCTATTCATTGTAAGATAACCATTTTGTCAAAATAGTACACATTAAATTGTAATGTTATTGTTTTGTATTTGTTTAGCTGGAAACAACATAGTATTATTATAGATAGTGAATGTTCTGTTAAAAATGAGATTATTTTGAAAGTGCACGTTTAGATGAAAATAGACTTGTATGGACAATGATTTTGGTAACCCAAGGGTTTCTCTAACTCTTCTAGGTTTTCACCTAAAAGGAGAGAAATGGGCCCAAAATTCTAATGTCTACAATCAAGATTAAAGTAAATAGGAATGAAATATATCTAAATATGATGTCCTAAATGCAAAAACCTAAAAATTAAGTGATTTATTAATGCTAAATCTAAGAAATGCAAATTGTTGGAAAACACACTGTGATATGCAGAAGGATGGAATAGATACGATGAAGAACAAAATAAAGATGCTAAATAGACAATGTGCACCTAGAAACTGATGAAGAGCTGAATCGAGATTACAGAGACCTTTGAAATTCTTGAAAACTTGATTTTTGAGCCAACTAGGACACTTACGCCAAGTTGGGCGACTTAGTCCTAGATTAGGGAGACTGCCCAGAAAGTTGTTTATGCCAAATGGGTGTCTGAAACTATAAAAATTCCTAAGAAACTAGTACAGTGGGACTAAGTCACCACTATGGAAAACTTAGTCCACTTTGGATTTTCTATAAATCTGAAAATGGAAACAAAAGCCCACAATCTACACATTGTTTTCTAGCGAAAATCTAGATTTGAATCTTCGAAAACACCTATAAAATAAAAGATAATTTATTTTCTAATGGGGTGTTTTCCTTAGTTAAACCCCTAGTTGGTATTTAAACATTGGAAGAGATAAAATATACATAAAACCCTAGCCCTAAGTGTGTCTAACACTAGGAAAATTTGAAGACAAAACCCTATTCTAATGTTCTAGAATAAGATGATTAAATGGAACTTGAATGATGCAAGAATTCAATCCAAGAAACCCTACAACATTTCAAATGGCTATAAATGACATGCAAACCTTGAATGTGAAGATAGAGAGAAAATGGAAGATGGAATCACTTTCAAAACAAGTCTTTAGGTGTGATTTGATGGCTGGTTGCATCTCCTCAACCTAGATTTATCCATGATTCACCATATCCATCAATGATCAACCCTTTGCAATGTGAGATATTGAACAAAAATTGAGCTTGAAGACCTACAAAAACCCTAGTTTTCTACCCTAAAGCTTCAAGTTAGTTGTATAAAGACTAATGAATCTTCTTGTGAAAGATATTTGGCTCTTAACTCTTCAATTTGCTTTGTAAAAATGACTTAATGTTGTGAAAAATGACCTAAAAACATGTATTGATAGGCATTAACATTGAATTATTCATTATTTAAACTTCATAGGCTGACATCGCTTAAGAATTTGAATTAGGTTGCTGATTTTCCCACTCAAAAGTGGAAAATATCTCAAAAGGGGCTAAGTTGCCACCCTGGGCAACTTAGTCCCACTAGGGATTTTTGAGGTGGTTTTCACAAAATTTGAGTGGTTTGAATGTTGCTTGTTGGGATTTGTGTGATTTGTGAGTGGATTAGGCCTTAAAGTCCAAAATCATGAGCATTAGGGGCCTATAAATGTAGTTTTTAAGAGGTGATTGATGTAAGGGTGTCTAAAATAGGACCAAAATAATTGCAAAATTGTCTCTTTCTTCAAGAATATACAATTTTTTGTGACACATCTTGATCAATAACTGTTTAAATAAAACAACATTATGTAGATTCAAACCATGAATGCTATTTACGAAATAACTTATTCTGTAATTGTTTAGTCAGAAAAAATATTGTTATGTTATAAGTAGAGAAAGTGTTCATATGTAAATTGCATAGTTGAATATTACAACTTGTAAGAAACAAACAAAAAAATAGTATGTGAGAAATTTTTAGAGCATATTTAATTCTAGATTCAATTATTTTGACAAATGGAAACATCAAAATGGAACTTTATTAAGTGATAGCACTTTGATTTAATGGTTTAAATTTAGAATGTATGCACAAGCCAAAAAATTAAGTAGGCACATATATGTGTATGCACATAGAATCTTGTCTATGTACATATACATGATTGGGTAGAACTCCTCCATTTGAATCTCCATTTTTTTAGGTATGTGAAGTCTTTACACATTTTTTTTACATTTTTTCTTAATTCTATTATGTTTCTTTATCATCCTTTATCATACATGCTTAATACAATGCTTTGATTTTTTTATTATGCATATTCCATGTTCATCATTGTTTTTTTTTCATTTAACCTTAGCCCCTCTTGGCACATTTTAAACTACACAATTCTTTATACTTTCCAAATACATTTTAAACCACTTCTCTTTGAGGCATTTTGTTAAACAATTGACCTACCTTGTTTATGCTTCCAAATTTTGTATACTCATATATATTATAGTAGTTATAAGTATGTAATATAATACATCATTTCTCAATCATTTTCTATGGATGTGCAAACCCCTTTCTAAAGATTCCATCTTGGTGTAGGCATGGAGGATGTTGGAAAATGTAGTGGAATTTGGTTTTACACCTAGAAATTTCATTTTCTTGAAATTTTCTAAAGCCTTTTCAACAAATCCATTTTTTGCATATCCTGCAATCATTGTAGTCCACAAGGACATATCTCATTGAGGAATTTTTTCAAAAAATTCTACCAAAGTAGTTGATTGCCTTATGCTACCAAATTTTTCATACATATCTACCAAAACATTTTATCAAATAGCATAGACAAGGTAATCAACTATTTGAAAAAATGCCTTAAAGAAATGTGATCTCATGATGATACACATTACCATGAGACCACATTTCTTTGGGGAATTTTTTCAAACAGTTTATTTCCTTGTTTGTGCTACCAAATTTTCCATGCATGTCTACCAAAGCATTTTATCAAACAACATAGACAAGGAAATCAACTGTTTGAAAAAAATGCCTCAAAAAAATGTGGTCTCATGGTGATGTGCATCACCATGAGAGCACATTTATTTGAGTCATTTTTTCAAACAACTGATTGACTTGTCCATGCTACCATTTTTTCCATGCATGTCTACTAAATTTTTTTTTCAGACAATCCCCCTTTCTTTCAATGATTTTATTGATGAGTGAATACCTTGTTCCAATAGTAGGATGTTGAAAAAAGTTGTGGAATTTGGACTTATACTCAAGCCAATTGTATCTTCTTGAAAGTTCTTAATTTCTTTTAAAAATTCCACTTTTTTCTTATCTTGCAATCATGTAATTTCATGAGACCACATTTCTTTAAGGCATTCCATCAAAAGATTCATGCCAGCATTGTCTATGCTACCACAATCTGCATACATGTCTATTTGTGGACATTATATTGGTTACAGGTCGTACATTAGAAAATTCCTATAGAGAAAAGTCACATTCAAAAAATTCTTACAAGGTAGAAATGCTTCAAAATAAATTAGCTTTCCATTTTTCCTGTGTTCTTATTGCACTTGTTTATTCATCTTGGTGGAGGCATTTTGTCAAATAGTTCATGTGCCTTGTCTATGCATGCACATTTCACATGTGTCTACTAAGGAAATTGCAACCATAACACTCATGAAAATCACCCTTTTTATGTTTGATAGATTTCATACCCCATTCCAAGGTCTGCATTACAAAGTAGTGAGCTCACTACCTTGTCATTGTGGTAAGCTTATCAGGGTAGTGGGTTGTTTGAAAAAATTCCTCATAGAAATAGGATCTCATGGTGGTATACATGGTGATGTACATCACCATGAGACCCCATTTCTATGAGGTATTTTTTCAAACAACCCACTACCTTGTCAATTCTACCACATTGACAAGCTAGTGAGCTCACTAGCTTGTTAAGGTAGTGAGTTGTGTATCACTGTGTGTCCCATTTATATGAGGCATTTTTTCAAATAACCCACTAACAAGCTTACCACATTCAAAAGCTAGTGATATCACTTACTTGTCAAGGTAGTGGGATGTTTGAAAAAATGCCTCATAGAAATGGGGTCTAATGGTGATGTACATCATCATGAGACCCAATTTCTATGAGACATTTTTTTCAACACCATGAGACCCCATTTCTATGAGTCATTTTTCAAAGTATTGAAAAGCTAGTGAGATCACTAGCTTGTCAATTTGGTAAGATTGACAAGGTAGTGGGTTGTTTGACAAGCTAGTGAGCTCACTAGCTTGTCAATGCTGTAAGCTTGACAAGGTAGTGGGATTTTTGAAAAAATGCCTCAGAGAAATGGGGTCTCATGGTGATGTACATCACTGTGACACCCCATTTCTAAGAGTCAATTTTTCAAACAACCCATTTCCTTGTCTATGCTACCACATTTTGCATACATGTCAACCAAAATATTTTATCAAACAATTCACATGCCTTGTCCATGCTTCCATTTTGTTCCTATCTTGCAATCATGGCATTCCATGAGACCACGTACCTTGTTTCAAAGTTAGGATGTTAACAAAAGTTGCAAAATTTGGATTTATAGTCATGCCAATTGTATTTCCTTGAAATTTTATAAAGTCATTTAAAAATCCATTTTGTGCCTATCTTGCAATCATGGCATTCCACGACACCACATTTATTTAAGGCATTCCATAAAAAAATTCATGTTTTCTTTGTTTATGCTAGAAATACTTCAAAAAAAATTATCTTTCCATTTTCCTTGTTTTCTAATTGCACTTGTTTATTTGTATGACATATTTCATTTATTTGTATGGATTCCTTTTAAGGAAATAATATTTGTCTCTTTATCATATGTTGCAAAGAAAGCAACATGGATGAGGGAACATTATGAGATGAAGAAATTGGAAACAATTGACGAAGACATGCTAATTGAAGAGGAACCTCAACCATCAAGAAGAGATATAGAATTGGTGGTAGAAAGGGAATGAATGTGAAACTTCCATGCTAAGAGAGATTTGAATACCATAGTTGGAGACACACCCTCTACCGCAAGTGAATATGGAGGGTCAACATCTACCACAAGTGAATATGGAGGGACACCATCTACCACATATCAAGTTGAGAGTACAACATCACTCACATTTGAAAAAGGAGGTACGCCATTATTTCCATCTCAAACTCAAGGTATGCCATCTATTCCATCCTTGATTGAAGGTATGCCATATAGCCCATCTTATTTAAATATTGTTAAAATTCCTAATGTTGAGATGAATTTTCCTTTGAGAACACCACCTAAGATTTTGCATATAAATCCTAAGTTTTTTATTAACATTGATGAGAATATTTTGTGTCTAGATAATGGAAGGAAAGATACCTAAATGCACTTGTAGAAGATATGCTGATAAGAATTGGAGTGTTCTTTAAAAATTTCAACTATTTGTTGAAATGATATGAAGTAAAAGTATAGGTCCATCATTAAGATTCTTGTGTTGAGAACATATGCTTCAAGTGAAAAAACTATTGTGAAGAATCTAATGGATGCGTATGAGAGTGTGGGTAAGACCTCATGCTCAAAAGATAGTAATGTCATACAATGTGTCATTACATCGACAATAGTAAGTAATAAAATGAGGAAATATGGTCTCATTAGAAAGACAAGTCAAGAATTGAGAATTAAATAGAAATTTTTTATCAAGAGCCATTTAAAGGTGACAAAGAATTGAGGACATCAATTCCACTAAACTATGGGAATTCTTGCGGAGACTACCATGAAAACATAAACCAATTGTTGAAACATTGAGATCACTAATTCAAGAATATTGGAAGAATAACACAAGGGTGTCTTTGAATCAAAGGGATGTGGTAAGAAGGAGTGTCGGAAGTCAAAACCATGAGCCACATCCAAAGCATTTTTTGGATACAAATCAAACATAGTTTTTTTTTATAGAGGATTATCCTCAAATTAAAAAATTTCAAAGATATTTTGAAATGCTTAAACCTTTTTATGTCAAGATAAATCAAACATGCACTACTTTTTATAGATTCCATAATGATTTTTCTAACCATTTTGATGTTTATTGTTCTATATTTTTAGATTTGCATACCAATAATATTTTGCAGGATTGTGGCATACATTCCCCACCAACATCTTTAAGAGAATTCTTATAAAAAATTTCATGTGAGAGGAAGGTCAAATATTCTATAGGAAATTATGCTTGGATGGCACATGTCAGCATTATGGTGGCTTGCAACGTATGCCAATAGGTGAACATATGGAAAGCACACATGTGATTGGAAAGCAACTAGTATAGTTCAACAAGTATAAAATAGTGGCCTATAATACAAAATATGGTAATCAAGAAAAAAGGTGTGATTTGGTTATTCAAAATATTCTAGTGTATTAGTTTATGTCTACATTTTGTGACAGTATAGTGTATGAGTATGCAAGGCATACCCACATAGCTTGATGGCTAGACTTGCAATTCAAGTTATCAAAGGAAACTTTTCTAGTTGGTAGAATTATTTTAGTGTCCGACCTTATAGAGAACTATAGTCTACATCCATAGTGTGAGGTGCAATCACAATATTACAACTCCACAAAGGTTTCTATAGTTGTGCCCATAGCATTCATTCACATGTAGCTGAAGTAAAAAGGATAATAGGAAGGTATTGAGGGAGTACCACTTTTACATTAGTTGATGATCACACACATTTTATAGAGTTCTTACACGGTTGCTTCTATTGTTCTACAATAATTTGGCTAGGAGGGGCATAACATATAGACAACATATAATGTGGCAAGATAATTGTGCATCATGGTTCAAGAACTCACAAAGTTTTTATTGGTTGAGTAGGATGCATGTTATTATAGGTTTTCAACATATGTGGAACTTTTATGAGGCTGGGCATGGAAAGGGGGAGCATGATGGTGCAAGAGCATGTATCAAAGGAGCATTAGCATGAGAAGAGTTAAAGTATAAAGACAATACAAAGTTGACAGATGCAAAATCAATCATTGAGTGGTGTAATGCTTCAATGGGTGGGTATGTGTAGGATCATGATGGACCAAAAAGTGGCAATATGATGGGTATGTGTAGGGTATATGGATGATGACCCCTTTTTTACCCAAAATTGATGAAATGAAAAGGATTTTTAAAGGATATTCTCAACTTTCCACCAATACAAATTATGCTTTACTTTGAATTTAATAAATAATTATTATTCATTTTCTATTTGAATTATGACTAAAGTCCCAATTGATAGGCGATTGAAAAACATCTATAGCTTTCAAACATCATCACATTTTTTGAATCTGAAACATGTGTCACATTATATGCTTCACATACTATTGGATTAAAAAATAAAGTCATGAATTTTTTACCAAGTTAAGGTGGTTAGACATACGATTTTTATATTTTTAAAAATTTTAATAAAAAAATCATAATTAATTATTTACTTGGAAAAACTACAAAAAAATATGCATCACATTGGGACATGAGTCCTCTACTTATATCTAAAATATTATAAAAAATATTATCATTTTATTGTGGTTAGGGTGGTCAGACAAAAACCTACTTATTTTTTCCCTGAAATTTAAGTGCTACTGCATTGAAATTTCAAATTTTCACTAAATAGATTTTCTTTTTAAATAAATCTAGTAGTTTAGAAATTACATTCAATTTGCTATAGATTCTATTGTTACATATTTTTGAAATAGTATAGATAACTTATTCAAATGTTTACATCAAGTTTCCTAACTTTGATTTTTTTGAATTTTATCACCACTTAAGGGCCTATTTTTTCCATGATGATCCTGCACATACCTAGGTCTAGTTAATGAAGGTAAGTCTTTGGTTCATATATTTTCTTGGTTGATAGATGATACTAACATTGCACCGTATTATGATTTTTTTACACTAATAGGATCAAGTGAGCTACACTCTTTCCTTAGCTCCAATGCAAGTTCACGGAGTATCCATACATGGAAGATGGCATGCTTTTGTTCTTCATGTACAATTAATCCTAGAATGAGTGTGAGTCAAAGGAGTGGGTTGATGAATGGTGGTTAAGTTTCTTATCCCACTTCACATCTATTAGCCCGACAACATTGGAACTGACATAGATAGAATCATTGGTTGAATTTGACCACATATTAGATCTAGTTCAACCAAGTAATATATCTACTTGCATAGTTTTTGAAATTCCTATTGTTATCTTACTTTGTAGTGTATTTTTAATGTTGACTAATTTCATCTAATTTTCTGCACATATCAATGTAGGGAATGCTTATACAATTATTATAAATGAAGATAATGAAGAGGGAACATATTATTACTTGTGTCATTGTGTTGAGGCCAAAAAGAAGTTGGAGGCCCTAGTTATAGATGGAGAAAACATTGAATACTCTACAAGCTTAGTGGTTGATACTGGAACATGGCTTAGAAGGTACCCACATAAGAGCGTTAATGTTTGGTTGTTTCAGGACTTTGACATAGATAAAAATATTCTTCATTACTTGAACCTTGTCATGGAACTCAATGTTCATTTGATCAAATATGAGGGAAAACCTTTGAACAAGATCTTGTGGAAAGTTTGTGAGTCTAACCATGAGGTAATTCTTGACACAATAAAGAGTAGAGCAAACCCCAATGGTTTGTTGGATTAATTTGTAATTATGCACATTAGTTCTTATTAATTTGTAAGTATGCACATTAATTTGTATTAAAATTTATAAGTACTCAAGTGCATCAAAATTAGTTAATAATTAGACCTCTCATTTATATATTTCAAGTTTACATATGTTTTGGTTACAAGTTTGTACATATATTTTGGTTTGAAGTTTACATATGAATATTGGGTAGATTATATTTTTTGGTTCAATGTGTAGCATAGACAAGGTAGTACATCACTAGGAGACCTTGTTTCTTTGAGGAACATTTTCAAAAAACTCACTACCTTATCTATGAGCTACTGTATTGACAATTTGACAAGATCACTACCTTGTCAATAGAGTAGAAATGAAAAGGCAGTGAGTTGTTTAAAAAAATACCTCAAAGAAATGGGGTCTCCTGGTGATGTACACCCCATTTCTTTGAGGTATTTTTTCAAATATCTCACTACCTTATCATTGCTACTGCATTGACAAGGTAGTGAGTATTGTAAGAAAAAATGCCTCAAATAAATGGGGTGTACATCACCAAGAGACCCCATTTATTTGAGGCATTTTTTCAAACAACTCACTACCTTCTATTCAATATTTCAAACAATATTCCTTTTAATCCCACTTATTGATAGGTGACTTTGCTATTAATTCCTTGGTTGTGAGTTTATTTTTTGACTAAATAGAAGTTGGTCCACTTGATTAAGTAGTCAATTTTCAATAATTTATTTTTTATTCATCACCTCCTTCTATCATTCATCCTATTGATTTTGGCATACCTTTGTGAGAATGAATAATTTTTCTCAATAATTAACCACTAGCAATACATCCTTTAAAAAATTAGTTTGATTGATCTCTTAAAACATGTATGGTTGTTCCCTTTCCTCCTACATTTTATACCATTTTAATTAATGTCCTAAATTTAGTACTGTGTAAATGCATTGTTTTACATTAAAAATATAAACTCTAACTTTGACTATATTGTTCTCGTATTTTCCTTTTATTAGTTTTCCTACAAGGTAGCATTGACAAGGTGGTGAGGTGTTTAAAAAAATTCCTCAAAGAGATGGGGTCTCATGGTTATTAAGAATTTTTTTTTCAAAGAAATGGGGTGATGTACATCACCATGAGAGACCATTTCTTTGAGGAATTTTTTCTTATAATGCTCACTACCTTTCAATGCATCCACATTGACCATGATGGCATATCTCATTGAGGCATTTTGTCAAATAATTCATGTGTCTTGTCTATGCATCCACATTTTGCATGTGTCTACTAAGGAAATTGCAACATTAACACTCATGAAAACTCCCCCTTTTATGTTTTCATAGATTTCATATGACATTCCAAAGTCCCCTTGATTCTATGGCTAAAATCCTAAAGCATGTGTTTTCGACCAAACTATGGATGCATGGAAAAAATATATCAAAGCATAATAGTAAGAAAAAGCATAGAAGAGGTATTGATCTATTTGAAAAAATGCATCAAAGAAATGTGGTCTCATGGTGATGTTCATCACCACAAGACCAAATTTATTTGAGGATTTTTTTCAAACAACTCATTTCCTTGTCTATGCTGCCACATTTTCCATTTTGGGCATATCCTACAATCATTCCAATCTTTATGGGCAGATTGACAAAAGAACAAATTAAGTCAAATATTCTTGAACTTAACACTTTCTTGGAGAAAACACAACTAGAAATAGATGATAAGGAAGAATCAATATGAAATGTAAGTGAAAAAAAGGAGAATCAGTGTGGTGGACACCCGAAAGTCTTATCTATATGATGGGACTATAAATTATCTCATATGTTATCAAAGAAAATCATATATTTCTTCCTAATGCATTATTGTTAAAGTGGATTTGAGTAATGATTGAAAGTTCTTTAGCTTGTTTAAAGTAGAATATAAAGTAAATGTTTGATTTATTTTTAGTAATTAAATGTGATACAAATTGCCTCTAATATGTCTCTATGAAGTGTTTAAGATGAGATAATGTAGATAAATGAGTTATTAAATAAATCATGGTAAAAAGAAGCTTCATTAGACACTTGCAGCAAAGAGCTCTACACTTGAGATAGTTAACTCCTAAAATCTTTAGAAGGATTTGAAGAAGTAATGAGAAGATACAGAAGACTCCTAGTACACTCTTACATTCATGAAAAATCATGGAGAATCAATCATTCCAAAATTAATGGGATGAGTATTTGTTTCATGTTGAGTTCAAAGATCTCTCACAGTCATTACATTTCATGATTCCTTCTTCCACCCAAGATAACTCAAGTTACCACATAAATAAAATGTTGTTGCATGATTATATCATGTTATTCATGCTAAAGATCAATTATTTGGTCGACTGAGCTCAAGAATAATTCCTTCATTCACGTTCAACTTGAAGACTTCCTACAAATCAGATGCCCATAAATTCTAAAAAATGTAGTCTCAGTAAAATGATGATATCTCCCTTGTTTCCAAATGAAATTCAAAAATTAAAAATAATCTAGAAAGAAGACTTGAAGATCTAAAAACCCCTTTGAGAATTTGGCATGATTTGTAGCAGTGAAGGAGCAGTATGCGTCTGAAAATGACTGAGACAAAAGTGGTGTGATAGAGGACAACAACTTCAAGTTTCTTAAAGTTTTATAAACGACCCCTCAAAAATAGGATCTTGGATCCACATTCTTAGTGGACTGATATAGAATATGAATTTTATAAATACAATGTAATAATTGGAGAAAAAGAGGGGATTAGAAAGGTTTATTTTAGCTCGAGGAAATAGAATATTTTTAGTTTCATTTCCAGCAAGTGTCAATTATTTTAGCCTTTTCAATTCATGAAATTGTTCCTTATATTAGTTCCCTTTCATGCAAATTTTATTTCATGCAAATAGGATTTAAGATTAGTTCTCTTTCATGTAACTTTACTTTCATTCAAATATGATTTATTTCTACAAGTAGAATTGGTTTTCAAGAAAGTTTTCTACTTTCTCTCTTGCATACAACCATGGACACCACCTTGGATTGATAAATTAAATGATGACGATTACAATGACCCCATCACTATTCAGGTAGATAAATTCTGTAAAGAACTTGCCAAAGGAAACATTTGCATTCTATAATCAGAAAGACACTTCCAAAGATGATAACAATAGTTGTAGATGCAAAGGAAATAGTTGGAAGTGTTGAAATTGAAGCCAAACAACTGAAGACTAAAATGAACCACTTAGAAAAGGAATTAAAAGACAAGAAGAAAATTTTATGATTCATGGAAAGAAGGTTAGTCTTCTCTAAAAACATCCATACGACCAAACCAACTATTCTGAAACATCCATATGGGTGGGTTTATGCTAGGAAATGTCCTCTTTCATACACAAACATGCTAAAACAATCAAAGCCGCATTCTACTGGAAAATCCTCTTAAGAGACCAAAGTGCAAAAGTGCATAAAACTTTGATGAATGTTACTAAAAATTGTGGCACTTGGAAACACTAAATCTGAGACTACAAGATCATGTGTAGGGCTCCTCTATAATAACCTCTCTTTCTTTTTGATAAATCCAAGTTGTTTTCCCACGGTGAACAGATTTTAGTCAATAGAAAACGGGTCAATTGCATGTAGTATAAAGTTGGAAAGTGGTGTAACTTTCATTATGTTTGTCATACGATCAAACTGACTATTCCAAAACATCCATATGGGTGGGTTTATGATAGTAAACATCCTATTTCACACCCAAACATGCTGAAATGGTTTGATTCACATTATATCGGTGAAGTCTTTGAAGAGACCAAAGTGAAAAAGGGTAGAAAACTATGATGAGCGATTAATCAGAAACCATGGCACTTGGAAACACTTTGTCTAAGGCTACGGGATCATGTAGCTCCCTATACAATAACCTATCTCATTTTTTGATAGCTCCAAGTCATTTTCTCATGGTGAACAGATTTCAGTTAATGGAAAACATGTCAATTGGATGTAGTGTAAAGTTGGAAAGTGGTGTAACTTTCATTATGTTTGTCATATGACTTAACCAGTTGTTCCAACACATGCATATTATTTTTTTTTATGGTAGGAAATGTCCTCTTTTTCACCCAAACATGCAAAAATGGTCTGAGCCACATTCTACCGGCGAAGTCCCTGAAGAGACCAAAGTGCAAAAGGGAAGAAAACTTTGATGAGCAATTACCTAGAAACTGTGGAACTTAGAAACACTCTGTCTGAGGCTACATGATCACATATGAACCCTATATAGTAACCTCTCATTTTTTGTTAGCTCTAAGTTGTTTTCTTGTGGAAAACAAATTTCAATTGATGAAAAATAGGCCAGTTGCATGTAGTGTAAAGTTGGAAATTGGTGTAACTTTCTATTTGTTCATCATATGACCAAACCAACTATTCCAACACAACCACATGGGTGGGTTTATGCTAGGAAATGTCCTTTTTTACACCTGAACACGCTGAAATAGTCTGAGCCACATTCTACCAGTGAAGTGTCTTAAGAGACCAAAGTGCAAAAGGCAAGAAATAATTGATGAGTGATTACTCAAGAATCATGGCACTTGGAAAAACTCTATATGAGGAGTTATAGGATCACATAGGGCCCCTCTACAATAACCTCAAGTTTTGATAGCTCCAAGTCATCTACCCATGGTGAATAGATTTTAGTTGATGGAAAACAAGTCAGCTACATGTAGTGTAAAGTTGGAAAGTAGTGTAACTTTTGTTCTATTCATCATATGACCAAACTAAGTATTCCAACATGTCTATATGGGCATGGTTTTATGCTAGGAAAGGTCCTCTTTCACACCCAAACATACCAAAATGGTCTAAGCCACATTCTATCGACAAAGTCTCTTAAGAGACAAAAGCACAAAAGGGTAGAAAAATTCAACGGGTGATTACTCAAAAATCGTGCCACTTGGAAACACTTTGTTTGAGGTTGTGGTATCATGTAGGGACCCTCTACAATAAATTCTCTCATTTTTTTATATCTCCAAGTCATTTTTTGATGGTGAACAGATTTTAGTTGATGGAAAACATGTCAGTTACATGTAGTGTAAAGTTGGAAAGTGGTGTAACTTTTTTTATGTTCATCATACGACCAAACCAACTATTCCAATACATTCATATGGGTGGTTTTATACTAGGAAAGGTCTTATTTCACACCCAAACACGTCGAAACGGTCTGAGCCAAATTCTACCAACGAAGTCTCTTAAGAGACCAAAGTGCAAAAGGGTAGCAAGCTTTGACGAGCGATTACTCAGAAATTGTGGCACTTGGAAACACTTTTTCTAAAGCTATGAGATTGTGTTGGGGCCCTTTACAATAACCTATCTCATTTTTTGATAGCTCCAATTTTTTTTCCCGTGGCGAACAAATTTCAATTGATGGAAAATGGGTTAGTTACATCTATTGTAAAGTTGAAAAGTGGTGTAACTTTCATTTTTTTTGTCATAGAACTGAACCAATTGTTCCAAAATGTCTCTATGGGTGGGTTTATTCTAGGAAAGGTCCTCTTTTGTACCAAAACACACCGGAATAGTCTGAGACACATTCTACCAACGAAGTCTCTTAAGAGACCAAAGTGCAAAAGGAAAGCAAAATTTGATGAGTGATTACTCAAAAAATATGGCACTTGGAAACACTCTATCTAAGACTATGAGATCATTTAAGTCCCCTCTATAATATATTCTCCTAGTTTTTGATATCTCCAAGTCATTTTCCGTTGGTGAACAAATTTCAATTGATGGAAAATGGGTCAGTTACATGTAGTGTAAAGTTGGAAAGTGGTGTAACTTTCGTTCTGTTCAGCATATGATCAAACTGACTGTTCCAACACATCCATATGGGTTGTTTTATACTAGGAAACGTCCTCTTTTACACCCAAACATGTTGAAATGGTCTGATCCACATTATATTATCAAAGTCTCTTAAGAAACAAAAGTGCAAAAGGGTAGCAAATTTTGACGAGCGATTACTCAAAAACTGTGACACTTGGGAACACTCTATCTAAGGCTATGGTATCATGTAGGGCTCCTATACAATAACCTCTCTCTATTTTTGATAGCTCCAAGTTGTTTTCCAATGGTGAACATATTTTAGTTGATGGAAAATGGGTCAGTTCCATGTAGTGTAAAGTTGGAAAGTGGTGTAACTTTTGTTCTGTTCATTATACGACCAAACCAAATGTTCCAGCACATCTGTATGGGTGGGTTTATGCTGTGAAAGGTCCTCTTTCACACCCAAACACATCAAAATAGTCTGAGCCACATTCTACTAACGAAGTCTCTTAAGAGACCAAAGTGCAAAAGGGTAGCAAACTTCGATGAGTGATTACTCAAAAACCGTGGCACTTGGAATTTTTTTTTCTAAGGCTATGAGATCAAGTAGGGACCCTCTACAGTAAAATCTCTTAGTTTTTTATAGCTCCAATTCATTTGGCCATGGTGAACAGTTTTTAGTTGATGCAAAATAGGTCAGTTGCATCTAGTGTAAAGTTTGAAAGTGAAGTATCTTTCATTATGTTCGTCATAAAACTAAACCTACTATTCCAACATGTCTAAATGGGTGGGTTTATGCTAGGAAAATTCCTATTTTGCACCCAAACATGTTGAAACAGTTTGAGCCACATTCTACTCACGAAGTCTCTTAACAAACCAATGTGCAAACGCGTAGAAAATTTTGATGAGTGACTACTCAGAAACCATGGCACTTGGAAACACTTTTTATGAGGCTACAAGATCATGTAGGACCCATCTACAATAACCTCTCTCTATTTTTGATAGTTCAAGTCATTTCCCATGGTATATAGATTTCAGTTGATGAAAAAAAAAGATCAGTTGCATGTAGTGTAAAGTTGCAAGGAAGGCTACATTTTGTTTTATTCTTTGTGGGGCCAAAAAATTAGCACCAACACGTCTAAGTGGGAAAATCTATGTTAGACATGGTCACTGTGCTTTTTTATAAGAGGGTTGTAGTCTTTCCTATTCGAAGGGTCATAAATTTTTTCCTTTGAAAAGTCACAACCCAATTCATATCATCACTATTCATGAGAACCTAAATTGATTTAGTTACAACTTTTTAGATATTATTGGGGAAAAGGTAATTCTTAATCTTCTAGTTGGTTATGTTTCTATCATGCATGTCTCTTCAATCTGTTTATTGACTATTGTAAGCATGAAATTTTAACTTTTAAAGTTGCATTCTTCTAATTATTGGGTTCAAATTCAAATTCAAAAATATGATGAATATCTATGAAGTTTTCTGTTGGGAATGTTGATTCATAGTATCCTAATCTCAAATAATCCAATGCCCCTATGATATTTAATAAGACTTGCATGCCTTTAATTTATATTGGTGAGACTTAATTGTTACTTTTCATTTTCTTTTGTCAATATTTTTATGATGTTTTCTTTATCTATGTAATACATGAAGCATGAAGCATATAAGTGAATGGTAGCATGAATCATACATGTGGAATGGTAGATGTCTTCCTCAATGATATAAAGCATGGAGCATACACATGAAGCATGGAGCATGGTAGTCTAATGCATGAAGCATGAAGCATACACATGAATTTCCTGCGTGAAGCACATGAAGCATGATGCATGAAGCATTACTATATTCATATTATTGATTTAATGTTCAATAATATTACAAGAGAATAATTTGAAAATTTATTATATATTTACAATGATAGAAAAGAAGAGTGCATGGAAAACCCTTGGATTTTAAATATTTGAAGTAAACCATCTAAAAATATTTATTGAAGTGTGGATTTATAATGCAAATATGGATACCATCAATAAAAAGGTTTTGTATTAATGAAATATCCATGTAGGCATACATCAATATATGTCGATATAAGTATAAAATATATACAAAATAGCAATATAGGGTTACAAGAATTACATATAGGTATACATTGTCAAGTCTATGCAATACAAAATATGTCAAAAAATGTCATATAGACATAAAACAAAGGACTCCAATCAAAATTTATTTCCCTCTAGGTGAATGAAACACATGAGTGGCCTTTGTTGGTCAGGTGGATAGCGATGTGCATGACACTCATTTACTTTGAACTCAAGGGTTGCTCCTCCTACAATTTAGTTTCTCATCAAGCTTTATCTATTATGTAATAACAAGTAAATACATTAATATATAGAAATTAAATTATTAAAAATCATATATTTAAGAAAATAATCACTTACCATCACTAGATGATCTCTCTCAAGTGAAAGATTCAAATGCTCATCTTGTGGCATGCCCATGTCCTATAGAAACCATCTAAATAGAAATTAAACTACGAATCAATAATCATTTTATTTTTCACTAACTAATAGCTATACCAACGAATGTAATTTGAAATTTACTAATCTGCCTCATACCCCCATGAGAGGCATCAAGTTGTCTATAGTAGAAGATACACCTTGCTCCATTACCCTATCAACATCTAGAGGTGATTCTGCTTCCATCATCTAAAAATTAAATAACAAATTATTTAATCACAAAAAAGTAGAATAGTGATGCAGGTCATGGCTTTTAATGTATGAGATAAAAAAAAAATTGAATACTTATTGAATTATATATTTCTTACTATTATGTCTACTATTTTCCCTAGGTATACATAGCTTGTTTGAAAGAACCTATTTTAGGCTTTTATCCATAGCAGCAATGCAATGAACTTTTTGATAAAATGCTTTGGTAGACATGTACAAAAAATGTGGTAGCATAGAGAAGGAATTGAATTGTTCAAAAAATGCCTCTTTTAAATGCAATCTCATGGTGATAGAATTCCATGAAAAATTTGTTTTTCATGGCATTCCATCACCATGAGACCTTATTTCTTTGAGGCATTTTTTTCAAACATTTGATTTCCTTCTCTATGCTATTATGTTGGGATGGGGTGGATGGTATAGTGTGGTATTGGTTATGAGATCCAAAAGGGGATCATGGCATGAAGATGGAGGGGTTTTTTGATCATGAGGGGAAGAGGATCATTAGATGGGGTGGACAATGTACTTTGAGAGTGATCATGCAATGGGGTGGAAGAGGTACTTTGATCTAGACATAAATACTATCAGCATTATCATCAATATGGTTGGGGTTGGTTGGAATGGATGAAATTGGATTATAATAGATTAGTTTGAATGGAGGATGGATTAGATTGTTAGACACGGTCGAGGATTAATTGGAAGAAAGATTGGTATTGATTTTGGATGAGGATGGAAATTAGGATGATGGATTAGAAATGAACTCGGGGATTGGAAGAATAGGATCTAAGGATGAAGATGGAGGATGGGATTAGATTTGGGGATCAAATCCAAGACCTTAAAATGATTTTATTTGATTAAAGAGGATTGTCGATTCTTAAGGCAACGAGTTGTTTGAAAAGATGCCTTGAAGAAATATGGTCTAATGGTGATGAAATGCCAAATGCCTCAAATAATTGTGGTCTCATGGTGATGGAATGACATTCCATCACCATGAGACCACATTTCTTCGAGGTATTTTTTCAAAAAACTCACTTCCTTGTCTATGCTATTGGTTACTATTATGCTTTGATCACTTTTTTCCAAGCATACATAGTTTCTTGTAAAGCGTGCCTATTTTAGGATTTTAGCCATAGCAGCAAGGAAGTGAACTATTTGATAAAATTCTTTGGTAGAGATGTATGGAAAATGTGGTAGCATAGGCAAGGCAGTGAGCTTTTCAAAAAAACATCAAAGAAATGTGGTCTCATGGTGATGTTCATCTCATGGTGATGGACATCACCATGAGACCACATTTCTTTGAGGCATTTTTTCAAACAACTCATTGCCTTGTCTATGTTATTGCTTACTACTATTTTTTGATATATTTTTTCAAGCATCCATAGCATAGACAAGGTAGTGAACTATTTGAAAAAAATGTCTCAATAAAATGTGGTCTCATGGAATGCCATGACAAGAAATGCAATTAGCAGTTGCTCCTAGTTATTAGTTATCCTATATGAAGTAATTGCATAATTGATTAAGTTGACTTTATTAAAAACTATAGATTGTAATTGAAACTATGTCATATATCAACATCTAGTTATGCAATGTGAAGTAATTCTTTTAGTTTGAAAGATGTTGAATGCAATGTAACCAATGATATGAATATAAACTACACAAATCTATTAAGTACAATTCATTAGTTAAACTGTTTATTCTATTACCCGAGTGAAAGTTTGAACTCCACCACCACTAGGAGGTGTTGTTATGAAATCCCCAATATTAAAATATTTGAAACCTTGAAAATAGTGAACTCCACATTTTGGGAGATGGAACTAAAGGGGAATTAGGGTTCCTCCACCTATTTCACTTATGTTTCATTAAAGGAAACCAAGATCCCTCAACTAATCACCTTGATTGAGGGAAGGGTTGGATGGTTAAGATGGTTTCCTTGGGTGTGATTAAAGAAAAAAAGGGGTTCACCACCAAGTAAAGGCTTGGAAAAAAGGAAGTGCAAATGATATGCAAACCTAAATATGCAACCTAAGATATGAAACTAAAAATTAGAATAATGAACCGAGAAAGGATAGAGGGACACTTGAAAAATTGAAGATGCTTGAAACAAGGTTTGTACTCCTGAAATTATGACTTTTAATACACACTAGGACTCATACACTTGTAGGGGTGATTTAGTCCCAATTTAGGGTTTCAGGCTAAATTTGGAATTTGGAACTGCTAAACTAGGATCTATATAAAAAGCTTGAAAGCTAGTATACCGAGACTCATATGCCACAAGTGGCAATTTAGCCCCAGTATCAGGGTTGATCTAAAATTTTGGAATCCTCTAGTGGTTTTTTGTAGCTTCTCTCCTCTCCAATATCTAAATCTAAAACTTTGAATTAGGACCTATAGGTGACTTTCTATGAAGATAGCAACTTTGTAACAATTATGACAACTTTCTCCAACCTTGTTATTTAATAGATCTTCAACCTAGATCTACAAATCACACATCAAAGAGAGGGAAAAATGTTGTTTTATTAGTGGATAGGGGTTTTCCTTGGTCAAACCCTGTTTTGGTAATCAAACCTTGAAATGAATAGAAATAGAATGGAGGAATGATGAATGAAAAAATAAGCAATGTTGCAACTCACCAAACCCTTGGAACAAAGGCTACAATCTTGCATGTAATGGTTAGCATGAATGTAGATCTTGACTCTTGATTGTGTGTTGTAGATATTGACTTGAATGCTTTCTTGAATCATAAGAACCTACATAACAAATGTTAGCTCAAAAATTAACATGATGCATGATGACTTTGACATGATACTTGAATCTTGAATATAGCTCCAAAAAACTTGATAATCAGCTCTTGAATGCTCTTGTAATCATAAAATTTCTATAGGAATGGTCTCATCAATTTGATAGAAAAAAATGTGTGAAATAACCTTGTATTTATACTTTTTTATGCCAAATTTCCTGAAATTACAACACTACATGCTGAGATCAGATCTAGGAGAATAAAATCCTGCCAATAATTGAATTAAAAATTAGGTCCAAGCTAAGCAAGAATCATACGCCAGTTGTGGTGTATGAATCCCAGTAGGCTAAGCTTGGGACACAAATTTCAAGAATTGTTAAGTTCTATGCCTAATTCTGGACCAGGCCCTGAAACTTAGGTGGGACCCATACGCCCAAGAAGGCATATGAGTCGACCATATCACTAAATTTGGGCAATACAATCCAAAATCATTAAATTATGGTTGGTCTTTAGATATGTTTTGAGATCATCCATAGAAAGATGCATTAAATAAGGCTTGTGGATACAAAATAGGACCAAATAAGGCATGAAGAAGCCCAGTTTTAGCAAGGAGGGCCCAAACAAGTGTGAAAATGTAGAGGGATTGATTTTTCTACACTACATTATTCAACATCCAAAATTAAATATTAGAATACCATTCATCTAACAATGTTATTCATGTGTAGTATTTATAATTGTTTACTAGTTACATACCTTAGTAGTAGATGCAGTGGACTAAAAAGGAGGTGGAGAGCTAGTGAAATAGTATGAACACTATGACCCTAAAATTTTATTAAAATAATTAAACCAAATTAGCTAATATTGCATTTCTAAATTTAAATTTAATGAACATGCTAACATTTACCTGTGTCAAGGCCAAAAGCCTCATTCAAAATGACATATGTCATCACCAATTGGTCAGTTGTAGGAATAGCCTATGCACCAACCTCCTAACTATTTATGGGGTCATATGTATAGGTGGACTCACAAACTTGACAAGTATGGGGTGGAACCCTACCCCTCGAAGTCTCCCTTGGATCACGTTGTACTACAAGACTCATGTGTTGGATGATACTTTAGGTCAAAGAACTAATAGACTATAGAGTGTCCACCTCAAAACCCTCCTTCACGATGGAAGGGATAACACATGCTCATAAGCCACTCTAGTGAGTGCTCATCTCACTTTTGGCTGAGAATTGAGATGTGCACTGGTCTATCCTATGCCAACCCATCACCTCTCTCCTTGAAGTCCTGCATATCAAAATAGTTGGGTGTTTTGTTGAGGAAAAACTTGAAATAGAGTTTCCTCAAGAATTATTGCTTGACCTCATTATTGTTACATGGAGGATGGTAAAAAACCATCTACCACCTCTACCAAAAATTATCTTTTATCCCTTGGTGGTTGCACCAATGGATATGAAACCTCTTGATTGTAAGGTGAATAGGTTGATTTGTATGTGGGTTAGTGATTAGTGAACACAAGTCAAATTTTCACTTGTGTGTAGGATAGTTTATCTAGATAAAAATATTTGTATGCTCGTCTCTTATCCACCCAACTAGTCAATTACTTGCTAATTGCATCTACATGTGTTAACATAGCTTGAAGTGAATTTGCAAGCATGGTTCTTTGTGAGGTCGAACTTACAGGATCGTTCAACCTCGCAATTAACTCCTCAATTTGTCTTTTGTTGTTTTCAATTTCCCCTAGTAAATTTTTTTGAGTTCCAAGAGGATGTTGAGGAGTTGTTGGAGGAGTTTGTTGTTGTGGTTGTTCATCAATATTTTTTTGGTGTTCTTGTTCAACAGGAGGAGAAGGATTTTGAGGAGGAGAATCAGATGGATTTTCAACTCCTGAAAATCAAATAAATTAATATAAAAAAACATATTAAATCTACCTATGTTATAACATGAGCACGTTATAGGCTTGGTGTGACTGATCCTAAGGCTTCATCACATTGAGCCTATAACATGCTTGTGTTATAACATGGGCACATTATAACATACTCACATTATAATGTGGCTCAATCACACTAAGCCATAACATCAACTTGTTATAACACGAGCGAGTTATATTGCACTCGTGTTATGGATTTTAAATTTTTAAAAAAATTTAGCCACTTTTTGGGCCCCCAACTTTTTGTACCCACCGAGAAATCCAATGGGAAATTCCCACGAGAAGAAACAAGATTAAATCCACTATGATGCATAGTAAAGATGTCATTTCCAAATGGAAACTTTAAGCATTTATGCACACTGCTGACGAGATGACATCCATGGACCATAGTCATGGATAACAAAGCTTCATATGGAATTGGTCTAATGACGACATGATGGAGAATGATATATTCAATTGTTTTGTTTAAACTTTTAACAGAAGAGTGATCAAACCTATCATAGGGAAAACAAAACCATTATATTTTTTGATCCATTTTTTTGGTTGTTCAAAATAATATTGATAAATTTTTATGCAAAAACAAGAATTCGTCAATGATCACATTCTCTAAACAAACGAGATCAATTAATATATCATCATTAGGCTTGTCATTGATTCTTGTGGCAATGTAAAGAGGACCATTTGGTACATATTTAATTATATCATTTTGAGAGAAAGCAATGTCAAGGGGCATTTTGGTTTGGCCCTTATGAGGTTGAACATCAATGAAGCTAACCATATGTTGTATGCCTTCTTCATTATCACTCATATTGTCATTATTTGTATCTTGAAGTTTGTCAACATTCATCACATCATTCTTGGTATCATCAAATTTTACAAAAGAGATATTATGATTTGGCATGGGATTAGTAAAAATTTGCAAAATTTGGTTAGGTGGGGTAGCAGATTTATTTCCTTGATCATTAACACCACCAATCTGGATAAGATTAGAATCAATGAGGTCTTACACAATATGTTTAAGATCCTTACATTATTCTATATTGTTTCTATTTTTTCGTTCATAATGGAAAAATAAATTTGAGTTAAATTTTGGAGGGGAGGTCTCAGTGGTGTCAATGGCTTTAACAGGAGGTAAGGTAACTAAGTTTACTTATAAGTTGCAACATATGGAATGAAGGGTATCAAGTAATAGGGTCAATTATCTATAACTCCTTTCTCTTAATGGATATGGATTTGTTGTTTTTATGGCAGCTACTTGGGAGTTAACATGTTGACTTGTTTGAAGTGTATTTAGTTGTAAAAATACCTTGTTTTTTTCTTGAATGGTTGGAAATTGTTATGGGGCACATATTCAGATTTTTCAAGATGATTAAAAGAAGTTTCTACTTGATCATGATTAATTGAATTCTGATAGTCACAAAGATTTGTGCACAAATGTGTGAAGGAAAGAAATTTCATCATCCCAAGCTTGTATTGAATTTTTCTTTGCAAATTTTCAATGAACATTATTTGAAGATCAACATCAGGGATCTTAATGTTGATTTGTAAGTAAAGAAATTGATAATGGGAAATAAATTATGTGACTCTTTCATCATCCCTTTGTTTACATTGCATTAAATCAGCTATGGTCATTTTGGGACCCATGTGCACTTGAAAATGGTTAAGAAATGCATCAATAAGTTCATTAAATGAATGAATTGATTTATTTGGTAAAGAAGAAAACCATTCCAAGGTGATATATTTTAAGGACCTAGCGAGGAGTTTAGCCAAGAGTTTTTCTTCAAAATTGAAGTCACTAAGTAAGGTTTTGTATACCGAAACATGGTTGCTAGGATCTCCTTTACCACCATATTTCTCAAATCTAAGAATATTTATGCCTTGTGGAATTTGTTCTCTTAATATGACTCCAAGAATAATGAGTTTCTTTTGACATATTGTGAGGGTTTTCCATTTTTATTTTAGTTTAATGTAAAAATTTGTCATTAGAGGGATGAAACATTTTGCAAGAGTTGGTTAAGGATGGAATCATTGGTTGTGTTGTGAGATGGAGGTGAATAAGGTGGAGGTGTATATGTATTTGGAGAACAAGTGAATTGTAAGTTTATGAGGGGAGATAGATTAGGAGATATGATATTTGAATGCCCAAAGCTAAGAGGATTCACATTGGAAATTCCTAAGGTTGTATTGAAATTACCGGTGAGTTGTATGGTTGTAGTAACAAGTGGTTTGGTGTATTTAGGAACAAAGGCCACAATTATAAGAGGAGGAATTTGACTACCACCTTGACTTTGAGTTTACCCTAAAGTTTGAGCAAACTAGTTGTAGTAGGAAAATGTTTATCAATATTGTGAGCTAGGCTATAGAAAATCTCTATTCCTTATTCATTATCAAGCATTTTCCTCACATTATCTATGATAGGAAACATAGTACCAACAATGTATTCAGTACTCACAAAGTTCTATAATTTTTCTAAATCTTCATCCATTTGTTTTAGCTCTTCTTGAGGTACATTAGCAACCATTTTTTAAACATCAGTCACATTTTTGTGGGTAAGGTGGTCATGGGAAATGTGGTATCAAAGATATGGTCCATACTGGATTGACTAGTATCAACACTATGAGTGAAAGAGAATTGGAAAACTCAAGATCCACAATGGATGTAGTAGTGCGGGATGGAATGAGTCTTGAACTACATCTCACTATAGTATTGGTAATAGGAAACTAGGTTGTGAAGCTCATACAAGTTTAACAAAACCAAAAGTGTACCCAAAATGGAGAATAGGTAGTATAGACAAATGCAATAAACACCTAAAAATAGGAAGTGTGTAAAAAGAGATAGAAAATTTCATATTTAAAATAAGATAGTCTACTTATTATGCTATGAAAAAACCTGAAAATGATGTCTTTTAATCCTAATTTTAATTTCAAACAATGCACTCAATTTGACCAATTGAACTTAATGCAAGAAAGTACACAATTTTCTGATTTCAAAAACTAAAACCTAGATTGAGTAGTAGAATAGAATGAAGCAAACAAAGACAAATTGCTACCCAAAAATTTTAAATAGCATCTATAAAGGGGCCTATTCACCCTAGGGCGAATGGTTCCTAAGTTAGGGTTCTAAAAAATGAAAGTTTGAATTTCTTTCTTAATGTTTGAATATCTAGTTTTAGGTTGTAAACTATGGTTTTAGTGATAAATTTTTTAGATTTATGTCTCCTAATGCAAATGAAATTAGTGAAAAATGATGAACAATGTGACACTTTTGAAATTCAATTTTAACCAAATTTGTGAATGTAAATGACTGAAAATACACTAATATGTAAGTACTATGCAGAATCAATATAATATGCATTTTTTTTTAATTTTTTAGATTTTAAACAATTCAAAATGAAAATTTAAAACCCTATGTGAGATGAAAAATAATGCAATTTTAAAAACCCTAAATGAAATGAAAACTAATGCAATGAAATCCAATGCAATGGAAACTATTTTAAATTCTAGATCTAGGGTTTGAATGGACTCCAATTTTAGAATTTTAGATACATACAATGTCGATTTCACCAAAATGAAACATAGAAAAATATAGGTGCGATGGAAAAATGGGGATGATTGAATATACAATACACCTATCTTTCTAGTTTCATTAGAAAAAGATATCCCAAAGGTAATATTGACTTTCAGCTCTTTGGTGAGTTAACCTTAATGGAGATCTTGTTGTTTTCTCTATGAAATGATAGGGTAAATATGACTGAAATGCACTTTTTGGAGACAAATGAAAAATACTAAATGAATCCAATTATGCAATATGAAACTTGAATAATAAATCTATGTATAATAGAAATATAATCAACAAAGTTGATGTGTACCAATGACCAAAAGTTGTTGCTAAGTGTCCTCCTAGGATAAATTTTCCCTACGGTGAATGGGTCTTGCTACAATGATCCAAAATTTGTTTTCATAGTCCTCGGCTCTTGAATCTGCACTCTTGATTCCTTCAGATCTCACTATTAGAAAGACTGAATTAAATTGTGCATGTAATATTTCATGTCTTAACAACTTTTTCAACTTTGAAAATTTGCACTTTTGATCAATCTTCAATCCTTTTTCACCTAAAATTTTTTGACACACAAAGAGGGAAAATTGTTTGCTTTTGGTGAATGAGGGCTTGCCTTGGTCAAACCTTGTTTTGGAAATTAAACCTTGAAATAAAATGAAACATAAGTAGAAGGAATGATGAATGAACACTAGCCTTTTGCAACTCACCAAACCCTTGAATGGAGATCCTTAGAGGACTAAAGTCTAACACATCTCTCGAAGGTCTTGATATTGCATGAAATGGCTTGATTAGAATCTACACTTTGGCTAAAAAAAACACACATGAGTTGTTAATTGAATCAACCAAATAAGATAAAGCATCCCTATGAAATAATTGATCATACTAAAATATGCAAGCTAAATAGAACACAGATAATTAGATGCAAGCACATAAAATCATGACCAAACCATATCTCATAGTGGATTGGTGCTTCTATGGAAAGAAGCCCTTTCCCAATCCTTGCCTAAGCTTCATGATAAAAAATGATTTGAATATGATATGGAATGCTAAGATATGGAGTGGACAAAATCAGTTCTCCAATGAAGAATGACTTTGCATAAGCTTTGTAGTTGAAATTGTGGAGGATTTGCTTGAGGATATAGCCTCTATTTAAAGATTTTCAAATACTAAGAGTGCCAAACATGGAGGATGTGGGACTAAGATTGGACAAATGAGAGGAAGACACTTGTCAAGTGGTGAGTGGTTGATGCATGTGCAAGATTTGGGAAATGTGCCCAAGAGGGGGGAAATTTGAAATTTGAAATGAGAGTTAATGCTGAGAGGGGAACATGTAAGAGCTTATTAATTGCTTTGTTGGAGGGACAAGTCAACTTGTCATTTTTTTCAAACTTGAGGGAATATTCCCCATAAATGCCTTGTTGAGTGAAAATGAGGGTTTTAATAAATCAATAAATTGATTTATTTGTGCAAGTGGCAAAATCTAGAGAATGCAAGTGGGTAAGATTAGCATTTAATAATGGTTAGATTAAATTAATGATGATTAGGTTAGTTTGACTTTCATGACTTAAATATTTGATTTATTTAAATCAGAAAAGGATGAAATATGGATTTGGAGTTTTAATTAAATAAAGGGCTTGATTTATTTAATTAAAAGGAGGTTGATGGGATTAAGTTGATTTATTTGATTTAAACTGATGACTTTAGAAGATTGATAAATAAACTTGATTTATTTATTTGATGAGTGAATGTGATGCATAATGTCAATTTGACGTGTCTACATTTTGCCCCTCTTTGAAGCAATGTACTTGTTGCATTGGTTCAAAGAATAAACTTGCCGTGATCAAAATTAAAAAATTCTTGATTTTTCGGATGCCCCAATGGAAAGAAGTACACTAGTACATTGCCCCCTCGAGAGATCGAGCGAAAAGATTCGATTTGAGGGTCGATCTCATGATAAAGAGGTTCAAAATGGATGGTTATGATGAGATGATTTTAAGATGCTTAGAATAACAAATCTATATTATCCTAAACAACTTAAATGATGATTTGATGTGATGATAGATGACATGGATGATGTGATATGCTATGATTATCCAATGCATGTGAAATGGTCGATGTTTCCTATTATGTATGATATGAATGATATGTGATATGCTGACAATTTTGTGGATGCAGGATGGATGTAGGATGGATGCACTGATGATGATGATTAACTACTCATGATGTGATGTTAGTGCGAAAAAGAAGAAATCAGGTGATGACAAGAGGATCCAACAAGTCCATGATATGACGAGACTTTATTAGAGATGATGATGATGATGATAAATGATGATGATTTGCTTATCAAGGATTGGGATTTTAAAAGGGCTACTTACCTTATGTTTGATTACACACGAGGTACTATGCATCAAGGTATAAAGAACCGGATGGCGCATCTAGTGCGATGGACTTTGACTCGACAAACGATAGGAGTATTCTTGTTCACACTTGACATACGGAAACCTTGTTAGGGCATACCTAACAAAGCAAGTATTTGCCAAGTTATTTTACAAGAACGCCTAACAAGCATAGCAGACAAAAGATAATGATCGCCCCATTCCTATCTCTAAATCCTTCGTTTGGATATCATCGAGAGGTCCTTGGAATGAGCACAATAAGATAAATCAAAAGAAAAGATCAAGTATGCAAACAAGCCAATGTTCTTCATACCTTCAGCCAAAGGGATTTGTTTTGATAGGATAAGAATCCAAGGTGATATCCAAAATGATGCCCATTGTCAGAATGATATATCCTAGGACATGCATTGTGGAGGATGATGATGGTTGATAAGTTGATTGATAGGCTGTTGATATTAGGTTGATTGACATGTTTGCGACTGATCAAGAGTTTGATTTTGTTTTAAATGTTTGTTGTTTCAATTTTGATTTTACGATTGAAGCTTGCATTTGCTAACTGTTATGATTGTTTCTATTTGTGTTGCCAAAGGATGAAGGTGATGATCAATTTATTATGGATGATTGATTATTGCGGGTGAAAGCGAGATGAGGTGAATGGATTTTTTTCAAATATTTGGATGTTTTTTATGTTTTGAAATGTTTTGAGGTTGTTTTTGGTATTTTTGGATTTTGCAAATGTTTTGATTTTGTGTTTTTTCAAATGTTTTTGGATTTTGATGTCTCGGGGGGCTGATCAAAGATGAACCTTGCCTACGTTTAAGCTCAAAGACGACGTAGTTCAGATTTCAATGTTTTTTATTTTTTTGTTTTATGGATGTTTTTGGATTTTGATATGTTTTGAATGTTTTTGGATTTTTGCATGATTTTGACGATTTGGATATGGATATGTGATGATATCAGTGCTCTATTTTGGGTTTTTTGCTAAAAACCAAGCTAAGGTTGATTGATCAGATCGATGGATTGATGATGATGATAGCATTGTTGAGAATACACAACAATGCAAGGATTGATTGATTAGGATTGGTGATGATAACATTGTTGAGGATGTACAACAATGCAAGGATAGTGTTAAGTAACACAATGATTGGGAATGATGTCCCCAAGATGATGATGGATGAATTTGATTGATCATGATTGATGAAGCTTGGTTTGAAACAAAAGATGTTTCAATGATTTGATGTGACGTTTGATGTGCAACCTAGGTGCAACTGATAGCGATTATTTGGATTGATGTTCGATGAAAGATTGAAGCTTGATAAGGACATATTTTCGTCAAAATATGCCATGGGCTAGTGATTTGGATTTTTGCTCACAAGTGGTGGACCAATTTGATTTCACATTTGCCAATGTTCGGATCACCATGTAAGTTGGAGGATATAGATCAAGATTTATTCCCAAAGCAAGATGTAAATATCTGCCCCCAATGTCTAGCAATGTATGGAGTGACATGGATGGATGCTCGGATAAGTGTATGGATGGATGGATATGGATTATCTTGTGATAAGATAAGCTGTTTAGATAAAGAATGTTCATTTGGATAATGTTTCATAACTCCGATAATGCTGCATAGGATAAGCTCAATGAAAATTGCCCATGTCAAGATGTTTACCATAAGCAAGCGTAAAGTGTGCCCTAAAATTTCATCAAGATCAAGATAACTTGGACTATGGATGAAGATGGATGAAAATGGATTGGATAAATGGTGTGTGGATGAGTGGATTTATTATAGCTGAGATGGATGGAATACTTGATTTATTATGGATGGGATGAGATGCTTCCACGAGCACACATAGATGCTCGATTCTACTGATGACACCTATTTTCCAGGTTTTCATCATGGTCTTGCCCAAAGCGCCGCACATGCGGTTTTCACTAGAGGACGATTTTTTTCTTTACTGTTTTTAATCCTTTTTCTGATTTTTTTGGATTTTCATATTTTTTGATTTTTTTGATTTTTCTAAAAGATTTATGCTCATGTTGAATCACAAGGTGTTGCTGATGTAGATGCCTCTGTCATGACGTGCCATCGATATCCTGCTTGAAGAAGCTGCTTTGCCAAGATACGTGCACTTGAATACAATTTTTGGGATTCTTGATCTGCTTTATTGATATCGAGATTAACTCTGTCTCTGTGTGCACATCACGATAAAGTGCCTTCGAAATCCTTATGATGAAGGGTTGTTGCCAATACATGGTCAATTTGAGAATTGGATATTATGCGTGGAGGCATGGATGTAGTTTGTTTAGGGATAAGAGATGGATTGGTTGACAGTTTGGAACCTTTGACTCTCCAAACTTGGGAAGATGAGCAATGATGGGTGGATATGGAAGTGTGCATGGAATTAGGACCAACTGCTTGATATATTATGTACGTCGCTTGAAAAGCCTGCTTTTGCTTTTGTGGACATCTTTGATGGATACTTTTCCCTTTTTTATTTTGCCCCATAGTTTCTTTGACTGATGGAGTTTGATAGGGATAATCTTTCTTTGTATTCTTTGGTATCCATATGTATTTGATTTGTCCATTATGCTTTGCTTCTTTTGCTTTGATAGCGTTCTTCGTACTTTGATTCAATTCTTTCTTTTGACTTTGGTCCCAATTCATGGATGGGATGATGGGTGGATGAAGATTCGTGACGTGGCTAGTTGTAGTATTGGCAATGGTTTCACCATAAAGATTCTTCATGCTCCCTATGTTGATGTTTGCTTGAGATGAAGTTGCCCCCAGTATGGTGGTAGTAGCACCTTCATTCCTTGATTTTTCTTGCTTTGAGATGTTTTTTTCAATAAACGTGCTCTGACAAATGACCATTGTAGATTACATTGTTTCAATTTGTCGCTCTGCTAACTCTGGATTATATTGTCCTATCTGACTTGCTTCCTTGAGTGGATAATGTTCAATATCTTTATTCATGATGTCCTTAGTCTGAATTTGGGATATTTCTGATATTGTTGTTGACAACTCTATTTGATTGTAGGAATTGACACTCTACTCCTTTTATGTAACATAATCTTGTTCTAGTTGAAGATCATCTACGTGTCCATCCATAGAAAGCATCTCATGGGTAGATGGAGGAGCATGTGCTACATGGATATGATCATCTTCCATAGATAGGAGAGTTTCCATTAGATTATTGTAGTATCTTGAAGATACAAATTCTTGATCTCGAATGATTTCAGAGTTCCTTTCGTCATGCTTTGGATCAAGTTCTTGACATGGGTCAGTTTCAAAGGATGGATCACTTACAAAGGATTCTTGGATGTCGTTATTAGACATGGTAAGTGGTTCAATATCCTCTTGATCTTTGAGTGGACTTAGATCAAGTGTCGAGTTGAGGATTCTTTTAGCATCTATAACCATGACATCAAAGGGGGTCAACATGTCTTGGAAAGGACCATTGCTAGACCTTGGTAAAAGATGTTGATCATGCTTTGGGATAAATTCTTGAGATATATCCTCTAACTCATAAGGAAATGTAGAGACATTTTCAATATGATCATTGGTCAACGGATCGTGCATTATGTCAATTGGATCAAATAATCCTAACACTCCTTGAAAGAGATAACAAAAAAGGGGCTCTTGATTTATGGTGAGTTGATCATCGGATTGTGTAGATATATCCTCAATGTGCTCCTCGATGGAGAGGTTTTGATCATTGTTTTTGACAATTGCGGTGGAGAGATTGTGAATGTCTTCGACCATAGAGTCAAGTGATGTTGATATTTCTTGAATTGGCTCATTGTCAAGTATTGTTGGTGGATTTTGATCACAATTGAGATGTGACTCTTGACATATGTTGATTTGATCATTGGATGAAGTAGACATAGCTTGAAGTTGCTCAATGATGGATTGATCTTGATCCTTGTTCTCAACAGTTGTCATTTTTTGTGTTTGTGCTTGTGTTTGTTGAGTAGCTTGAGAGGCTTGTTGCACTTGTCGAGCTTGTCTTGCTTGTTGCATGGCTAGATATTGTTGGATGGATTTTTGGTATGACTGGTGAGCTTTTAGAGCAATGTCATATTGTCTTGCTGTGTTTAGTTTTGGTGGTAGTGGTGGTGGATTCGGAATCATGTTGGATGTAGTGACAAGCGGTTGAGATACACTCAGAGCGATCATGGTAGTGAGGGGTTGAGATGTGATGGGTGTGAGAGTGGTGGTTGGAATGATTGAAGGGATATTGATGGTTGGAATGACTGAGGTGATAGGCCCTTGGGAGACCATTTTTTGATTTGTTGGGATCAACATTGTTGCTCGATTGAATACCATTTTTTGGTGCAATGTCGATGGTATATTTGACATGATGGCTTGATTGACGTTAGGTGGATTGATTTGGATGGAGTGATTGGTGCTAGGTAAAGGGGGAAGCCCTAACCCAAGGAATGATGTTGGTAATGGTGGTGGATATTTCCCTTGGCGCAATGCCTCAACTATTTTGGAAAGTGCCGCAATTTGATCTCGCCAAATTTGTTCTTGATTTTGATCTTGACTCCCTTGATATAGTTGATTTGGCTCTTGTTTAAGCAGATTTGGAGTGTGTAGTTGTGTTTTATTTTGGACAATATTATGATTTGTGATGACACTCAGATTTGGAATGATGGGTTGAAATTGACCATTGTTTGAATATTCATATGATTTGCAAATGTATCCATCCCAAAGTTTTTTGGATTCATATTTTGAAAACTTGTACTTGGTACATTCTCCTTTGGCTTGTAGGGATTTGGTGGGATGACATTGTTCGTTTGAAGGCTCATGCATTAATTGTTTGGTTGACAAACTTGTAGGTTTGTAATTGGGTTTACCATTAGGAAATGTGTTCCAATCTTTGATTTGGGCATACTCACACTTGTTGTTCCATTGAAATTTGTAGAAGGTAATGATCCCATGTATGGATTGTATAAGTGTGAGTTTTGATAATCAAACGGTATTGTAAGGCTTTGAAGATTCAATTGATTTGGATTACTCAAGATGTATGTATCAAGTTTGTATTCCATGTTCTCCTTGTGTTTTGACCTTGTTTCAAAAGTGGCCTCTAAGGTTCTTAGGACCAATGATGAGATGATGGATGTGTGAGTGAAATGAGTGTTGAACGTTTAGGGTTTTTGGATCAATGCTAGACTTAGGGCTTGATTTTGATTGTTTGAGTTGGATAATGATAATGGACTTGTAAACCCTAAGATGTAAGATGTTATCTTAGGATGAACTTGTTCAAATAATTGTTGATTTAATTAAATGTATGAGAAAGGATGCATTCCCATACATCTAACTAAACGAGGTGATTTTGATTTTGATGATGTGCTTAAGTCTAGAATGATGTTTTCAAAAGCTCTAAAGTTGTTTGGATGGATGAATTTTGATAAATTCTTGAGATGGATGAAGTGTTTGATTTGATCCTAAAATACTTAGAGAGACTTTGTTTACTAGGCCAAGGTATTGAAGAACACACTTTTCTCTAAGAGAAATTCAAAACCAAAAAGATATCAAGCACACGTATGGGGTCCAATTAGTTATCTTTGCTTAGTGGATTCTTTTTACTACACATACACTCTTGATTAGTTTTCAAACTGAATATCCAATGTCACAACTTCTTTTCGTCCCACAATGTGCTATGTGGAAGTTCCAAGAAATCAGGACAAGGGTTGCCTAATGTTGACCTTTTGTAAGAGAAAATTAAGATGTGAACCCAATTACTTAGAAACCTCTAAGGACATAATCCCCAGGGTAAGCAATAGTTCTTGGGTTTTGTCAAAGGTATTTGCTCTAACTAAGGGGTTTGAAATTTTGATGATGATGTTGAATGTTGGTTTTCCAATGTTTTCGATAAATGTACTATATTTTCAAACAAGCAATGTAACATCCTAGCTCAATTGGTACGTTTTTCTTGGTGGGCTTGCCTCATGCCCTTCGTAGTAGAAGAGATGATTTTACATGCAACCAAGGACAAAATATAAAGGTATGTTAAGAATGAAGTCTTAACCTTTATTTAAACCAAGATTGGACATGGCAAGTAACTTCTTGGAATCTAAGTTCCAATGCACCACTTCGATAAAATCGTTGGATGGACTGGTTGGCTGCTACAAACAAGGTTCTTAATGACACAACATCGGGGACATGGCACCTTGCGAGCATCCAGCAAGCCACTAAAGGCTTTAATCAATCCTACTAGGGGCTCTTATACATATTATGATAGTACCCCATTCTGAAAGACACTGTACGGCTAAGGCCTACATACCATGAGGACTTGATAGTTTAGTCTTATCCATTTATATACCGGCCCGAATGAAAAACCGGTTGGAGTCACCTTCGAGTTCTCCTTTCGGATGTGTCTCTTAGGCAGGCCCCTCTAAAGGTCACTCAAATCAATAAAATGCATTTTTGAGTGTTTCTCTTGCACCCCAGATCGCATGAAGCGCAAGGGGAGAGGATACACACTCAAAATGCACCAAAGACAAAATCACACAATTCAAACACTTGTTCATTTTAGCCTCAAAGCAATGATGAGTTCATTTTAAAGCACCAAGATGAAGTGTGAAATTGATTGTTCAATTTGTTATTCCCAAATGAAATTTAGTGAGTTTGACTAAGTTCTTTTTAAGTCCCTTTGTCACGAAAATCAAAATGTTCCTTTTAAGATCCTAAAAGAGGTGAGTTGATCTGAAACAGAAAACTAAAGTGTAAATGAAAGCTCTTTAAAGAATTTAAGAATGCTTGTCAACTTCAATTTTGATGTTCAATTTTTTGAGCTTGAGCAATTTCGCTTGTTTTTGCTTGATTCCCACACTTACCTCCAATGTCAACTTCATTCCAATTTCCATTTGCTTTCTTGATTTTCCTATCAAACAAAAAGACAATCATCTGAAAATTAGAACATTAAATTCACTTTGATCTTTAACTCCAAACAATAACATGATCTTAATTTGAAAGAACAAATTCCTTGGATGATCGTGATAATAACAAAAGTATTTATCAATGGAGCATGCTTTGATATTGATTGTATTGATAAGATATCACATTTTCTAGACCCATTCTCTCCTTTATCCACATCATTAAAGATATTGGGCCGATAAGATATCACATTTTCTAGACCCATTCTCTCCTTTATCTCCAATGTATTCTTGATTTGTACCTTCTTTCCCATGAAAAGTTATGACTACAAGTTTAAACATATAACAAGGATTTTCAAAAAGAATGGTTTCCAAAATCAATAAGCCAACCACTTGATTTATACCTTCTTTCCCATGAAAGAATATGACTAAAAGTCCTCAAGTTGATCATAATATAAAAGACAACCAACAGACTAATGACATAAATATTTTTAAGTACCATAACACAAAGGTCAAATGGATCAGTCAGGGCATAAAAAAAAATTCACACAAATCATAGCAGAAATCATGATAGAAAAAGCTCTGACATGTACAAAATGTTTCTTAAAGACCACGCCATAAAAAAAAGAAAGCAAGCATGCTTTGTAACCGATGCATTTATTTGCTTTTCCCTCCACAAGTAGACAAAGAAATTTAAAATAAACAACATAAGCACTACACACATCATCTCGATTTAGATACTAATGAACAAAGGATGCTTTAAAAACTTTTAGGCTAATGCGTTTGGCAGAGTGTCAAGCCGAACTCCCCATTTTCTATCAGGAGACAAAAGAAACTTTGAAGCAAATGTGATTAACAAACGTAAGGCCGAATCCAGTAAAAGGACCTTTCACAGCTGCCTCATGTATTTAATGAATTCAGCTCCACCACATCGACTTTCCAAGCAATCTTCTTAGCTGTCTTTTATGATGTTGACTGGATTTGTTATTAGCACCATGTTTGAGTGACAGTGACAGTGGCTATGCCTTCAAGGAATGGCAACTTCTTTTCCTGCCAAAATGTGAGAGGATGCCTAGACAATATGCATCGGGCTTCAAATATCCAAAAGATTAACTTGGTGACTAAAGGAAGCACCCTTTGTTTTTTTTTTTTTCGCAATTATTATGAGAAGGCTTGAAATAAGACGCTCCTCCTGTCTTCTTTTGCACACCTTTAAGACATAAGCTAGTCAGTCTGATGGGACAAGAAATTTTGATACCTACTTTAGTCTATACCTCCACTTTACGCAACCAAGCATGAATGATAGACACCACAATATTAATTAGATAAATATCAATCATAGCTTGCCGTATAAAAAAGACAGTAGCATGAATTCACAAAATCTTGTCTCTGCAAAAGACAGCGAACAAAGCTATTAATCACTCAAAAGACAGAGAGCAAAGATATCAATCAGACTCAAAGACAGCAAACACTAAAGATCTCTTTATTTTATTTAATACTACTAAACATCAGGAGATTTTTAGTTTTATTAACCTCTCACTCTTCTAATTTTAGTGAGCTACACAAGTTAAACAAAAAGGACCCGTTGAAAAAGTAGACTTTCTAGTAAATTTTATTAATAGATGTAAGACTGAATTCTAAAACTATTTATGCGGCCATGTTAAATAACTTATCTTATCATCGAGGCAAATGCGTTGGGAGTGGATGGTGTCGCAGTCGATGTGCATCAAGTTGGATTTTAATGCACAACAAAACATAACTCAATGTGCAGCAAGTTAGATGCAAATAATCAATTACGCTTTGAAAATCAGAGATTGAGATATGATATGTGCAGATCAATATGCCAGTCTGATCAATCTCCCACCACAATAGGGTAGATCATAATAAGTGTTGGGTACCCTTTTGTCGCCTCTTCTTAATTTCTTTCACATACATCTGCCAGTCGCACTATTCTGCACATGATAGAGTTAGTAGTAAATTTGTAGTGAGAAGAAGGGAGTTTAATATGTGTGCTTAAAAAGGCCACTTCATACTATGCGTGCCCACTCAAAGTTAATAATCTGGGCTCAATGCTAAGTTAATAGCCAATTCTCAACACTCAGACAACGTAGGTTAAATGGGGCCCAAGGGCAGGAGATATTGGTGGTCTAGGACAAGGAACCAAGAGAACGTTCCATTACAAATCTACTACAAATTGTCTTTATAGTTTCTTTGAATAAATCCCTCTTGTAACAGTAATACTGATGGTGGGTTCCAGTAAGTTCAGCTCAATACAGCGTTGGGACTCAAGATAAAAGGAAAATGGAGTGCTCGGTATTGCAGAATGGTTGACTTAGAAAGAAACAAAGCGCTATCACTTTCGGTGGTTTGGAGAAATTTTCAAAGCTTTGGTGATTACAGACATGTTATAGGGTGATCTAAAGGCTATGGATTTGTTACTTTTCACGATCTAGAGTTTGCTATGAGAGCTTGTGTAGATCCTTTGTTAATCGTCAATGGAAGAGAAACAAACTACAATGCTTCATTGGGTGTTACTCAATCTCCTATCTCTACTCCACAATATTTAACTTGTGGTCAAAACGTGCCTTGAACCTCTGGTCGAGTCCAAGAGAACAAGCAAAAGAACAAGCTCAGATTCTAAAGAATATGTATCCTCACAGAAACAAAGACATAACCTGCAAAAGGAACAAGTTCAAATCTAAAGATTATAACATTCTACTATGTATGCCAGATAACCCAATAGGAGAAGCTTTGGTTGTAGAAGAAATGGCCTAAAGCACAGGACGCGTTTAACAAAATGTCTCAGTAAATCATGGTCCCATGATATGAAATGATTATAGAAGATGGATCGGTTGCCAGGGAAGGATCTGGAGACTCTCAAGCATATGCCAGATGCACAAATATACACAAATTAGATAGAACTGCATGCCATTTAAAAGTCCTTAGAAACTTTCTAATACAAGCAAATGGAGATGTAAAGCCATATTTTATTTTTTTAATATTTTTTTCAACATTTACCACTTTCTAGCTGTGGCAAACTGTAGTAACACAGTTATGTAAGTCACAATAAAAAATAGAACAAGTTTTTAGCGCGCATGCGAGTCAAACTACTTCTATAAATGTAAACAAAATTCTGCAGCAGATTTAGATTGTATCTCAGATATGTAATGGAATCAGATATAGAAGTATAAAGCATCCATGTATAAAAACATAAAATAGATGTTAAGATTCAAACAGAGATTCTGCCCTCCTTCTAGCACCATTATGTGGATGCTAAATCTGCATTTTGGCTCAAAAACAAACACACATGAGTTGTTAATTGAATCAACCAAATAAGATAAAGCATCCCTATGAAATAATTGATCATACTAAAATATGCAAGCTAAATAGAACAAAGATAATTAGATGCAAGCACATAAAATCATGACCAAACCATATCTCATAGTGGATTGGTGCTTCTATGGAAAGAAGCCCTTTCCCAATCCTTGCTTAAGCTTCATGATAAAAAATGATTTGAATATGATATGGAATGCTAAGATATGGAGTGGACAAAATCAGTTCTCCAATGAAGAATGACTTTGCATAAGCTTTGTAGATGAAATTGTGGAAGATTTTCTTGAGGATGAAGCCTCTATTTAAAGATTTTCAAATGCTAAGAGTACCAAACATGGAGGATGTGGGACTAAGATTGGACAAATGAGAGGAAGACACTTGTCAAGTGGTGAGTGGTTAATGCATGTGCAAGATTTGGGAAATGTGCCCAAGAGGGGGGAAATTTGAAATTTGAAATGAGAGTTAATGCTAAGAGGGGGACATGAAAGAGCTTATTAATTGCTTTGTTGGAGGGACAAGTCAACTTGTCATGTTTTTCAAACTTGAGGGAATATTCCCCATAAATGCCTTGTTGAGTGAAAATGAGGGTTTTAACAAATCAATAAATTGATTTATTTGTGCAAGTGGCAAAATCTAGAGAATGCAAGTGGGTAAGATTAGCATTTAATAATGGTTAGATTAAATTAATGATGATTAGGTTAGTTTGACTTTCATGACTTAAATATTTGATTTATTTAAATCAGAAAAGGATGAAATATGGATTTGGAGTTTTAATTAAATAAAGGGCTTGATTTATTTAATTAAAAGGAGGGTGATGGGATTAAGTTGATTTATTTGATTTAAACTGATGACTTTAGGAGATTGATAAATAAACTTGATTTATTTATTTGATGAGCGAATGTGATGCATAATGTCAATTTGACGTGTCTATAGATATTGATCTTGATGCTTGAATTCTGACTTAAATGCTTGAAACCTACATCACAATGTTAGCTCCAAAACCATGCATAGATGCAAAAGAATTTGACATGATACTTGAGATCTTGAATGTTGTTGTAAAAGACTAAAAAATCTACTCTTGAATTCTCTTGACAATAATATTTTCTCTTGTGAAAGTTTCCTTCTTGCTAGATAATTTTCCTTAGAATTGATTTGATAAAAAGACTAGGTATTTATAGGTAATTCTCTAATTTCACAACAATTAAACATCAAAGACCACCAATTGAAATATAAATTTGAATCATGAAAATGCCACCAAAAAAATATTAAAAATTGAGATCGTAAACTTAAGGAGGACCCATTTTCCCTTGGTCGAATGGGTCCTTGGACCTAAATCCAAGACACTCAATTTGCAAGAAAATTTAATTAATGTTTACAATTGTTTAATATGATATTCGCTTTCAAAAGATATGATTAATTAGGCTTTTAAATACATAATTGGGTCAATTAGAGGCTTTATTATATGTAACTTAATTAGGGGACTCAAATATAGAGTGAAAATGTAAAGGTGTACATTTTTTATAGTACAATAAAAAGGTTTACAAAATTTGGTCTTGTGTTCCAAATGAAGTTGGTTATTTATTCAAATGTATCTTCTAGTTATGGTTTTTTTTCTTTCTTATTTTCTCTTTTTTTATCTCTTTTGTTTTTTTTTGGAGCCTAATTAATCTAAGAGTAGCTTATGAATAAATTAAATTTATTTTCGAGTCAAACTTTAATTCCTTACCTTTCTTTTCATTATTTTTTTGATAAATATTAAAAAATTGTCTTTATAAAATAAACAAATTAAAAAAAACTTTAAATAGTACTTATGATCTAATGTTTCACAACACTAATATATTTTTGTAAAGTAAAATGATTCACAATTTGAGTTAACCAAGCATACATTAAAGGCTTTATTTAGTGTTAAAAAACATTTTCTCCCTTTTTAAGAAGAAAGAAACATTATGTAATTGATGTGTCAAAAGATAATTCAACACATACCTTTAACAAGTGACACATAGTGGCTAGTAATTTCCTTTATACTACTGTAATTATTGTTTTCTAGATTTGAAAAAATGTAAGTTTTATTAATGTGAATAAAAATAAATGTATTTTTTGTTAATTATAGTGTTTTAGTATTTTTAATTAGTTATTTGTATGACCTAACTCTAAACCTAACTCACACCCTAACTCTAATTCTATACCTAACCCTAATCTTAACCCTAAACCTAAATCTAACCCTAACAATAAATTCTAAACATTTTTCCTAATCCTAGACGTATCTCTAACCCTAACTATGATGGTAATAATATCCATAACTATAAAGCTAACTTTACTCACTAACTTTTAAATAAATGTTATATTTAATAAATTTTATATTACTAATTATTATATATTAAATAAATGTTATAAATAAAATAAATATAATATATATTAAAAATAATTAGAAGTTAGATATCATGTTTCTTCTCTTATTATTGATATAATTTGTTATATATTAAAATAATTTTTTATTATAGGTTATATATATATATATAGATTAAAATATAAAATATATTATATTAAATTATCAAGTAGTAAACATAAATGCAATTATGGGTGGTGGGCCTAGCTTGATTGGTTAAAGCATTTTATTAGAAGCAAGAGGTTACGAGGTCTAACAATAAATATATTAGATGAATAAAAATTTGGAGCATTATATCTATTAATCATATTTTAGTGATTTTTATTATTAATATTTATTTTTTAATTTATTTTAATTTTAATTTTAATATTTTAATAGTGTGAATCCAATTTGTAATATTTTCTTTAATAAAAAATAATGATTACATACATTAAAAAAACTATTTTTAAAAAAATGTAAAAAATAAGTAATATTAATTTATTTTAAAAAATTTAATGAAATTTTTTTTACAATTTTTAAAGCTAAGTATTTAACATGTTCATTTTAAAAAATTAAATTATATTTGAAAACATAAAATAACAATTACATAAATAAAAATTCATTCCTAAAAAATGTAAAAATAAGTAACAATTTAATGAAATGACTTTATAAATAAAAAATGAAAAATCATTCTCTAAAAAAATATTAAAAAAATAATTTACCTTTCCCCAATAACACTCCAAACTTCTTAACCAATTATGTTGAAAAGTAATAATTTTAACAATTTTTAAATTTAAATATTTAACATGTTCATATATATATATATATATATATTGAAATTTTAGTTTTTAATTGATTCAAAACAATAAATAATTTAAAATACTAATAACAATCAAGAAGGAAGATATATATATACAACTCAATCTTTATGCTCCCTTTTTATCATTTTTTTTTTGCTGTAATTGATTTTTTTTTCATCTCGCAACTATTTAAAATTTATAATAATTTCATGATATTGCATTAATAGCCCAATAGGAAAATAGGCTTTTTAGAAAAGACAAACTTGGACTTTCAATTATTAACCTTAAATAATATGCTTATCTTATAAAATAGATTTATTTTCTTAAAGTCATAAAGGAAAAGCTAAATTGTACCAAAAAAAACATTAGCATTGGTGTCCTAATTGAATGAAAAACTTCTATGATGGATATCTAATAAAGAATCTAGTGCATACCTACCTTTACATGGCCCTTGTTTACTACATCAGGAAAATTCACCGTAGTAATTCATTTTGGAAAATTTACCATCAACAATTTACTGCGGAAAAATTCTTTCTTCGCAATGACAAATTCACCGAAAATTCACCACCAGCAATTCAGGGCCACTGAAAATTAATCACAAATTTTTAATGCCATGAATTTTCCCCCACAGTGAATTGGTGATGACGATGAATTTTCCCGCGGTGAATTATTGACGGTGAATTTACTAACGGTGAATTTTCCTAGAACGTTTTCATCTAAAGGATCTCCTGTCATGTTTCTATTGTATGACCACTCTTGACCTTGCCATTTTCAAACATGGAAAATCATACTCTGACTTGACAAAATGTTCCATACTTTTATCAACACGCATTCGAATTAAAATTCAGTCTTCAAAGATCTGAAAGACCAATCTCTTTTGATGTGTTCTTCAATAGATTGAGCTCTGTACTTTTAGTGTAATCGTGACTGAATTTTTTAATTGGAAGCTCTTCTACAATAGTATGCATTTAATTTTAAGGCCTACATTTTATATAAATTATTCATTGAGGGTTAATATCTCTACTATTAGACTTAAATTTTCTATATAGCTTAATATAGATCAATATATTTATTATAAGAATATTGTCGCACCGTGCACCCCACTGTTAAGATGTTATATTAAGAGTTGAATTAAGGTCTTTTCAATATTTATAGTAAAAATGTGGCTAGTTAGTATGTATAACCGTACAAAATATAATATTGAAATGAATTTAATAATAAAAATCTTTATAGGATCAACATTTTTATATTACTTTTAATAATGTTTAAGGAACAATACTACTAGTTTCTTGTCTATATAGTTACATTTAAAAGACAATTTTCTCTTTAGAGGGATTGGATTCTATTTTCTAGTAAATTGAGGAGTGAACAAGAAGATATACCAACAAAGAAGAGAACATGAGGATGAACAAGAAAATATATATTATCTCTTCACATAAGATTTCATTATTTGAGGCATTATGTTTTGATGGTCTATTGTGTTAGATGGGAAAATCACTTAATTAATTAATTAATTATTATGTTGTTTTTTTTACTTTAACATATTTATACTAAACTTACATAATGTGTTTTTATTTACTTATATCATATTTAAACTAAACTTAGACCAATTGTTTTCATTTTTACTCATAGCATAAGACAAAGGTATATGTCATGATCTAATTTAATCCTTGTTGGTATGTGGCGACTGATCATGCTATACTGTATAGCCCATGGTATACTGTACACCCCGGCTCCCTATCCTCGCGTCGTCAGCGAAAAAGGAAAAATCTCCAGAAAAGAAAGAAAAATGACTTTGTAAAACCCTAATTTTGGAAGCTTCTAAAAGCTTGTTAAAAGGGGTTGGGATGGGGGTTACAGTATGATGAAAAATGAGATTATTCACAAAATTGTAATAGGTTTTGCACTGGATAATAAAAGTATTGGATGGCCACGGTTTGGTGGATGTAGCCTAGATTGGGTGAACCACGTTAAATTCTCTGTGTTATAATTTATTCTGTGTATGTTTTAGTTTCTCTGTTTATTATTTAAATCTGCATTTAATTGTTAGATCTGCCATCTCTAACCCTAACAATCCTTACCTAAGGTTTCATCTAGGATTTTTATTTTCCTAATGATATGTATTTATTATTTTCTATTTTAATATTCATGTTTTTTCCAAATCAATAGAATTCTCAAAGTTCACATTAAAAAAAAAATGTTTTTTCTTTCATATGTGATAGGTATGGTTCCATGTGATAATTTGTAGATGTGAAGCTCAACAATAAACTCTAACATGATATCATAGAACCACATATGAGATTACCTATCTATTTTTTTAGAGATTTGACCTTGATAAATAAAATGCTAAATCTAAGAGAAAAAACATCACCATTATGTCTAGAATGTATAGAGACCTTAGGATATTCTATATCCAAACATCAAAATCTAGGTAGAAAACAAAAGGTTATTTTTGGGTTGTGTAGATCTCTAAGGGTACAAATCCATATCGTTATATAGATCAATACACCATGTAGTGCCATAAGAATGACAATCACTATTGAGAGGTCTTTCCATAAAAAAATGTGTGCTTGTGCAATATTTTGGCCTACCTACACGATTTTTTAGCGATCTAGGTGTTTTGGAATAAGTCTTTCATGATTTGACTAAGTACTAGCTATTATGGTGAGATGTATGTAAACCTTTGACATACATTTTATACTTTACTAATGTCATTTGACAATTATCACTATTTTTTTGCAAATTGTCACCTAGTGATTATTGATTCACTACCACATCATATTTGAACCACTATTGCTACCAAATTTTTACATTTCTCCATTATTTTTCTAAACCCTAAGCCTCCCCACTAGTCATATTTGTTTCTAGGGGCCTTATTATACTAAACAATTTCTATTTTCAATGCCCATGTAACTAAGGGCCAAAGTTTTAGCCCCTAGCTTGCCTTATTAGAACTATTTTACAAAAATAGATATAACTTGGGCATACAAGTTTAGATTTTTGGAAATAATATTTAGTACAATATTCAATCAAAAGGTTGGTTGTGAGAAATTTCTAGTGGTACTATTCATTTTTAAAAATTTTGTTATTAAAATTTATCGCTTGTTGAAGTTAGACCTACTTAGTTTCTCTTGTAGGCTCATTAATTTTGACTCAAATATCTATTATTCACACATAATGTTGAAAAGTTGGTTTAGTGCTCAACATATATCTCAAACCTATTTTTATACAATATTTACTAGATACCTATTATTACATCAAAAGTAATGATTTTCAATTGGTTTATTTCTTAAAAAAATACAAATAAGTTTAATGATTTTTTTGGAACAATGAAGTAATTATCTTGCATTTTGAGGGATATACTATTATTTCTCCTTTCAATTTCTATATTTTTAAAATAAAAATTATATCAAACCCACATTACTCCATTCACTCTATATCATAATTATGGTGGAAAAATAAGTAGAGACTAATTTGAAGAAACAAGGGTTGTATCGATTGACCATGAGTACAAAAATTGAATGAATAGTAGTTATAAGAAAAAAAGAAAGAGAAAATGGTGTAATATATGTGATGAACCCTTTGAAACATCATTAATGCTTATATCTCCTAATATCTTCTTTCATATTAAATATTATACCTAACACAATTAAATCTTGACTCGTTTGGATTCTTTATTTTTGAAGTACAATACATTGTGAGGCTTTTAGTTGGAGAATAAAATTATTAGTTTAAGTTCTACAAATTTCGATAGCATATTGATTCTTTCCATCCTTGAGAAGTTTGGTCTTGATTATTTAATTTCTGTTTCTATCTTATGTGCTACTAGAGATGTTCTTGGTACTACATTTACTATGCTCTCACTTGATAATTTTGCTACATATCTCCCCAAGAAGTAGGGAAATTTGGTATAGATGTGCACCTTGAAGTATTTCATACCATAAGATCTTATTAAAAATCAAATAAATAAAGGTCAAAAAGACTTCAAATAGAAAAGAAAAGAAACAAAAAATATATTTCAAGAATAATGGGCGAGCAAGGTAATCACATTCATAAGATACCTTTGATTCCTCTTCCTCTTATAAGGAGGAATCATCAAAGGGGTGACATGATGAGCATTAATGAACTATGAAAAATCAAATGGTGAGTATTAGTGTTGCCTTCATCTATGTTATCTAGTGCATCCTCCTTTTTGACATAATCAACTACATGATTAAGATTAGTTGGTTAGATATAAGTAGAACACATAATTTGAAAGGTAATGCACTCTTTGTATCGACCAACATTAATTTAGGATGATGGATTCTTGATTCATGAGCCTCACATCATATGAATTCATCATAGTGTATGTTCTCTTCATATGAGCCTTACACTTTACTATACATGCATTTATGGGGAACAACACTTATATGAGAATTTATGGGAAAGGATATATTAATATTGATAATGGAAAATTCTTCGATGTATTTTTCCCTTCATTATTAACCATTATCCTTTCCATCTATCTAATTACACATAGTGGGGTAGGGAGGAATGTTGAGTTCACACTTGATTCAATTCTTATTAAAGACTTGTATAGTATAGAGATTATTGTTTTTCGGATGGTTGATTCAATATCTTCATTGTATTCCTTTTCATTTTTTTCTCTACATGAGCATGTGTTATACTTGACTAGTCTTAATTTTCATGCGTTTAGAGTGAATTAGATATCTGAAGAGAATTTTGGTCACATGTTATTTTATGTACTTCCATCCACCTTGGTGGATGAGATGTATTATAAATTTCTATGTCATCCACCTTCTACACCTTTAGCAATTAACTTAGTTTAGTAGGATGTCACTAGTCTTTCATGTTTAGCTTTGTGGGATGATTTTTTTCCAAATATTACAAATTTATTTGTTGAGTCATATATTGCAAATATTAGGGATATAATCAAGGATATTCATTTCATTTTTGATAAAAAATAATACACACTTATTATCACATTATCATTTCCCTTAGAGATTGTTCTATAGGATTCTTCCCACTTTTTGGATTTGTTTCATTTGATTGTCATCTTTTAATTTAGGCATATGAACATTTGAGTGGTTTTCAAAGGAACACATAATGAGACATTTTCTTCCATCTCTCTCAATAGATTTTCTTCTACGTTTTCTATTTGATTTTTTTCTTACCAAGGGGAGGAATGTTGTTTTGTAAATTTGGATCATCTTCAATATTCTTCTTCACATATTCATATTTGGCACAAGAGCTACTTCCTTGCATGCAAGATTCATCATCTCCTCTTTTCTCTCCTATTGGGGGATTTTTATTGTACCTATGTGACCGTGGCTGCTGCTTGTTCTGGTTTTTACCTTTTGTGTAGCTATTTGTTTATGTTGGACTTTTCTTTCCTATCTTTTATGTTGTAAAATTTTTGGTTTCAAGTCCCTATAAAACCCGTTTTACCCTTTATCAAAAACATATTGCTTGGGCAACATGTTGAATCTTACATTATTTTATCACATTTATGCATTTACTTATTTTTTCTCTCTTTTTGAGAGGAGCTTTTATCCATGGGGTTATATACTTCTATCTAGTTGTGAGATATTTTTTTGTTCATACATGGGTACCTCATGGGGCCTTATAGTTGGGACCCATCCATGTATTCATTGTTAGAGTTTTTATCTTGTCCCTAAGTTATACATGATAAGGGTCAATGTGCACCTTATATTTAAATAAAATTAGAAGTCTAATTATCAAATTTGGTGTGTATATGGCTATTTGTAGTAGACCTATACCTAGTAGCTCCCTTAATAAATTTTATACATAAATCTTGATCTTGATTATCTAAACAAATGAAATTGATATAATATCTATTCACTCCTACTATTTCTTGAAACTAGATTAATTTAATAAAATAATAAGTTCTAGTAGATAGAGAAATCATAAATTTTAATAAATAGTGATAATTGATAGAACATAAAATCAGTCTAATAATCTTACAATAACAATATAAAATGTTATTTGAATAAAAATCCAAATGCTATGAAATACCAGTACCTATTTGTTGGATGGAATGGGAACTTGTTCCAACTCGAGAGATAGACTAATAAGATTTTAATAGTAAATAAATGGATAAAATCCTCATATTTCATGGCTTCAATAAAAAAATATATACTTCTTCTAGAAATAACAAAATTTTGATCTTGTATTCTTTATTTCCCTAGACAAAAACTAGAACTATATATGCCATATCTATCTATATACAATAGGTATTGCTTAACTGATAGTTATGTATGTTGGAATTACATCCTAACTAAGAGTCTTTGCAAAGACAATGGAGTCATTTCTCCAATCTAACAATTATAGTCTTTCTTCATAAGATGATTCTCATGTAGTAAATTGATTATGTAGCTCCTTATAATGAACCAAATTCTTTGGAATCATTTGTGCTTGATTCAGAGTGGAGTGGTCAGTTGGAGGGTATATGATGTGGAACCAAGATGACAAGTTATCTCTGGTTAAGCTCTTGTATGGAATTGTGCTTTAGTGTTTCTCTTCATCCCAATTAGATCTATCAACTCAAGAGTGAATAATATTCAAATTATTCCACAAAAACTTAGAGTGCATGTGGAAATTAAGAAAATATTTTCTAGTTGCTTAAAATATGCTTAGATTTTTGTGAACTCCACTTAAGATACCTTTGTAACCTTGTTATGATTAAAAAAATTGTACTTCCACAACCAAATATTTGTGTGAACCTACTACCTAAAACTCTCTACCTTAGAATTTCCTTTTAAGAGTTACACTTATAACTTAACATAGTTAGATAATATATTAAGAAAAATGGGGTTTAAAGCAAGGAAAAAGAGGTACATTTAAAAAATTGTAGTGCTTGTTGCTCATCACTTCCCCTAACTTGAGGGTTTATAGGTCCTCTACATCATTTGAGAGCTTCTATTTATTCATTTGATACAATTATTTGTACAATTATGCTCATCCTGATATGCATCCCAAATCCATATTTGCCTACTACTTCAGTGGTCCATCATATCACAGTTTAAAAAAATGGCGTGCCAGTGGAGTGGCATATGGGAGACGGTCCAGCGGGCCAAAGCCACACCGCCCTGGACATAAGCCCCCCATGGGTTAGGCCGTGATCGCCTCTATGGCCATGCGCTATAAACAAACTGTCAGCGACAATTTTTTAAAAAGAAAAAATAAAAATAAACGGACAAAGTTGTAGCAAGGAATATGCCAGAATCGATGCCGATTCTGCTATCTGACAGATTTCTGCAGCAGACTGTATGACAGAAGGCCGAAGAAGCTAATGAGGAAAAAGAAAGATCCAACCTAGCAGAGAATAGCGGCCGGAAATTCGAATGCCAATTCTGCTACCGCAAGTTTAGCAACTCGGAGGCCCTATGCAGTTTAACAGTCTGTATGGAAATCCCATGCAAAATCTCTTCCCTGGTTCGGTTCTCCTCAATCCGTACTATGCAAGCATGACTGCCATGATCGCACCAGGCACTTCGTTTAGGGTCCTATCCCTTGACCAAAATATAAAAATTCCCTACGCTTCACACAATCATAGCCTTCCTCTCTAGGATACAACCGACAAGAAAAACATTACCTAAATAGTTCGCTATTGATAAAGTGCTCACATCTTTAAGCCATAGGTTGTTACATAATTCATTAAATGTTTTGGCTTGGACGACAACTAGAAAGTGAGAGTCTTAGTAGAACATCACGGTAAGACATAGAGTTCTTATCAAGAGAATATAGAGATCTTAGTAGAACCAACAAAGCGATTTTGCATGGGATTTTGTCATGCAATGAATGCATTTTCTACCCTAGTGATAACATTAAAAACATTTAAGTTGTACAGATATTGATTGATTCATAGGTGGTGGGCACCTTTGTAACATCTACCAATAACTACTAACAAAATATGATAATTAATGAATAAAGCATATACAATTTTGAGTCAGGTCAAACACTTACTTAAAATCTAATCTTTTCAAAATATATAAATGAGTCTACAATCATCGTAGTGGTGCAAGTCTATGTACAACACTTTATCATAACTATACAACTTGATTTATGTTATGAACAAATACAATACATTCACCCAAAAATCATATTAATGACATACGTGCAACAATTTAATTATATTACCATGCTCTTCCAAAAAGAATTCAGAAATATAAATGACAACAAAAGTGTGTAGCTCGATTTTCCAACCTTCACCAGGTTTCTCCATGTAAGATCACATGCAAAATTTTGAAAGCAAGAACAAGGTATGCAAAGCTGTTTTGAGTTTAGTTATTCTTATTTTATTTCTTCTATTTTAGGCTTCCTTTACTTAAGAATCTTAAATAATATTAACTTCTTATATCATTCATTTCCATTTTTTATTATTTTATTATTTTCCTTTAAAATAACCTTATTCCTCTTAAGATAAAATATCATGTTATTTATCAATATTTTATTTTATTTTATTTTCCTATAATAACAATGATGAATGATAAGAAAGAGAAAAGAATATTCCTATTTAGTTTGGGTCTATTTTAGAAAATGTCAAATTATAACTTCATATCAACTACTAACACACTCTTTTACAAAGTTTAGTTCATGGCCCATGTTAACACAAACTCTCCAATTATTATTTAATTTATTGAGATTTATATAAAGAATTTCTATTCCCATTCAAATATATTTATGTATCACATAGAATAATATATATTCAATATCAAATTTTGAAGTTTCTACTCTTATTCACACAAATGCAACCTAACTACATGAGTCTAAGTGAGTGTGTGTGTGTGTGTGATTTCATCATAGAAAGTTACTTCCACTATCTATCTAACCTTTTCTTCAATGATACTCTCTTTCCAATATGAAAAAATTATGTCAAAAAATTCATGACGCACTTTATGAGTCAAAATGCATAATTAATCATAATTGTTATAATCATTTTTATTAACTACCCTTCAAGTAATAGTTAATGTAACCAAACAATCTTTTTTAATTACTTGTTATTAAACAATCGATACAACAATTTAGTGATTAAACTAAGCTAATTAAATGACATGTGACAACCTTCCCCCTAAGGATAGTCATGTATCCATGACTATATGATATAAAGGTGATCATTACAATGTCAAGTATTCAAAATGAACTCTATTAATTAGATGCTTGTAGAGTTGTATTCTATTGAGAATTTGTAGGTATCCAAGTTTGAATGCTAGTAGATTTCTTATTAAGATCTTACTTTGCAAGTGTATTGTAATTTTATTTTAATTTTATAATACACTAAGTAGGATTAAGAGTGTTTGGTTATTTCTCCTAAAAATATTTTCTCCATATAATATTCGTTTATGTGTTGTGTTGTTTATATGTATATTTATGATTTATATTCTTCTACATAAAATTTGTAATATTTCTATCAATTTTTTTAAAAATCACTACAATATTTGCTCAAAGTTAATGTACGAAATTAATTCTACAAATATTATATCCTTAATGTTAATAAATTTTGTATTACTCAAAAAGAGTCGCATGTTAGGATATAAGCATCAAAGAATTAGGTGAGATGAAACTTATGATGAATAAAAAGTAACCTCCTTATTAAAGATTATGAAAGAAAAAAAATAAAATTATTTACAAATAAACTAGCAATTGTACCTTGGTGTGCAATGGGTACACTGAAGAGTTGTGGATAGAAAGAGGAAGAGAGAGAGAGAGAGAGAGAGAGAGAGAGAGAGAGAGAGAGAAGGGTAAGGAGATAGGGATAGAGAGGAAGATGGATATGAAGGAGAGGGAGAGAGATAGGTAGAGGAGGGGGAGAAAGGAGAGGGGGGAGAGGGAGATATAGAGAGATATGGTGACAAAGACAAGTAATAGAGAGAGAGTAGAGAGAAAGGGGAGGGAAAGATAGAGAGGGGGAAGATAGAGATAGAGATGGGGAGTGTGTGTGTGTGTATATGAGTTAGAGAGAGATATGAAGGGTTTTTAAAATATATAAATATTAAAAAATCAAAAAACCAAGCGAACATACACTTGTGTCCCACATCAATTAAATGACACTTATTTGTTTTCTTCATTCATGACCTCACTACTAATAGTTCAACCAGCAATAAAATGACAATATGACTTTTCTTCAAAGCAGATTTATTCAAATTAACCTTCTCTATAAAAATATAGATTAATATACTAAAAATATATATTATATTATAAAAAAAATATACATTTCAATTAAAATTTAATATATATTAACTATTTAAAATATAAAAAATGAAATTAAAACAAAATTAAAAAGATAACAAAATTTAAAATAATATGTTGAAATTTAAAATAAAATAAAATTGATAATCACCTTTGGTAAAGTAGTTTTTTTAAATGTTCACCAATAGAAACATTGCAAGCCAATATTTTCAGAAATTACAGCCAATAGCCTTTGAGCAGGCAGCTTCATCTGCTCACTATATTCCTGCACTGTTTCTCTGTATTAATCGAAAATCAATGAACTAATGGTGTGTATTCCCAAAACAAAAGCAATACAAAGTATCAGATAAAGAATTGACCATGTCATAACAAGTTTCATTTTAAGTCCACTGGTCCATGATTGAAAGCAATATGGAGTCAACAGTCAACTGCTTGGTAGCGAATGCAATGCATGTAGAATTGCTCTCATAAGCATGTATACAAAATGTGGAAGTATAGACAAGGGACGTGAACTGTCTGATCGAATTCCTCGAATAAATGATGGAATTTTTGAAAGGTTTCAAGAACTTTCAAGCAAATACAACTGCCAGTTGTAAAGCCAGACTTCGCAGCCTTTGCCAACAGCCTCCTTGCCTGTGCAAAAATTGGAGTTTTGGAAGAGTATAAGAATATGGAGAACAGAATTTGACTTGTACATGAAATACATACAAGTTTGAAATTAATTTCATGGCAACAAGGAGAAATGTTCTTTTACATATAAAAATTCCCCAGCGAAAGGATTGTCTAAAATTTACTGGAGCAAGACCAGACATAGACAAAATAGTGATGAAGGAAGCAATGGTAGGGACACACCAGAACCAGAATAACGAAAACTAAAGGTGCAATGCCTGAGAACAATTGGTTGCAATCTTGAATGGAGACCTATGTGACTGGCATCAGGTTGCTTGGTGATTTACAGATGATTTGATCCATGTATTTTCAAGAAGGCAGTCACTTCTAACTTATTATAGACAAGATTTTTTGTTGAACAGTCAATACAACCTTTACACAGGAATATTGTAAACTTGGAAACAAAGGCAGCCATTGTAAACTACGAGCATACAAACGCGTTTAAGATAGGATAAAGCAACATTACTGATTATAACTCAGATTGATAACGAAACAACCTTACAATCAATTCAGTCAACACGGATCGAAAAATCATGCTGAAGGTAAAACAATCTTACAATTAATCTGATCAACAGTGATCAAAATTTACAATCTTACAATCAATTTCAATGCAAGCCCAAAAAAGGCCCACAAATAATTCAAACGGCTCTTAAATGGTGATATGAAATATAGTGAAATAAAGATGATCTTCAACTGACGTGTAAGAAGGTGGATCATCAGGCCAATAGCTAGGGTTCCTTCTAGATATCGGCTGAGTATGGTGATTAAAATAGTTCCTCCAGTCCAAAACCTGATCTTCCTTAATTAACATCTTGCTGCCATATCCTTTTGAGGTAGGTGATATGAATTTGCAAGCGTATTTCAGGCGATGTTTCTTGGATCATCAACACGGTATAAGCATTATTTAAAAACTTGGCTAGTATGTATTTTCACGCAAATTGCAAAAATCGAACATACTGGCACCAAGAGCCTGTAAAACTTTACCAAAATCTTAATCGGCCATGTTCTTAGGCCCATCTCAATATAGCCTGCAACATGTTGATACCAATAACCAAGCCATAGATTTGTTTTGTAGTTTGAGATTTGAAGGCCGGTTTACAGCAAACGCGACCTATTAAACCAGTATGTTCAAACAATAAAAAAAAGAGTACGGAGTTAGTCATAAATATGCCAAACAAATTACATGTTATACAAGTTATTTTAAATATGCTCACGCACCCACTTGCAGGTACGATTAAAGTCGTGCTAGTTCTAAGCTGCAGATATTATTAAAGATGCGCTAGCAAATATGATTAGAATATTTAAGTTTTCGTACAAAATTTGCTATTAGTTGTTTAATAATAACTACGAACTTGCAGTAAAATGCAAATTGCATTTTAAAAGTGGCGAACGGCTACGATCAATTTGATCGTCTCCCAATGGTATGTGTAGTGTTGATTACAAATTTTAGCTTTTTCTCTTTCAAATTGGATATGCCATCGGCTTAAAAATCTTCTTAATTAGAACCTATGTACTTTATACCTCAAGGAATTCATAAAGAAATAAGATCACTCTATTTTAAGCTATTTTCTTTATTTGAATCAGTACACCTCTTTTTTTTTATGAAGTGTTGTAGTTTTTCTTCTTCAATTATTTTGAAGAGTCGGGACCTAAATTAATTTGGAATACAAACTTAGAATATTGCTAAATTGAACCATATCTTAAATTTAATTTTGGAATAAAATATATAAGAATGAACTTGCAGTAAAATGCAAATTGCATTTTAAAAGTGGCGAACGGCTACGATCAATTTGATCGTCTCCCCATGGTATGTGTAGTGTTGATTACAAATTTTATCTTTTTCTCTTTCAAATTGGATATGCCATCGGCTTAAAAAATGAAATACTTTTTCTTCTTAATTAGAACCTATGTACTTTATACCTCAAGGAATTCATAAAGAAATAAGATCACTCATTTTAAGCTATTTTCTTTATTTGAATGAGTACAACTCTTTTTTTATGAAGTGTTGTAGTTTTTCTTGTTCAATTCTTTTGAAGAGTCAGGACCTAAATTAATTTGGAATACAAACTTAGAATATTGCTAAATTGAACCATATCTTAAATTTAATTTTGGAATAAAATATATAAGAAAAATTTAAAAACATAAATTTAGAATATATAGAAATAATAGCAAAAACTAAGTTAAAATATACTTTTAATAAGGCTTTTGTGAGTTCTAAAAGGAAAAAGGGTAGATAAATACATTTCTTAGACAAATATTCGAAGGAGAGCATTGTGTAATTTTTTATCTTTTAACAATTACAAAACACAGAAATACATTTAAACATGAAATAAATAATATACCATAACATAAATATAGATGGTAATTTTTATCAAGAGAAAAATCTGACATTCTAAAGCAAGTCCATGTATTATTCAATATTATACAATGGATCATAAGAATGTTTAGCAATTTAAACCATTTCACCTATATGAACACATCTAGTACATTAATGGTACATAGATGGTAGTTCTTGGTGGTTCTCTATCCATACTTACCGAAATAAAAGATGATCCAAAGAATTGATTTCACATTAAAAAAATCCCCCTTCAATATTGCATGGAATGAGTATTTGGAATCATTTAGCTAGAGTGAAATGTATAGATATCCTCTTAACATTGAATAGGATATTTTTTGGAAGTAATTATACATAATCATACCCACAAATATCTATTTACCACTATGAGGGATAAATATTTAAAAGTATTTTATTAGAATAAAACCCATGCCTATTTTGTTTCTCATTCAACTATAAGGAAACCCTTGGAAGATCTATGATAACTGAACATATATGGAAATAGGGTGCTCCACCTTTTAGAAGATGAAACACAATGGGGGGTCCTATTTCACTCTTAGTTCATTAAAGGAAACCCTAGAATAAACAAACCAATGATTCAAGTGAGAGAAGGGGTTGCTACAAGGTCTCCTTAGGTGTGATTAAAAGGGGGTTCACCACTAAGCAAATACTTAGAAAGAAAAATATGAAAGCAATATGTAAATCTAGCTATATGACCTAGGAAATGAAACTCAAAATCAAAATAATAAAATGATGAATAGAGAAGCACCTGGAAGGATGATGGAGTCCAAGCAAGGTTTGAAACTCTAAAAATTGTTTTTTTGAAGCTCACTAGGAATCATACACCAGAATGGGCGATTTAGTCCCATTCTAGGGTTTTTGGGCAAGTTTTGGGATCTCCTAGTGACTAATCTAGATCTACAGAAGACTTACAAAAATGGTGTACTAGGACCCATACAGCTAGACTATTGTAAAGTGTCCCGAAAATGTGAAAAGTGTCCTAGGAGCAGAATTTTGAACTAAAACTTTGTGAGCTTTTGAAGATGGATTAAATAAGCACTTCCCACTAGTTTCATGTAAATATGTTGGATATCTTTCTCTAGATCTAAGTTTATGTGAGCCTTGACAACTTTTTATGACAACTTTGACAACTTTGCAATCTTGGTACTTTTGAAGGCTTCCAATGCACTTTTTCTTCAACCTATAAACCTGCAACGTACAAAGCGAGAGAAAAAGTGTTTTTTTTTTAGGGAATAGGGGTTTTCCTTGGTCAAAACCTATTTTGGTAATCAAATCTTAATGAGAAATGGAACATGAATGAAATGAAACATGAAAGACAAGATGAAATACTAGAACCTTATTTGAAACCTTTTAAATCTATAAACAAGCATGAAGTGGCCTCAAAGGATGTAGATCTTGATCATGATTCTTGATGAAAGATAATTCCTTTAAATACTTGAATTTATCTTGAACAATACATGACAACATTAGCTCGAAACAACATGCATGATGCATCAATCCTTTGACATGACAATGGATCTTGATCGTTGCAATAATCTTCTACAAATCTACTCTTAAGTGCCTTAAAAATGCTCTTGAATGCTTGAAAATATCTCTTTCTTCAAGATCCTTAAGTTACTTAGGTGAAATAATGATTTGAGATCTTAACTATATAGTCATTCCATCTAATTTACTATTTATTAGATCCCAGATGACAACATTCACAAAATTTGAATTGAAAACCTTGATTTCTCACTCAAAACCCTAAAAAGAGGCCAAATGGGACTCATACGCCCAAGGTGATGTATGAGTCTGACCTAGGAGGACTCATAAACACAAGGTGGCATATGGGTCCCACCCTAGCTTTTTAGGCTAAGGAAATGTTGGGGGGTTAGATCATTAAGTGTATTTATTGAATATGTCAAGATTTTAGTTGAAATAATCCTTGAGATGCGTAATAAAGGGTCTTAGGGGCCTATTAATGATGATTTAAAGGTAATAAATGTAAGAGGGCCCAAAAATTAGTGTGAAGATGTAAACAAGTACACTTTACAACACTAAATTAAGGAAAAATTGGGTCTATTTAGTTAAAAAGGCCCATAAACTTAATGTGAATGTGTAAAACATATTACAACACCACATCAAGGCAACATTAGGATTAGTTTAATATTAATTATTCCAAAATTAAGAGTGAAAGAGGGATACTTTTTCCTACACTACATTTAACCCCCACTTTAGTGAGAGGAGGAACTTGCTTCAAACTCACACTAAATTAGACATTCAAGAAGGGTCCAAGTGTACCAATATGGATAGTATAGAATGATAGAGATCAAGGGGGTGTTCAAGCCCCTAGGATCTAAGATGCTACATCAAACGAACATAAGGTAAAAGGGACACACAAAAGGTGTATGATATGCAACATCAAGATACAAACACAAGGTGTGTGATATGCAACATCAAGATACACATATATACAATGAAAAACACTAAAAGAAAGAAAAACAAAAATAAAAAGAGGTGGATCAAGCCTCGACTATTTGTCAAACATGATGTGGATCAAGCCTTAGCTCTTTTCCCAAAATGAATGCTCACTTTGAGGCAAGGTAAATTTAAGCTATTCACTGGGTGAGTATCCAAAAAGAGTGGCTTAGTGAGAAAGTCATGCCTCTGTATCAGCTTCTCACCGTACAATGAGAAATTCATGCCCATATTTAGGATTCTCATCATACTAACCATACCAAATCTATCCCTTTGATAACTTCAATAGGGCACCACAAAATGAAACTTTGAGCTTCACAATTCCTAACAAGCTACATTAAGCACATATGAAAATTTATGCATGTAAAGGATTGTTCAAAGGGATCTTTTCTTAATTCGTGTAAGGTCTCTTCTTGGGGAACACCATTCATAATTTCTCCAAGAGAGGACAAGTCGAAGAAATATCATAATTTCAGAGGAAATCAAACCCAATGACACCACCAAGAAAAGGATAGATCACAAGAAGACAAAAAATAACACAATGAAATATGAGTGTCGATGTATGCCCCCACTTTAAAGTGATTCCTAATACCATTGTTATGAGAAATTGATTTAAAGTAGAAGAAGACATGAGAGCTTATTGGAAAGCCCTGTGCCAAGTCATATGCTCCTGAATGAAACTACATCATGGATAAGGGGTTGCCCCCAAAATGCAACTACTAAAGATAACTCAGTACATCACATGCGAAACGACTTAAGGCATGTTGTCAACATCCCAAGCTTCCTCTTATATATACATGGAAGGTGGTCAACTAGCCAAAAGAGACAACGATAAGTGCCATACGAGGACAAGCCTTCCTAACCCCCTTTCCCCCACTTAGTGTAGGACAAGGATGAGCTGAGATGATTGATGAGAAATGTGAAAATTAGTATTAATTAGAGGAACTAGGTACTTCAACACAAGGAAGTGCACCATAGAAAAATTGCCCCTTGTCATTTTCATGGTCTTGTAGACTGTTCTTCATGATGCTTGGTCTATTTTTCTCTGATTTATTGATGTAATATGGCTTGAACATGCACATTTAGGTCCTTAAAATTCAAATAATGGTGTCTTGTGAAGGTGTTGTGAAATTTTGTAAAATATTTCTACACTTTTATAGACTCTATTCACCGAAAAATCACCTTTTCATTACTTATTAAGTCCTATTTTGAAGTGTTGTAAAGTCTTGTAACAAGATTTCATGCTTTTCTATGAATAATTTCACTATTTACACCTTTCTTATGATTTATTTGACCCCTTTATGCCCTTATGAGGCTCAATGTAAACCCAACAAACAACATTAAATGTGACTTAATTCTCGACACCCACTTTCAAGTCCAAGGTGGGACCCATTCACCATGGGTGGTCAATGAGTCTCTCTTGGCTCCAAATTCAAAATATTACAAATTTTCTTTCAGGTTTTTATTCAAAATTACTTGATGTCGTCCTATGATGAGGTATCATCAGGTTACTAAGGCACAAGTGTGTATAAATAAGTGTTTTCCTCCTCATTTTACATCTCCTACAATCTCCTATCTCATTCAAGCATTCAATTAGAATTTGAGCACTTTGCATCCTATAATCAAGCATCAATCAAGCATTCAAGAGAATCCATTTATATATCTTAAGATTTTCTTCAGCAAAGGTTTGGTAAGTTGATAGCATTTGCATGTTATTTGTTTATCATTCTCCTTAATTTCATTATTTCATTAAGGGTTTGATTACCAAAGTAGGATTTGACCAAGGAAAATCCCTATACTCTAACCCTCAACCATTTTCCCCCTCTTGCATGTGTGTTTTCCGACTTGTGTATATAGATTTGACAAGCAATTAGGTGTTGAAAGGTGGTCAAAAATTCAACAAGGTGCTTCAAGTAAAATCAACCTCATTTCAAGCTTGGAGAAGATATTTTGTCCATTTTCTACAAAATTAACTTTGTCAAAACGACAAGTAGACAACCTCAGATCTAGTATTGCAAAATTGTCCCTTGATTTCATAGAATTTTAGGAGAGGAAAGATTCGCCATTAGTGGTGAATGAGTCCGACCTTAAGATTAGAAATTTATATTTTGTCAGATTATGGTTCCGACACTCAGAAACCAGTTTTTGATAGTTTTCATTAGAAGCAGGATTGATTCGCCATCAATGGCGAATGAATCCCACTAGTTATTTTATGTAATCTCAAACAACATTTAGAAGATTCCAAATTCTCCATTCTCTACCTAGGTGCACTCTGAATCAATCTTCTTCCTTTTTGTTTTGCATTTGTTCCTTCTTAGTTCATGTTTGCATATCACACTATGTTTTCCAACATTGTATAAATCTTAGGTTTCGCATACATAATCAGTCACATAGATCATCTAATTGCACTTAGTTTATTGCATTTAGTCTTAATTACATCATACATTGCATAATTCAAGTGAACCTAGTGTACATATTTTGCATGGGGTTTATCTCTCTCCTTTTAGGTGAAACATCCTAAGAGCACAAGAGTAGCCTATAAGCCCTACCCAAAAATATCCAGTTCATTTTGGTGAACCTGCATATTGAGCACTTTACATTTTTTATTTCAATTGCATCTTGTATCTTCAACTTCATTTGCATCAACATTCAATTAGGGTATTGTCTTGCTTTTGCATCCTAGGGTTTCTTAACTTGTATTAGTGAAAGACTCATTTAGATTTCATTTTTGCATTGCATTAATTGAAAAAACTGAAAAATCTACATCTGCATCCTTAATTGGCATCTAAAAAGCATTAGAATCATTTAATTTTTTTTGAAAAAACACAAAAAATTATCATAGTTGGACTCATTCGCCACCCTGGGTGAATCAGTCCACCTGCACATTCTACACAACATTTTCAAGCATTTTCTAAGTCTTTCCTACATTACAGTTTTTTATAGTTGCTTCTTTTAATTTCCAAAATCTATGTTTTTAGTTATTTCTTGGATCTTAGTTTACTTGCATTCATTGTCATCATGGAATTTTCTTTTAATAAGTTTTGGAATTCATTAAAATCCTTGGTAGACATGTCCAATTGTGCCTTTTACTATGATCCTAATGACATTGAGCTTCCTCATGCTCCTTCAACTCCTCATGATTGCCCTCCTTATGATGTAGACATCATTGGAGAAGATGATGATAGCATGAAAAATTTCTACAATTAATGCCTTGATAACCTTGAAGCCAATGTAGCCTTTTACCCATCCATGAAGCCACAAGATCTTCCTATCATTGGACCTCCTGATCATTTTTCCTATTTACATCTTGAAATCAATGAAGGACGGACCTAAATTTCCTCCATCAAGTGGACCTAGTTCCTCTCAACCAACACATCCTCACCCATTTTATGATCACAAAGTCACAAACACTCCCATAAAAGACAACACCATAGGATTAGGATATCAAGATCCTTCTCATTCTGATAGACCTCCTTTTGAATGTACTGGAAAGATGACGGTACAATGATCTTTGATTCTCCTCTTGACTTAACCATTCTCCTTCCACATGAACAACCATTACCTGATTCTAATGACAAAGATGCTAGGATCCCCATGGGTCCTCTTCCTCCTTCCATTCACAAAAAAAGGATAGTCTAGCAAACAAAAATGACCTTATAAATTAAAAAAACTCAAGTTCCCTACACATCCTCCACCTGAATGTGAAAGGAGACTTCAACTACTTTTAAACAAAGGTCTTATACTTTTACCACCTATGAATAGGTTGGTTATTCACCTTAAGGAATCTAAAATATCATTTTGTAAATATCATCGTGTTCTTAGACATCGAACCGAAGAATTTCAGACATTGAAGGACATACTGGATAAGTATCATTTCACTAATACAAAATACTTTCCTATTATCCCGTAAATACTACAAAATCCCTTTATCATGTCATAGTTGCATGATCCTTTCACATCACCCACTTAGGCTCATTCTTTCCTTTACACCTTGTGAGGGGCAAGGAGTTGTTAGTCTTGTCCTTTTAATGCACTTGTCTTTGTCTCTTAACTATTTTATTCATTTTCCGCAACTTATATTACTTAATATTGAGAAACCAATAACTTAGTTAATGGTTGATTTACATTTGCATTACTAGTCCCTTCCCACTTTTTTTGTATGTGCATATCGTGTTCCCCCATATCGTGCATTTGATGTTTTCTCCCTCTTTTTACACTTCTTCTATTTCTACCTCTATTCTTCTATATGTCGTACATTTCCTTTTTCTCTTTAGTTTTGTGTTTTCCTTTTGGGGATGATGCAAAGCATAGAGATGCCCTATGTCTCTTCCACATTGACCCAAAAGGTGCCTTCCTTTTATTTTTTGTTATCCTTTTGGGGATGACGCAAAGCATTGAGATGCCCTATGTCTCTTCCACGTTGACCCAAAAGGTCCCTTCCTTTTGTTTTGTGTTCTCCTTTTGGGGATGGCACAAAGCATTGAGATGCCCTATGTCTTTTCCATGTTGACCCAAAATATCATTTTTCTTTTTTCCTTTTTCTTGTGTTTTCCTTTTGGGGATGATGCAAGGCATCGAGACTAAAATGTCTCCTTCATGTTGACCCAAAATCTTTTCATTTTCATTTTCCTTTTCATTTTCTTTTCGCTTGTGTTTTCCTTTTGGGGATGATGCAAAGCTTTGAGACTGCAATGTATCTTCCATGTTGACCCAAAATGGACTTCATTTTTCTTTTGTTTTCACTCTCTTTGTTTCATTCTTCCAGTTATATGTGCTTTGGGGAATGATGATAGTTTCGAGCTCTTTCATAAAAATGTTGCAACAACAAACATACTGACCCTAAATCCATAGATCCTTTATGTGTTTGATGTGTTCTTTTCTAGGGGGCATCTCCCTTTCTTTTGTTTTCTTTTTTATTTACATGAAGTAGCCTAACTCAGAAACATATGACTTGGCATAGGGATTTTCAAGTTGGCTCTCATGTCTTGTTTTTCCTTTTTACATTTTCTTTCCTTCGCTACTTTAAAGAAATTGCTCACAAAACAATGTGTAGCAATTCCTTTAAAGTGGGGGGCATATGTTACCATAACTTCATTTGCATTCTTGGTTCTTAGTGCAGCCTTGTTGTTTCATACGATGTGTTTGTCACTTTGTGAACAACATTGGGTATGATTTTCTTCATAAGAGTGATCTATCTTAGCATATTACATTCCTCTTGGTGGCCTGATGCAACGCACTGCATCCCCTAAGTTGTGAATATTTTATTATTTGATTGGTCCTCTCTTGGAGACATTAGACACAATGTTCCCTAAGTAATAGACCTTCAATTAACTTAACAAGAATCCTTTGAACATTTTTTCCATTTTACATTTTTGCAAATTTTACAATTTGCACTTTTCTTTTTGCCACCTTGCATAATGCAACTTGCATGCCTATGGTACCTTGCTTTTTTTTAATGAGTTCTAAGAATAAAAAGCTTTTCTTGTCTCATGAAGCACAAACTGACATGTTCATTTGTGGCACCTTGTTAAAGTTATCAGGAGGTATAACTTTAATTTGGTTGAGTAGGAAGCACATTCAGTGGCACGACTTTCCCCATAGCCACCTTTATGATTGTGAGTGCATACCAACTAGCGTATGTATCTTACCTTTTGGGTTTTCTCACCTGGTAGACCACCATGATTTTTGTTGCCGCATAGTGAGTATGCATTTTCTTTTTCAAATAAGCAACCTAGATCGAATCCACAACTAGTTGGACAGATGACCGAAGCTTCATTCTATCCCTTCATTTCAACACTTGTGTTCCTTTGTTCTTATGTATAGTTTTCCATTGGATCTTCATCCTGGGGACTTGATCATTCATTTTGATCGTTTTCATTCCATCTTGCTAACATAAGTGCATTAGAACCCTCCTCTTGATATGTGTGGCTACTTTAGTGTGAGTTTGGAGCAAGTTCATCCTCTCACTAAAGTGGGGGATAAATGCATCATAGAAAAATGGCGCCTTGTCATTTTCATTGGCTTTTAGACCTTTCTTCATGATGCTTGGTCTATTTTTCTCTGATTTATTGATCTAATATGGCTTGAACATGCACATTTATGTCCTTAAAATTCAAATAATGGTGTCTTGTGAAGATGTTGTGAAGTGTTATAAAACATTTCTACACTTTTCTAGACTCTATTCACCTAAAAATAACTTCTTCATCACTTATTAAGTCCTATTTTGAAGTGAACTATAAAGTCTTGTAACAAGATTTCACGTTTTTCTAGGCATAATTTCACTATTTACACCTTTCTTATGCTTTATTTGACCCCTTTATGCCCTTATAAGGCTTAATGTAAACCTGAAAAACAACATTAAATGTGAGGGTATGTGCAAGATCATGATGGGCCAAAAAGTGGCAATATGATGGGTATGTGGCTGACAACTTTTTTTTTACCCAAAATTGATGAAATGAAAAGGGTTTTTAAAGGAGATTCTCAACTTTCCACCAATATAAATTATGTTTTACTTTTAATTTAATAAGTAATTATTATTCATTTTCTATTTGAATTATGATTAAAGTCTGATTGATAGGTTGATTGAAAAACATTTATAGCTTTCAAAATATCACATTTTTGAATCAAAACATGCATCACATTCTATGCTTCACATACTATAGGATTAAAAATAAAATTGAATTTCATGAAGTTTTGACCAAGTTAAGGTGGTCGGACATCAATTTTTGTATTTTTTAAAAGTTGCAATAAAAAGTTCATAATTAATTATTTACTTGGAAAAAATTACAAAAAATATGTATCACATTGGGACATGAGTCCTCTACTTATATCTAAAATATTATAAAAAAATATACTATTATTTTATTGTGGTTAGGGTGGTCAACGACACCTACTTCTTATTTTTCCCTGAAATTTAAGTACTCGCAAATTCTTCAAATTTTCACCAAATAGATTTTTTAAAACAAACCTAATAGTTTAGAAACTACATTCAATTTTCTATAGATTTTATTCTTACATATTTTTGAAATAATATAGATAAATTATTCAAATTTTTACATCAAGTTGCCTAACTCTGACTTTTTTGAATTTTTTGCCACTTAAGGCCCTGTTTTTCCATGATGATCCTGCACATACCTGTGACTTAATTCTCAACACCCACTTGCAAGTCCAAGGTGGAATCCATTCACCATGGGTGGCGAATGAGTCCCTGTTGGCTCCAAATTCATAATATTTCAAATTTTCTTTCGAGTTTTTATTCAAAATTACTTGATGTTGGCTAAGTGTGATGAGTTATCATCGGGTTACTAAGGCACAATTGTGTATAAATAAGTTTTTTTCTCCTCATTTTATGTCTCCTACAATCTCCTATCTCATTCAACCATTAAATTAGCATTTGAGCAGTTTACATCCTATAATCAAGCATCAATCGCATTCAAGAGCAACCATTGATATATCTCCATATTTTCTTCAACAAGGGTTTGGTAAGTTGATAGAATTTGCATGTTATTTTTTATCATTCTTCTTCATTCCATTATTTCATTAAGGGTTTGATTACCAAAGTGGGATTTGACCAAGGAAAATCCCTATACTCTAACTCTCAACCATTTTCCCCCTCTTGCATGTGTGTTTGCAGACTTGTGTATATAGATTTGACAAGCAATTAGGTGTTGAAAGGTGGTCAACAATTCAACAACGTGCTTCAAGTCCAATCAACCTCATTTCAAGATTGAAGAGGACATTCTGTCCATTTTCTACAGAATTAACTTCGTCAACCCGACAAGCAAACAACCTTAGATCTAGTGTTGCAGAATTGTGCCCTAATTTTATAGAATTTTGAGAGAGGACTGATTCAAGAGGACTGATTCACCATTAGTGGTGAATGAGTCCCACCTTAAGGCTATAAATCTAGATTTTTTCAGATTCTGGATCCTGACACTTAGAAACTAGTTTCTGATAGTTTTCATTAGAAGCAGGATGGATTCGCCATTAGTGGCGAATGAGTCCCACTAGGGATTTTTTGTAATCTTAGACAACATTCAGAAGATTCCATATTCTTCATTCTCTACCCAGGTGCACTTTGAATCAACCTTATTCCTTTTTGTTTTGCATTTGTTCCTTCTTAGTTCATGTTTGTATATCACATTTTATTTTCTAACATTGCATAAATCTTAGATTTTGCATACATAATCAACCACATAGATCATCTAATTGCACTTAGTTTATTGCATTTAGTCTTAATTACTTCATACATTGCATAATTTGAGTCAACCTAGCTTAGACCTTTTGTGTGGTGTTTATCTCTCTCCTTTTAGGTGAAACATCCTAAGAGTGCAAGAGTAGCCTATAAGCCCTACCCAAAAATCTATAGTTCATTTTGGTGAACCTGCATATTGAGCATTTTACATTTTTTATTTTAATTGCATCTTGCATCTTCAACTTCATTTGCACCAACATTCAATTAGGGTATTGTCTTGTTTCTACATCCTATGTTTTCTTAACTTGCATTAGTGGAAGACTCACTTGGATTTCATTTATGCATTGCATATAATTGAAAAAATTGAAAATATGCATCTTCATCCTTAATTGGCATTTGAAAAGCATTAGAATCATTTAAAATTTTATGAAAAACACAAAAAAATCTCATAGTTGGACTCATTCACCACCCTGGGTGAATCAGTCCACCTGCACATTCTACACAACATTTTCAAGCATTTTCTAAGTCTTTCCTACATTACAGTTTTTTGTAGTTGCTTCTTCTTTTAATTTCCAAAATCTATGTTTTTAGTTATTTCTTGGATCCTAGTTTACTTGCATTCATTGTCATCATGGCATTTTCTTTTAATAAGTTTTGGAATTCATTAAAATCCTTGGTAGACATGTCCAATTGTGCCTTTGGTTGTGATCCTAATGACCTTGAGCTTCCTCATGCTCCTTCAACTCCTCATGATTTTCCTCCTTGTGATGTAGACCTCATTGGAGAAGATGATGATAGTATGAAAATTTTCTACAATGAATGCCTTGATAACCTAGAATCTAATCTAGCCTTTTACCCATCCATGAAGCCACAAGATCTTCCTACCGTTGCACCTCCCGATCATTTTGTATTTTTACATCCTGAATTCAATGAAGGACCTAAAGTTCCTCCATCAAGTGGACCTAGTTCCTCTCAACCAACACATACTCACCCATTTTATGATAAAAAAGTCACAAATACTCCCATAAACCTTGAAGAAACATATGGTAAAGGCTTTACTATCCTAAGTAAACAAGGTTGTGACACAAAAAATGAGCATAACATTCACCAACTTCTTGAACAAAAACCAATAGAAGACAACACCATAGGATTAGGATATCAAGATCCTTCTCATCCTGATAGACCTCCTTTTGAATACTGGAGACTTCGAGATGATGGTACAATGATCTTTGATTCTCCTCCTAACTTAACCATTCTCCTTCCACATGAATAACCATTACCTAATTCTAATGACAAAGATGCTAGGATCCCCACAGGTTCTCTTCCTCCTTCCATTCATGAACAAGGAGAGTCTAGCAAATGAAAATGACCTTACAAATTAAAGAAACTCAAGTTTTGTACAAATCCTCTGGGGTAAACCCACAAAAGTGGTTTACAATTCAAATGAGGAAGGAAAAATTTTAAAAATTGACCCCATGCTAAAATTTTTCATTTTGACAGTTCAAACGAACTAGTTGGTTCGAACGAACCAAAAAAGGGTTCGCTCGAACTAAGGTTTGAGTGAACCCATTTAATGCATGCATGGACAAAAAGAAAATGAAAACCCCTTTAGGGAAGGGGGTTCACTTGAACCCCCTAGTTTGAGTGAACCCCCTGGTTCAAGTGAACCCCCCTTTTCCCTAATTTTTGACCTTGTTCACATGTTCAAGTGAACCCCCCTTTTCTTTGATTTTTGAACTTGTTCAGAAAAAAAATAAAAAAAAATTGCACTTTGGAGCTCAGTTTGAACTTGAAAATCGCAGAGACTTCACAGAACCAACTAGAATTAGGTAGCCGTCAAAATGAGCTATCCAATTATAAATCTTACATTCAATATAAGGAGATAGGTAGTGTATAAAGTTGTTGTCATGGAAGTGTGCACCCTCATTGACTTGATAAAATCAGTCAACCACCTCATGAAACATGGGATACTCTTTGAGTGTGGGCTCAGATGGTGGAGATCAACCTCTAGAGAGGGTTGGTTCCCCTTGAAACTTTACCTAATTAACCTATCCTATTGTTGCATGCTGAAAAAAGGGTGAAAATGAAACATGAAATGAAACCTATGACTTAAAAAGGTGATACATAAAAATGACTTCACACCTACACTATTATTTGGACTTACAATATGATCAAATGAACAAGTTGTTTCATGCACAACTCATGTTTCTTCATACTTATACATCAGTAATTCATAGGAAAGATGGAGTTTTCTCAACCCTAAAAGGAAAAAATACCTATTCTCACAATTAGAAATTGTTCAAAATATTCTCATAACCTATGAATTACATAAGGCATGTATATCTCTACATAGATTTGCTAAATGAATGAGACATACATTGAGGATTTGCATAAAATCACAAAAAATACATCAATCATTCATAGTTGCACACAAAATTTAGATAAGAGAAGACAAAATACTTGTTTTTCATTGATAAAAAGAAGTGTTACAAATGTATATAATTCTTAAAAATGAGTTACATTTTGTTGCTCAAGCTTGGAAGAACTCAAGAAAGTTATAATACAATGTTAAGAGAGAAAGGAACTAACTCTAAATCTGCCCCTTAAGCTTAAATTTATGTTGCTCAACAATTGCTAAATGATAGGAACATGCATTTGTTGGGTCAAACTTCTATGGGAATCCAAAACAAAAATACCTACTTTGTAGCCCCTAAAAGTGCTCCAAAAAGGTGTTTGAGTGATGAAAAATTCTTGTTTTGACTTTTTCTACCATCAAGGCTCCTTAAAAAATTCTTAGTTGCTCTAAAAAAGGTTCAAACTAAGTCATAACTGCCCTATCTTCTCTCCATTAGTTTTACAACTCTTCAAACTGCCCCCTAAATGCTCTCCAATTGATCATAAATGCAAGCAAATAAGTTATGACTATTCATTTAACTCTTGACTATTGGAAATTCTTCAAACTTGTTAATAGGAAATGTGGGAGAAGATTTTAAAGAGTCAAAAAGTCTCTTACAGGAGTAGGAGAACTTCAAGGGCTAGAGAATGACACATGTCTTATGTCCTAAAACTTCCTTATGTTGGTCTTGTCACTCTTTGAGGGTATATAGATTTCTTGTTTGACTATCATATACCTCTTTGTGCTTTCTATCCTTTAGACTTAGCAATAATGTATTCAAGATTGCCTCTATCTAGTGCAAATTTTAAAGGTTAGCCACTCTATTTGCATGATATTTTTCTTGTTTTCTTGAATCATGATAGTAGGTTGTTGCTCAAGACCCCTTAGTAGGATTGTCCCTTCATAGTTCACTGCCTTTCCATGTTTATTGCATAGTTTATTGTGCTACAATGACTTAATGTTTCCATAATACCTTTCATTCAAATTTAATATGAGATTGTAGATCACAGTCTTGACATGAAGACTCTGATCACTAAATGAGACCTATAATTTCTTGATTATCACTATGGACTATTAAAATCTTTTATGAAATTATTACATATTCTTCATGATGACTACAATTTTTATTTTAACCCACTATGTTTGACACTATTATCATCTTCATGCATTTCCATCAACAATCTTAACAATCATTTTCAATTACCTTGACTGCAATACCTTGGTTGTCTTTGCCATGCTCTATATAACTCTTTACAAGTACCATGGAATGTGTATTAATGGATAGGATTGTCCTAGAACTGCTACTATACTTTGTAACATTATGACTATCCTCTATTTCGATCTACCACTATGAAAGCATACTAAAGCTACACATTGTGTTAGAGAAATCATATCATATAACCAAGATACAATCCCTATAATCAAAACCATCTTCAAGTATTGTGTTGCTACAAAGATATTAAAATTTTCCATCACATTGTCTCAAATGTATTTTTTTGTCATGCATGTCCCTTTTCTCTATCTCTAAGAGGATTGTACTTTCATATTAGGACTATCATTATTACTTATGAGAACTATCACATGATATATTAATCATAACCATGTCCTCGTGACCTCATGACCCCTAACACTGTGTTATTGGTGTGAGTGTTCCTAGGCTTGCTTGCACAATTAGCTAAAAGACCTTTTCTCTGTCTTCTTCTTAGAACCTGATATCTTCTAGGTTCTTGTTAGGCTTGGATGATTAACCAAGTCCTATTCCAACTCTTCTCCAAGAGTTTCTCACTTGTGCTTCACCTTGAAAGAATAACACCACTTGAACTTGCAAACTCTCTCCTACACTTAGAAGACTCTAAGTGCCAACATCACACAAAAGCTTGAACTGATTGCAGGGGTGTCAAAGATGCTTAAAAAATGCCATATACCTCCAACTGGATCCATCTTGGATGGTCTTCATTCTTCTTTCTTACCGATTTCAAGAATTTGTCTTGAGAAGGCCTATTCCCTTGTAGCCCTTGACAGTGACCTTTTTGTCATTCTTGCCCAAACTTTCCAAACAACCTAGAAAAAAAACTTCACATTCAGATACCCTTTTTAATCCTCTAAAATATCTACAAGGTTTCAGACCCCTGACTCCTCCGTACACTGGTCTCCTATAATCTAGGTCAAATAGGGCTAATAGGCCTAATTACTAGGATTTTTCTGATCTCTTGCTCCTCTCTCACACAAATGGATTGACTGGACCTCAATCCTTCTAGCATGTAAAGATTTGATCATATCCTACCTGGAACCGTACTTGTTCCATACTGTACTTCTAACCCCTGCCTATATTCTTCAGTTCTTCACTATCAAACCTCTAACCGAGTACTTTGAACTTGCCTAGGGTTTGATTTTAAAAATATCTGCTCGACTCTTCATGACTCCTAGCCCTAAATATGTATAGACTAGTGGCTCCCCTAACATTTCCATCTATTCTCAGGAAGATCCTATGGTTAGATTTCATGGGGGAGCCATAAAAAGGAAAACTGGTCAGGACAGGACTAGAATAAACCCTTAGACCTTAACTTATGAATTCAAAACACCAAATCAACTTAAATTAACTTGCTTACAAAATGGAAAAGACTTAGAACTACACTATGAACACAAATGCAATGCTAAATCAGAACATACAACTCATTTAATATCACTGTCACTCAAGATATTCGGGAAAACACAAAAATTGCAGACTTTTTTTCTATTCCAAAAACCAAAAACTTGATTACAAAAGCTCTAACATCTTGCATTCAAGCCACACCTTTCATAGATGCCATTTTCCAAGTTTTTAGGGATGTTGGTCGATCCCACACTCCTATCTTTTAGGGGATCCAAGATAACCAAGTTGCATGCAACATGGCAAATGTTGTCATGACAACTTGTAACAACTTTTTGCAACTTACCATTATACCCTCTTCCTAACTCCTAGGACCTCTACCTCCTAGATTCTGAGCAACCAACTCCCTTAACTGCCTCAAGGCATCTTTCTAACAACACAGATGTGTTTAGAACACATTTAAGACTCCAATCCCAAACTTAAGCTACTAAGGAAAATTAAGCTAAACTATCATTGATGACTAAACTTTGGTGAATCTTAGTCCTAATGACTAATTCACCCAACCACAACAATGACCTTCTAAGGTCCAAAACAAATACACACTTACTTTGACTTGGCTAATGTCAGATACAAGCCAAAATGTCCTAAACTATGGAGGTTAGCCTAGGTGCTCCTGCACCATCCTCCCTAAAACAAAAGAGTTCAATCCATCCTTGGATTGAGTAAGTTGAGATCAATGCCCAACTTCTTGAACTCTGATTCTTTGATCCATACTACATCAGCATCAGATTGACCATACCTTTTAATCAGATGTTCCTTGTATTCCTTGGTTCTAGTCTTCTTGTAGACCCTGGTATCCAGTATACTGTGAGCTTGTTTGACTGTAGCAGAAGGTAGTTTGAGCTCTTCCACATCTTGGATGACTTCATTGAGACTTTTATCCATGTCTGGTGGTGGTTCTTTATAATGCACCAGGTCTGCAATATTGAAAACAGGGGATAGTCCACTGTCTTCCAGTAGCTCCACTCTAAAAGCATTGTTGCCATACTTTGCTAAGATAGGATAGGGACCTATCCTCTTCATCTGCAACTTGTGAGGGACTCCTTTTTGTAACCTGGACTTGTTTAAATGCACCATCACCAAGTCTCCAACATTGAACTACACTTCTCTTCTATGCTTATCCACCTTGTTCTTATGCTTCATGTTGTTTTCTGCAAATGTCTTCCTGACTGTATCATGAATCTCATGCATTGCATAAGCAAAATCATCAGCATATCCACTTCCCTTGACTCCATCCTTTAAGTCTTAGCTCATAGACTCCTCTAGGATGTAGACCATAGACAATTTCAAAGCGACTCTTCCTTGTTGACCTATTCACAGTGTCATTATAGGCATATTCAGCTTGCCCAATCAACTAATCCCATTGTTGACCATACTCCTTGGTCAAGCACCTTAATAGATTTCCAAGAGTTCTATTAACAACTTCAGTTTGACCATCATTTTGGGGATGGTATGTAGATCCAAAAGATAAATTAGTTCCCAATCTCTGCCAAAGAGTCTTCCAAAAATGGCTCATGAACTTGGTGTCTCTGTCTGACACAATGCTTATAGGTAACCCATGTATCCTTACTATCTCTTTGAAGAAAAGAGAGGCTATTTGACTGGCATCATTGGTTGTTTTACATGGCACAAAGTGAGTCATCTTGTTGAATCTTTCCACAACTACATAAACATTGTCCATGCCTTGTCTTGTCTTGGGTAATCCAACTACAAAATCCATACTCAAACATTCCCATGGCCTAGTAGGAATAGGTAGTGGTTGGTATAGGCCTGCATTTGAAGAAGTACCTTTGGCCTTTTGACATACTATACAACTTTCCACATACCTCCTAACATCTAGATTCATTCTTGGCCAATAATAGAACCTTTGAACAAGTTCTTGAGTCTTTGTGATCCCAAAGTGACCACTCAATGCACCATTATGCTTTTCTTGTATCAAATTCTCTCTAATAGAGCCTCTAGGGACACATAACTGATTCCCTTTAAACAAGATATCACTTTGCAAAGTATATTCAACATATTTACTATGAAAACGATTCTTGTATTCAGCACATACCTTATAAATGTCTGCAAAATCTTCATCATCTGCATATAGATCCTTGAAATGATCTATTCCCATGCTCTTCAACTGAATTTCTTGTATGGTGAGGACTCTTCTACTCAAGGCATTTGCCACCTTGTTGAGTACTCCTTTCTTGTGCTTGATATTGAAAGTGTAAGCTTGCAGGTATTCCACCCACTTCATGTGTCTCTGACTCAATTTCTCTTGTGAATTCAGGAAACTAAGTGCTTGGTTGTCTGAATACACTATGAATTCCTTGGGAAGCAAGTAGTGCCTCCATTTCCTTAAAGCCTAGACCAATGCATACATCTCAAGGTCATAAGAAGAATACTTCTTCTTGGCTTCACTTAACTTTTCTGAATGAAAAGCCACCGGTCTACCCTCTTGACTGAGAACAGCTCCAATAGCCACATTGCTTGCATCACACTCAATAGTGAATAGCTTCTCACAGCTTGGTAACACCAAAACAGGTTGGGTAGCTATCTTTTCATTCAACAACTCAAAACTTTTGTTAGCTTGCTCATTCCATACAAACTTAGTCTTCATCCCTCCTTTAATGGTATCCAACATAGGAGCACAAATAGCACTAAATTGTCTTATGAACTTCCTATAGTATTGAGCAAGACCATGAAAACTTCTTACCTCTATTGTTGTCTTTGGAGTAGGCCAATTGAGGATGGCTTCCACTTTGCTGCTGTCCATTTTCAAGTTGCCATGTGATAGCACAAATCCAAGGTACACCAGCTCTGTCTTGATGAATTCACATTTTTCTAAATTGATCATCAATTTCTCCTCCTGCAGCTTCTTGAAAATCAACTCTATCTGTTTGAGATGCTCTTCTCTTGTTTTGATATAAATCAGTATATCATCAAGATACACCACTACAAATTTACCAATGTATTCTTTGAGGATTTCATTCATGAGTCTCATGAATGTGGAGGGGGCATTAGACAACCCAAATGGCATAACCAGCCACTCATATAAACCCTCATTGGTTTTGAAAGCTCTTTTCCACTCATCTCCCTCATGTATTCTAATTTGGTGATAACCACTCTTTAAGTCTATCTTGGTATAATACCTAGCTTCACCTAGACAATCCATGAGGTCTTCAATCATAGGGATAGGGAACCTATACCAAATGGTTATCTTATTTATGGCCCTTGAATCAGTACAAAGCCTCCATTCCCCTCCCTTTTTAGGTGCTAAGACAGTGGGAACTGCACATGTGCTGATGCTCTTTCTAATGAGACCTTGGTTTAGGAGTTCTTGTATTTGCCTAGCTATTTCCTCATTTTGTTGAGGGGTCATCTTGTAAGCTGCCTTATTTGGTAGGGTAGCCCCTGGTATCAAGTCTATCCTATGACTTATGGCTCTTTTAGGGGGTAATGTTGCTGGTTGTCCACTACTCACAATGCCTTCATAGGTCTGCAGCATTTTCTGTATTTCCTTAGGTAACTTGGCTTCTCAGCTGCTTTGTCATTACTTACCTCTCTTGGCCTTAACATTACTGTATAGCCAACTCCTTCTCCTTCTTCCAAGGCTTCTAAGAACTCTTTTTCACCAACCATGAGCAATTTAGGACCTGCTGTCTGCACCTCTGCATCTTCTAACAGTGACTGAATTCTAAATGTTACCTTATCCTTCTTGAAAGTATAAGAGTTCTTCACTCCATCATGCATAGCTTGGCGATCAAATTTCCATGGTCTACCTAGGAGCAAGTGACATGCATCCATAGGTAACACATCACACAATACTTTGTCCTTGTACCTTCCAATTGAGAACTCCACCCATGCTTGTTCATTTACCAAGACATGTTGGCCTTTATTGAGCCATGTGACCTTGTAAGGATTGGTGTGGGGTATCCTTGTCAACTTCAGCTTGCTTATTGTCTCCTCTGACCCAATATTGTCAGTAGACCCTGAGTCAATGATGACTCTACATACCTTCCCCATCATTTTACACTTTATCCTAAATAGGGACCTCCTTTGGCTTGGCTCCTCTTTAATCGGCTCCTTGATCAAAGTTCTCCTCATCATGAGGTTCTCACCTTCCTCTGAATTTAATGGTACCTCAGAATGTTTCTCTGCTACATTTGTCTCATCTTGAACTAGATTAATTCTCTTGTCACCTCCATGAGAAGTACTACCCTTCTCTGGACACCTATAGGCCAGGTGTCCCATTTGATTGCAGTGATAACACTTCATATTGGCAAAGTAACTGCCTCTTCCTTGTCCACCACTTCTTCCTCTAGAGCTAGAGCCTCTTCCTCTACCACCTCTGCTAGAGCTTCCTTCTTGCTGCTCAGAGTACCTGACTTCTCCTTGATCCCTTGATTCTGAACTTCTTCCACCATAGCCACCTCTTTGTCCTCTACTGTCTTTTCCTTTACCTCTACTCTTGGAGGTTTGCTCTTGCTTCTTTTTTCCTTTCTCCTCTATCTTTAAGGCCATTTGATAACATTGGCAGATGGTTTTGAAGTTCACTAGGCTCATGTCTTCTTGAATAGACCATTTAAGCCCATTCAAATACCTTGCTAGCTTGATGCTTTCATCTTCAACCACCTTTGATCTGAGGCACAACTTTTGGAACTCCTCGGTGTATGTTTGAACATCCATATCTTTTTGTCTAAGGTTATGTCTCCTCCTATGCAACTGGACTTCATAGTCATCAGGTAGATAGGTCTGCCTTATTTTGGTTACCATGCCTCTCCATGTAACTATAGGACCCTTTCCTTCTTTCTCTCTTTCACCTTGCACAAACTTCCACCATGTGAGAGCTGAACCTCTCAACCTTGACTTGGCCACTTTTACTTTTTGGGACTCTATTTACCATCACATTCAAAGTGATTCTCTATGCTTTCAATCCAGTCCATGACTGAATCAGGATCCATTTGTCCACTAAATAGTGGCACTCCTTCCAAAGCTTTGCCACTTAAGGCCTATAGTTCCTTCAAGAAGGGTTCTTCAGCAAGGACAGGGTCAGTTGTTGGAGCCTCCTCCTCCAAGTCCAATTCCTTTTCCTTTGCTTCCTTCTCTTCCTTTAGTTCTATTTTATCCTTTACTTTTTCTGCCTTTTCTTGGACTTCATCCAAGAGCTTCTCCATTCAGGACAACCTTTCTCTTAGCAGCTGGTTATCCTCTTCTTGTTCTTCTACTTTCTTGGCTAACTCAGCATTAGTCACCATGGTTCTTTCTTTCTCTGGTGTATTCTCTCCTACTGATTTAGTGGGTTGCAACATCAATCACAAGCCTGATCAAACTTTTCTCTGATACCAATATGGTGTGAGTGAAGTTCCTAGGCTTGCTTGCACAATTAGATAAAAGACCTTTTCTCTGTCTTCTTCTTAGAACCTGATATCTTCTAGGTTCTTGTTAGGCTTGGATGATTAACCAAGTCCTATTCCAACTCTTCTCCAAGAGTTTCTCACTTTTGCTTCACCTTGAAAGACTAACACCACTTGAACTTGCAAACTCTCTCCTACACTTAGAAGACTCTAAGTGCCAACATCACACAAAAGCTTGAACTGATTGTAGGGGTGTCAAAGATGCTTAAAACATGCCATATACCTCCAACTAGATCCATCTTGGATGGTCTTCATTCTTCTTTCTTACTGATTTCAAGAATTTGTCTTGAGAAGGCCTATTCCCTTGTAGCCCTTAATAGTGACCTTTTTGTCATTCTTGCCCAAACTTTCCAAACAACCTAGAAAAAAAACTTCACATTCAGATACCCTTTTTAATCCTCTAAAATATTTACAAGGTTTCAGACCCCTGACTCCTCCGTACACTGGTCTCCTATAATCTAGGTCAAATAGGGCTAATAGGCCTAATTACTAGGATTTTTCTGATCTCTTGCTCCTCTCTCACACAAATGGATTGACTGGACCTCAATCCTTCTAGAATGTAAATATTTGATCATATCCTACCTGGAACCGTACTTGTTCTGTACTGTACTTCTAACCCCTGCCTATATTCTTCAGTTCTTCACTATGAAACCTCTAACCGGGTACTTTGAACTTGCCTAGGGTTTGATTTTAAAAATATCTGCTCAACTCTTCATGACTCCTAACCCTAAATATTTACAGACTAGTGGCTCCCCTAATATTTCCATCTATTCTTAGGAAGATCCTGTGGTTAGATTTCATGGGGGAGCCATAAAAAGGCAAATTGGTCAGGACAGGACCAGAATAAACCCTTAGACCTTAACATATGAATTCAAAACACCAAATCAACTTAAATTAACTTTCTTACAAAATGGAAAAGACTTAGAACTACACTATGAACACAAATGCAATGCTAAATCAGAACATACAACTCATTTAATATCACTGTCACTCAAGATATTCGGGAAAACACAGAAATTGCAAACTTTTTTCCTATTCCAAAAACCAAAAACTTGATTACAAAAACTCTAACATCTTGCATTCGAGCCACACCTTTCATAGATGCCATTTTCCAAGTTTTTAGGGATGTTGGTCGATCCCACACTCCTATCTTTTAGGGGATCCAAGATAACCGAGTTGCATGCAACATGGCAAATGTTGTCATGACAACTTGTAACAACTTTTTGCAACTTACCATTATACCCTCTTCCTAACTCCTAGGACCTATACCTCCTAGATTCTGAGCAACCAACTCCCTTAACTGCCTCAAGGCATCTTTCTAACAACATAGATGTGTTTAGAACATATTTAAGACTCCAATCCCAAACTTAAGCTACGAAGGAAAATTAAGCTAAACTATCATTGATGACTAAACTTTGGTGAATCTTAGTCCTAATGACTAATTCACCCAACCACAACAGTGACCTTCTAAGGTCCAAGAAAAATACACACTTACTCTGACTTGGCTAATGTCAAATACAAGCCAAAGTTTCCTAAACTATGGAGGTTAGCCTAGGTGCTCCTGCATCAGTTATCTATGTGAATCACCCATTATAGTTAGCATGTCCAGTTATTAATGTGATATGAAAAAGCACATAATGAATCTTCACTCATGTATATACCTTTCTTATCTTTACCTTTTCCTTGTCCCTCCATCATTCTCCTCTTCACTAGTGTACTTGTTCCTGAAGTGATTAATGCTTTCTGCTCTAAAAATGAGTGTATAAATAAATTCCTCATTATATACTTGAAGCTATGATGAGAGAGACTTTGACTCTACCGTTTCATAAAAAACTTCAAGTTCTTGGGGATTTTCTTATATCTCAGTAAAAGGATTTCTCACTTGTATTCTCCATAACTTGAGTTAGATGGTACTCTACAGACTAAATAGGTGGTTGTGTCCATCTTGAATTTGACTGACCCTCTATCCAAGATTTTACTTGAAAGTTATCTCGTGATCTTTCATTTATAACCTTGCCTTTCTTTGACCTTGTTATCCACAAGACTTCTCCTTGAATTTTATAATGGTTTTTTTATGATTGAAGGACTATCAATTCATTTTACTATCCTTTCATGTCACTATCATTTCTAGTTGCCACTATCTTTTACCAAATTTACTATGCATCCTTTTCTGTTGTAGACCTATTAAACATTAGGTAGCCTTGATTTCTAATGACTGTCATTGATACTGGAACGATTATTATGTTAATTTTTCATTCTTTCATGATGTATCCTATAACTTCAATTGAAGAACTTTAACTTCCTTCCTAAGGATAATTGTCTAATCTACTTCATCACTCACCACATTATCTATGTGTCCTTAATTGCACTACTCTATCCTCTTGTCTGCCTTTCTTGATTTGACATAATTGTCATTTTACTACTAAATCTGCAACATGATTGTCCTAGAACTTCTACTATCCTTTGTAACTTTATGACTATCCTCTATCTTTGTTTTCCACTATGCAAGCATACTAAAGCTACACATTGTGTTAGAGAAATCATATCATATAACCAAGCTACACTCCCTAATATCAAAATCATCTTCAAGGACTATGCTACTATAAAGATATTAAATTTTTCCATCACATGTGTATCAATTGTATTTGTTTGTCATGCATTCCCCTTTTTACCATCTCTAAGAGGATTGTACTATCATATTAGGACTGTCATTATTACTTATGAGCATTCTCCCATGATATATTAATCATAAACATCCTCATGACCTCATGACCCCTACCACTGTGTTATCTATGTGAATCACCCATTGTAGTTAATGTGTCTTCTTGTTAATGTGATGTGAAAAAGCACATAATGAATCTTCACTCATATTTGTAACTTGCTTATCTTTACCCTTCCCTTTTCCTGATATCATTCTCCTCTTCACTAATGTACTTGTTCCTAAAGTAATCAATGTTTTCTGCTCTAAAAATGAGTGTATAAATAAATTCCTCATTATATTCTTGAAGCTATGATGAGAGAGACTCTCACTCCATAAATTCCTAAACAACTTCAAGTTCTTGGGGATTTTCTTGTATCTTAGTAAAAGGCTTTCTCACTTGCATTCTCCACAACTTGAGTTAGATGGTCCTCTACAGATTGAACAGGTGGTTGTGGGAAGGTGCATGAAGATGGCTAGCCAATTTGTGGCCAATTTACTTTTCCATCTCGAAATAGCGAAAATGCGAGTGCGTTATAGTAAAACGCGCTCGTGTTATGGCTTGGTAATGACCAAGACTAAGATTGGTCATTACCAAGCCATAACATGAGTGTGTTATAACGCGCTCACATTATGGTTTAAATTTCAAAAAACGCGTGCATTTTGAGTTCAGAAAATGTGCATTTTTTGAAATTAAAAAAACATTTCCAAAACGTGAGTGTGTTATAACACGCTTGTGTTTTGGTCTACATTGAAATTTTTTTCTTCTTTTTTTCTTGTCTCTTTCTTGTTATTGTACATGGAAAAATTTACATAGGACAGACATACTGAGAGAGGGGGGTTATAATGAATCAGTTGTCACAAAACAATAAAAATTTCAAACTTTACTTCACTTAATCTCAGATCTGATGAATAAGCAATTAACCAAAAATAATTAACACATCAGAGAGACAAAGAACACCAAGATTTTTTTACGTGGAAATCGTGTTAGGGGAAAAACCACGGTCGATGTTAGTCCACAATATTATACCCTATTAAAAGTATAATTAAATCAATAAAGGGGAATGTACATGCATTCAAGCACACTGCCTAGAGCTCACTGCTCAATTATAGAAGGGGCTCACTACCCAACAATATAGAATAGGATTAAAATCCAGAGGGTATGAACTAAAAAATTAGATTTTGCACAAGCGCAGGATTAAAGTTCCAATTAAGCACAGAAAACTCCTTTACAAACTGCTTCACACTTCACTTGATCTTCTTCACGCTTTGCTCTACAATCGAATGATATTCACACATACACACATAAGAGCACACCCAACACACGAAGCACATTTTCCACACTCTACACCGATGAAACAATAGCTCATATATATCCACTTTATGAGATTTCATCAACTTAGTCAGCTAGGAAAATAAAACATATTTACAATGTCAGCCCAAATTTACAATTAAATTTTCAATGTGAATCCACCAAGGTCGAACACAACATAGTGGAGACCCAAATTGATGCCTCCAACACAGAAATACTTCAATTAATTTATCCTCAAAGATCCACCACATGTTACCACCAACATGTCGGCCAAGAACAAGAAAAACTTAAAATAGGCAAGGAAAGATCTTCGACCACGAGCACACCGATCATTGTGGACGTACCACAAAGATATAGTATGATTTAGAAACATGCAAGAGCACCAAAAAATAATAGAGAAACATTCGTAGCAACTGATATTTCCATAATCACACAAACTTCACTCAGGAACACTGACAGAGACCATCTAGAAACACTGTCAGACCACAACATTATCAAATCTATATGCAGACCTTTGAAACTTCTGGTAGATGATCTAGATATACTCAGCATAAAACCCTTTAATCCACAATATCTGATCTTCAATGTATAGAACAAGACACCTTCATGACATGCACAGTTCCACTAGGAACCTGGAACACTTTCTTTTACAATTTTCTCAATATCCTCGACATATACAGCCTATAATACATCAAATGCTAATAGTGTTGACATCAATGACAACCACCTATCAGTAACACATCCACAACATCCAACATGAACAATAATTCCCAATCCCTGGTATGGAATTCTTTTTCTTTCATATGCTTGTCATGCCAGACCTTACGTTGTTGTTGGACCAGTTCAGTTTGATGGACGACATCCTGACGGAGTTCATCTAGTTCACTAAGCTATAATACTCGCTCAATTTGAGCTCGTTTAAGATCCATTCCCAATTCCATGGCCATCTTAAGAGTTTGGATCTTGAATTCAATGGGAAAGAGGGGCTTCTTCCCAAATACTAACTCATAGGGGCATTATCCAGTGGTTGACTTCCAAGTCATGTTGTAGGCCCGGACAACTTTCGGTAGTTTCCTAGCCCAATCTTTCCTTCCCGAAGAGACTATTTTTGTCAAAATATTCTCCAATTCCCAATTAGTGACCTCAACTTGTCTATTTTCCTATCGGTGGTAGGGTGAGGACTTCTTATGACTTACTTGGAAGTGATTTGTGAATGCCAACAAGACCTTAGACATGAACTGGAGGCCTTGGTCTATAACGATTGTTCTTGGAGACCTGAATCTTAGAAATATTTTGTTATAAAGAAAGTCAGCTACCTGCTCTTCCCTAGCAATGCATAGTGCTTTCACTTCTGCCCACTTAGTCATGTACTCACTACAGACTAGAATATACTCTTTCCCTTGGGAAGGAGGATCTATGGGGCCGATGAAATCCAATCCCCATTTTTCAAATGGTTCAAGAACTACCTGAGGTTGCAAGGGAATTTCATTGGATGTGGTTGTTCTTCCTACCCTTTGGCATTCATTACACCTGTGAACATACTTCTTGATGTTCTTATGCATTGAAGTCCAATAGTATCCTACTCCCAAAATCTTGTGAGTTGTCCTTTTAGTAGAATAATTCCCTCCAGAAGGGTCATCATGATAGGCCCTAAGGATATTGTAGGTCTCATTTTCCCTAAGATACCATCTCAAAACCATATCTGGTCCACATCGAAATAAGATTCCATTAATCCATTTAAAAGGGGCACTCTCTCTTATGAGGTGTTTCTTCTATTTTCACGAAAAGTGAGGTGGTACTTTTGTGGTGGATAAGTAATTCACAATATCGGCAAACCAAGGAGTTTTAGTAGAGATGGTGAACAGATTTTCATCTCGGAATTCGTCCTATACCGGAGCATAGTCACCATCATGTTTTATCCGAGATAAGAAGTTTGCGACTACATTAGACTTCCCTGGTTTGTCAACAATTGTCACATTGAACTCCTGAAGAAGGAGTAACCACTTAATTATCCTTGTGTTTACCACTAGTTTATTCATGAGATACTTGATGATTGTATGGTATGTGTGCACTGTAACTTTTTATCCTGCAATATAATGCCTAAATTTCTTGATGGTGTGCACTACAGCCAAAAATTCTTTCTCTATTGTGGTGTAATTCTTCTCTGTTGGCATCAAGTTTTTGTTTATAAAATATATAGCATATTTCCCTCCATTCTCATATTCTTGCCCTAGAACCACTCCAATGGATTCATCAGATGCATCAACATAAATGTGAAATGGAAGGTTCCAATTAGGTCCTCAAAGGACACGGACAGAGGTTAGTTTCTCTTTAATAATTTCAAATGAAGCCTAGCACTCAGGCATCTAGAGGAAGTCAATTTTTTTTTGAAGGAGGGAGAACATCAGGGCTGCAATTTTTCTAAAGTTTTCTATGAATCTTCGGTAGTATCCCACAAGCCCTAAGAAGCTTCTAATGTCAATCTGTGTTTTTGGGACCTCAAGTTGTTGTATGACCTCAATTTTCTCGAGATCAACCTTAATTCCTTCGGCTAAAATATGATGTCCCAGCACTATTCCTTGTTCCACCATGATCAAACATTTCTCGTGACTTAGGGACAACCCATGGTCCTCACACCATTTTAACACCTTTTCTAGATTTGTGAGAGCTTCATTGAAAGTTGAACCGCATATAGTGAAGTCATCCATGTAGACTTCCACGCACTCATTTACCAGTTTAGCAAATATAGTCAGGATGGCTCTCTGAAACATGGCAAGAGCATTACATATCCCAAAGGGAAGGAACCTATATGTGAATGTCCCCCAAGGGCAGGTAAAGGTCATCTTATCCTGGTCTTCTGTTGCTACCTATTTCTGGTTGTATCCACTAAATTTGTCCAAGAATGAAAAATATTTTCTCCCAGCCAGGTTATCCAGTAATTGTTCCACAAATGGCAGGGGAAAGTAATCTTTGTGTGTCTCCTTGTTAAGCTCCCTATAATCTACACATACTCTCCACTTCCCATTCATTTTTTGTACTACAACCAAGGGTGACACCCACTTGCTGTCAGAAATTGGGTAGATGAATCCTACCTGCAAGAGTTTCTTAATCTCAGTTTTAACGATGTCTTTGAGGGTAGGATTGAATCTCCATTGTGGTTGGTGAACAGGTCAAAAATCCTTAATATAGATATGGTGTGTGCACACACTAGGGTGTATTCCTCTCATATCTTTATAGTCCCAGGCAAATGCTTTAGATCTAATCACCAAGATATCAAATAGTCTTTGTTCTTCTTTCTCAATCAACCAACTATTGATGTTCAAAGTTTTTCCTGGCAGCAACATAATAGTTTTGACTCCAAGATAATTGGATGTGATAGTGTGGATGGGCCTTCTCAATGTGTTAAGTGGAAAGTTGTGCAGTACAGTTTTATGAAGCCAAGCAACATCTACAAAGAAATGGAAAGTTTTTGGAACTAAGTTCATCAATGGGCAAGGCAATCCAATAAACTTAGCATCATCAAATTCTACTTGATCTGTGTTGATTGGGTGTCCTAGGATTTCTTCCATGTTTGATATCTCTTCACTACTGGAATCTATTGCAATACTTTCCATGTCATTTTCTAATTCATCCTCTAATTCTTCACTGTGTTGTTTGATGACCACCATGGTCAGTGAAGCCAAATTTTCCTGTCCATTATGAATTTCTGGGTCATCAATCCATACTTTATTGTGTTCGGTAGGCTTGGTAGGAGGATACAAAAGAAAATGTTTGCTATTAGATCCATCAGAAATGGTCATTCCTCCCTCCCTACAATCGATTTTGGCTACAACCGTAGCCAGCCATGGTCATCCTAGAATTATTGGATAGTTTTCTTTAGGCATAAGGGATTCAATTATCTAGAAATCCACTGGGTATTCCCATCCATCCACCTTAACAAGAATATTTTCAATGATGCCTTTGGGAATAGCTATAGATTGGTTTTCCATTTGTAAGACTATAGTTGTGGGGCATAGATCGGTAAGTCCCAATTTTTCCATCAATCAACAATCATTACATTAATGGTTGCTCCAAGGTCCACTAAAGTGTTGGGTATTGCTACCTCATTAACTATTACTATTATAAGCGAACTTCCCGGATCATCATATTTTGAACCAGTGGTCGTTCTATCGAATAGGTCAGCTAGGCATCCATTTATGTGGATGGTGTTGATTTGTTTTGGTTTCCTCCCTGGAGTTTTAATACATAACTGTTTAATCAGCTAGTTTAGTTAAGGAATTTCCTTAATTTCCTATAGCAAAGGAACTTCAATGAGTAATTGTTTAATCTCCTGTATCAATGCAGTTTTCGTAGGTGGAGTTATTTCTAGAGCATCTCTCACAAGAATTGGTTTCAGTCACTCCGGAAAAGGGGCTTTGGTTTTGTCTTTAAGTGCAGGATTTTTTATAACTTCATTCGGAGATTGACCCTCCTCCTCCTAAGATAGGTTAGTAGCTCCTATTGATGATGGTGGGTCGGGTTCATGTTGCATAGTACCACGGGTTTGTTCCACGAGCATGGGTGTTATTTTTGTTTCCTCAACAGACTTCTTGACAGGTTCATCTATGATTTCTTTGATAGTCAGTTGTGAAAGTATTTTACCATACCTCAACTGTAAGTTTCCACAGTATATTGTGTTGAGTCTAGTGACATTGTCTTGTTTGGTGGAATACACCGGAGTATTTGGATGATTGTTCTTTGGATTAGGGACTGGTTGCACTGGAAGTGGTGGTTGGTTAACTTGTTCAGTCTGTTGAGTGTTTTGGGGAGTTGGAAAAAGGCTCTGTTGTTGAGCAGGCATCCTTCTAGGAATGGAATTTTAAGGGTACCACTATTCTTGAGGTTGGTTAGGCCACTGAGAGTTACCCCAAGATTGATTTTTCCATTCAGGTGGTCCCTAGGGATAGGTTCCCAAATTAGGGGGTACTGGAGGTGGTATTTTTGGCCAGGGTGCTACCCATTGATTGTTGTTCCAATTTTGTTGGGGTCTCCAGTTATAATTTTGGCCATAGGAAAACTTGCCTCCATCCCTTTGATTTACAACTTTCACTTCTTCCTCGACTGGGGTTTTTCTTTTCTTGGAATTTTTTATTGCATTCATTAGCTTGCATTGATCGGTGGGGTGATTTTTATCACATACTTGACAAATGTCAATCTTGTCAACTTTGTCCAGAGGACATTCTCTCAGCAAATGTTTGTTTCGGAACCTAGGGCAATAAATGGACAAGGTCTCTGAATTTCTGGTTTTAGCCTATATGCCATCCAGAGTAGTATTTAACTAGATGAGAATGCCAGTCTTGAAGTTAGCCAATTCCTCATGAAGTTTATTTATGTCACTAGAACCATGTAAGGGGGTGAACTTCCTAATACCTCCACGAGTACGGGAGAAGTTCTGACACAATTCCGTTATTTCTTCCAATCTTAGTTGGGATACATCTCCTTTACCCATTAAGTCTAGACTCCTCTAAGCTTCATCATCGAGACCTTTGAGAAATAAGGTCTTTAAAATATCGAGACTTATGACTTCTCCACCAAAGCATTTGGACAAGAAGATAAACCTATCAAGGTAGTCTTCTAAACTTTTATCCTCATTTTTCCTTATCTTGAAGAGTTCTTTTCAATCACTAACCCTACAGTAACTCTGGTTCTTTTCCAAAAAGGTAGACTCCATTTCATCCCAAGAAGTTATCAATTGAGAAGCTAATCCCATAAACCAATGCATGGCTGAGTCTTTCAGGGTGGAAGGGAAAAGCTTTAACTTTTGATTATCATTCTTGTAGTCATATGTTTGACACAAGAATTTGAACTCAAATAGAAATTAATATGGATCCTTAGGAGACAAACCCTAAAAGGTAGGTAGAAAAGCAGGTGAGATGTTTTTCATTGTTGTATCATCATCTGCATCAATAGCAATAGGATAAGTGAATGTGCGGGGTGGAGGGTTGTCATAATTGTTGGTGCCATTTCTTTGGTCACCCATGGTGTTGAAGAGGGTATGAGTTTCATCCCAAGTTTTCTTAGTGGGACGCGGTTCAAGAGTTTGTAACAGAATATGCTCCTCTTTCACTATAGGTTCTTTTCCTGGAGTATATGGGAAGGTCTCAGGTTGACCCCGTTTGGTCAATTCCTCTGTAATTTCTTGGTATGAGTTACCTTCTTCTCTGCTTGTTGTTGGTACATCAACTTAGAGGGGTTTTTGGTATGAAACTCTCATGGGAGCCTCATTTCCTGACCATGCAGAAAATAATCCAAAGAACTATTCCTATCCCTAAGAGAGGTATTCAAGATATCTCCTACTAACACTAGAAAAAAGTTTCGTCGGCAATGACGCCAAAAAGAGACAGGTTGTCGTTAGGTCGTAACACTTTAGTGAATAAACACATCAATATATCGACTAGGAAGTGTCCAATGGTTGTTTGCAATAGAGGATATGTCAACTTCTCTCTTAAGTACTAATAAACTGAATAAAAGTTCTAAGCTAAGGGGTTTCTAATCTTGAAAGCAATAACTCATCTATCTAGAAAGTGGGAAAATAACTTAAATTAGAAAACAGAAAACTAGGAATCTTAAGAGCATCACCATTAAACTAGAAAGCATGGAAATGATTAATCTAAAGAATGCATAAATTGCTGAAGAAGTAAAGAATGTAAAGAAATTAGGAAACATTTGTCTAACACAAAAGATAGCAGGACAACTTCTAATCATAAACCATTAATCAGAATCTACTGAAGAAAGGTGCTCCGGAAACTCAGAAACTACAGACTTAGTTACAACCTGCAGGTTTGACACTAATAGTATGACAATGACTCATTTAAATTGAAATGAAAATTCAACTATTATCTACTAAAAGAAAATATAGAAGAGGAACAGAATACTTATATATCTATCTATCTATAACCCTTGAGTGGCTAGCTCTCGAATGCGACTACAACTACTTCATATCACATGCACTAGAAAAATCCTGCAGTTACTTCATTCTACAGATGCATCCATATTACATAGTAATTTAAAGAGTGGTGGGAAAACTCATATTCATATGGCAGTTTTTACTCAAAGACAATTTGACAACATAACAATAATCTTCTTCTCTTGTTATTCATCATGTGTAACAATTACATATTTATATGAAAAATGATTAACCAAAATCCTATTTTCCAGTCGATGGAGTCTTTTCCAATAGTAGAAGGAATTTAAAGCCCATGATATACAATATTAAAGAGGCTCGCATGAGCCATTAAAGTTTTTGAAACTAAAAGATAACAGAATTATAAAAACTCGGCCAAAACATGTGCTCCTAGAATTTCGACGCCCACTTGCTCATTTTCAAAAGTATGAAGATCCGCATTCATTTTCCCTTTTGACTGGAGTGATGGTTGGAAGTGGAATTGACCTGTGAAATACTCAAGACTAAACCATTAAATCAACATAAGTTAGTTTAATTCGATCAACTCCAAGAAATAAAGTTTGTACACCTATTCATAAAAAGGAAAGCAATTATTCTTCCTAAAGATAATCAATTGGCAAAGTAATTGGGGTTGGAAGGTTTATATTTGTATATTGAGGCCATTATGTTGATGAGGTTATTTTTACCTCATTAGTTGGTGTGTGATCAGTTAATTCATTTTGTGACTAGGTCCAATTCCTGGACAACCTAATACTTGATATATGTGCTATGAAGAATAATATGTATTGTGGATGTTAAGGGGATCTATTTTAGATCCACACCAACTAGAATTAAGTGTCACATTGTTGGTTTGGGCACAAAGAATTTTTTGTTTCAAGTATGAAGCCGATAAAGTGATTTTGAATTAAATAGGGCTACATCTAATTAGGCTGACCTAATTGATGTATGTGGATGTAATTCGGTATATTTTTAGGACATTTTTTAGTTGTGTAGTGTAATAATAATGTAATGTGATATGTGTGAGATCTGATATTGTGTGAACTTGCAAATTTGAATGTGTGAGATTAGTATTAGGGCATAATTACTATGAATGTTGAACGACTGCTAAGTAGAGCAGTATTTTGTATTTAGAGCTTTAAAGGAACTAAATTCAGCACAAGGAAGGTGTACTTTGTATCAGTTCACATTTTGGCTATGAAGCCATTTCTATTTTGTATCGATTTCTGGTTGTGAGCCTTGTAAGGGCAGTGTGTCCTGGCAATGAGCCCCTATAGTATCTTATAACTAGTTATAATATATTGTGAGCTAATCTTGTGGTTTTTCCCTTTTTGGTTTTTCCAGGTGAAATTCATGTTCATGTGTAATATGATCTTCTAATTCCTTTCATGCTTTCATTCATAGTATTAGTTAGATATATTTTGATTATTGGATGGATTATGATTAAATGGTTTAATAGTTCATACCAATTCGCCCCCCCTCAGTATTCTGGGTGTTCAACAATTGGTATCAAACCTTAGTTCCTTTTGAGAAGCATAAAAACTTGAGGAAGATCTTGTATTTTGAACACATGGCTAATAAAAGGTATCCTATTCCTCTTGAAGAAATTTCTGCAATTGAATATGAAGAAGATGATTACATGTTTGACAAAGAACTTAAAGTTGCTCTTGAAGATCTTGAAAGAGTTGAAAGTGAGAATAAAATTCTAAAGGAGAGCCTAGGTGAATAAAATGAATGTATCAAAAAATTGAGAGAAAAAATTAAGAATTTCAAAGAAAGACATGGAGAAGTCAATGAATAACTAAAGAAGGAAAATGAAGATACCACCAGACTAAAAGTGTAAGTGGAAGAAAAGAAGAGAATTGAGGATTGTCTGAATGCAACTATACAAAGCAAGATTGATGAATACACAAAAATTGAACAAGAAGTGGTAACCCTAAGGAAAAATATGGAGAAAGAAAGAGCTCATGAGGACAAATTCAAAACAAGTACTACAATGCTTGATTCAAACTAATTGCAAGATAGAAGCCATCTAAGGATAAAGGTTATTTGGTACTTGAAGAAGGACAAAGCTCAAAGGAAAATCAGATCCCTAACAAGGTTGACAGTCAAAAGTGTTGAGCAAGACAACTGAGATGGGGGGTGAATCAGTTGTAACAAACTTTAACCTTTAAAAACTTTCATTGAAAATTAAATCAAACACAAATGGAATTTAGTCTACTAATTTGATTAATCATTAAGTGCAAAGGAAGAAACTAAAAAATATCGTGCACATACACAATAACACCAGATTTACGTGGAAAACCCAATAAGGGATAAACCATGGTGAGAGAATATCAAAACTGATTACAAAGGCTCACTGCCAAAATAGGACTCACTACCCGAACAAGGGTTAACCACCCAGAGAGCTCACTGCCACACAGATACAAATAAAATAGAAGAGATATGCTATAGAGAGAAGACAATCTCAATGCAATAGATATTTCCACCACAATTCACTCAAACTCTTGCAGACATACTTGAATGATATAGTACACCTTCAGCTCACTGCTTCCAGAAACTCAACAATTAGGCTTTGTGCTGATCTACACCAACCCGCATTACTTACACACTGATTCACACCTATCTTGTATTTATTTGCACTTCACTTTTCACAAAAATGTCATCCTTATACCATCTTCAACTTTGAAATATATCCAAAGTCTTCCATACACTATTTGCATTTACAAATTCAAATTAGGTCAATTCCAAAACATTATAGGGTGGAATTAGAATGAGGATGACCCAATCACATGCTTCAACAAGCTTCCATAAGCTTTGAAAGTAGTGTCAAATACAAGGTTTACCAAACTAGTGTGAAACACATAAATCAATTAAGCACACACAACCTTAGCACGATCCAATCCTTCCAAATAACAAACTAATCTTCATCATGATCATATCACCTTAAATCTAGAACCACAAGTCATAAGACTTGAACAAGAAGAAATCTGGAGCAACTACATTTCTCCTAGACCTCAACCAAATACCCTGAAAAGCATAGTTCACAACTAGTGAACATAACTCACACTGTATAACAATCTAGAGGCCCAAATCCTAGATATAGCAACTTCTAAAAATCATGATCAACATATCTGAACCACATGAACATAGGAGAAAAACATGGAGAAACAACTAAACACCTACAACCTTTCTTCATTACAATTTTCTCAATATCCTCGACATATACAACCAATAACCTATATCCAAGACAACAATGACAACAACAACTAGTTGAGAACCAGTTGACCAGTTGACACCAATGACAACACCTTCATCATACTTCCTTCATACCTTCAACAATCTCCCCATTTTTCATTGATGGAAATGCATGATGTGAGAAACCGTCAAAGACAACACACTTCATGATTTTACTTTCTCCCCCTTAGTAGATACTCTTTTCACATATTTCTCTCTTCTTATTTTTCACATCTTTCTCTCCCCCTTTGACATCAATGGAAAGGGTATAGGATGTTTTATATTGATTTCCCCTTTGACATTAAGAACAAAATAACAAAATACTCTTTCAATGACAACACATAACACTACCCACTCCCCTTCAGAGGTAGCCACCAAAACATCAGTCCAAAAGAAGGATAGATCCATAGATCCACTAGACTGATGCATCTCCATATGCATCTAGTTCAAGAAAGGAGGCACAATAACCTCTAACTTCTCCTGAAGATACTCAAAAGTATCTTTAGGAAGAGCCTTTGTAAATATGCCAGAGCTACTTGATCCTTCATTGGCACATACTCAAGTTTCACTTCATTCTCCACAACCTTCTCTCTCAAAAAGTGATACCTGATATATATATGATTTTCCCTTGAGTGCATCACCGAATTCTTTGAAATGTTAATTGCACTTGTATTATCACAAAAGATAGAAATAGGATCATCATACATTACTCTGATATCTTTCAATGTATGTCTCATCCATAGAACTTGTGTACAGCAAGATGTAGCAGCAATATACTCAACTCGGCAGTAGATAAAGAAATTGAATCTTGCTTTTTACTCAACCAAGCCACCAATATGCAACCAAAAAAGAATGTACTACCACTTGTACTTTTTTTTTCATCTACACAACCAACCCAATTTGCATTTTTGTAAGCACTTAGTGTAAAATCAGTATCCCTAGGATACCATAACCCATAATCCAGAGTGCCATTAAAATATCTAAATATCCTCTTAATAGAGACAACATGTGTTTCTTTAGGATCTTCTTGAAATCTTGTCACAAGACAAACTGCATGCATGATATCTGATCTAGTAGCAGTCAAATACATCAAACCTCCAATCATAGATCAGTACATGCTCTGATTAGCCTTAGGTGAATCGTCATCTTTACTCAATTTGCAACTAGTCATCATAGGAATTCATACCAGTCAGTTTGGAACCATCCATCCCAAACTTCTTCAACATTTCTCTTACATAATTTGACTGTGAAATAAAGATCCCTTTCTCTATTTGATTAATTTGCATCCCAAGAAAGGAATTCATCTCACCAAACATAGACATCTCAAATTCCTTTTTCATTTCTTCAGCAAACATCTTGCACATTGTTTCATTTCCTCCAAAGATAATGTCATCAACATATACAACCACTATCAATATCTTGTCATACTCAATTTTAAAGTAAAGATTATTGTTTTCCATACCTTTTTTGAAACCTTGTTGAGTCAATATCTATCTAACCTTGCATACCAAGATCTAGGAGATTGCTTCAATACATATAAAGCCTTCTTCAATCTACAAAACATATCCAGTTGATCTGAAAATTGGAATCCTTTTGGTTGTTCCATGTAGACCTCTTCTTCTAACTAACCATTCAAGAATGCAGACTTGACATCCATCTGATAGACCTTGAAATATTTATGAGTAGAAAATGCTAAGAACATTCTGATAGGTTCCATTCTTGCTACCGAAGCAAAAGTCTCCTGAAAATCTATACCTTCTACTTGTGTGTAACCCTTACACAAAATCCTTGCTTTATTTCTAACCACTTCTTTGTTCTCATTCAACTTATTTATGAATACCCATTTTGATCCAAAAAAAATAAAATTTGTTGGTCTAGGGACCAATTCCCAATTTTTATTCTTCTCAATCTACATAAGTTCCTCTTTCATAGCTTCCATCCAATACTCATCTTTACATGCTTCACTTACGGTCTTTGGCTCAATCTCAAAAAGTAAACACAAATTTATCTCACCAGCAACAACTCTACTTCTTGTCAATACCCCTTTCCTTTTGTCTCCAATGATTTGATCTTCTGAATAATTTTTCTGCATATATCTAGGTGTCTTAGATGAAACCACCAAAGCTTCTTCTCCTTCATTTTGCTTCTCATGTTCTTCCACCACTTCTTCAATTCTTACACAATCGGGTTCATCAGATACATATCCATCAACGTCAATTAAATTCTTCATTGCTTCATCAGCCTTGCCATTTGTGCTTTCTACAATATGTTTGTCTTTTATTGAAATGTCTATAAGCTTTTCTCTTAGTAGAATATCCAAGGAAAATACCTTCATCACTTCTAGCATCAGACTTCCCTAAATTTTCTTCATCGCGTTTGATATAGCATTTGTTTCCAAATACCTTGAAATACTTAATAGTAGGAATTCTTCCACACCATAGCTTATAGGGGGTCTTAGTACCATTAGATCTTGCTTGAACTCGATTGAACACATAGATAGTAGTGTGAATAGCTTCTCTCCTATAAAATTTTGATAAACCAACTTCAGTAATCATCGATCTAGCAGCTTCTTGAATTGTTATGTTCTTTCTTTCAACAACTCCATTATGCTGAGGAGTTTGAGGGGTAGATAACTGTCTTTTTATTCCATGAATATCATAAAACATATTAAACTCATGGGAGGTGAATTCACCACCTCTGTCAGACCTCAAGCATTTTATTCTTAAATTTACTTCATTCTCTACCATAGCTTTGAATGTCTTGAATCTATCTAATGCATCAAATTTCTCTCTAAGAAATGTAACCCATGTATACCTAGAGAAATCATCACAAAAGCATAAATTACCTTTCACCTTGTAGACTTCTCACTCTTGTAGGACCATAGAGATTTGTATGAATCAAATCCAGTAGTCTAGTAGTAGATTGTTCCTTTGATCTAAAGTTGTTTCTAGCTTGCTTTCCAAACTGACAATTCCTACAAATAGCATTAACAGGCTTTGTAGTCCTTGGTAAATCTCTTACTGCTTGCACTACACTGATCCTTTCCAAGTTATCAAAACTCATGTGACATATTCTCTGATGCCATAACCAACTGTCATTAATCTGAGTCATAAAGCAATGTCCATTAACACCCTTAAGTTTATATATATAATTTCCTTCATACTTATTTCCTGCAGCAAACACTGTTCTAGATCCTTTCTTGATTTCACATCTCTCATCTTCAAATACAAGATTGTATCCTTTACTACACATATTTCCAACACTCAAGAGATTATTCCTTAAACCCTTAACATAGTAGATATCATCAGTATTATGCTTGCCATCAAAACTTACTAAACCTATCCCACAAATTTTAGCACTAGCATCATCTCCAAACATAACTAAGCCTCCATCATGTTTTTCTAATTTAACAAAATTACTCTTATCACCAATCATGTGATGTGAATAGCCACTGTTAACAACCCAGTAGCTCTTTTCCTATTTAGCATGTAGGGAACAGATTACATTATCTTCCTCTTTCTCTCTCTCCTTCTCCGTAGGACATTCCTTTACTTGTCTTTCAAATTTAGTAGAATTAGGTTCATCTTTTATAGCCAAGAAGAAGAATTCATTGTTATCAAAATATCCATAAGTAGACTCATCATCAGAAATACTAGCATTTTCATTCACATAATATTCTCTTTTGATCTTTTTGTGTTTTTTTTCTTTCTCAAATCTTTGTTTGTTCCTCTTAGCTCTTTTCATACATCTCGAAGCATAGTGACCTATTCCCCCACAACTAAAGCATTTAAAGGGTAAATTACCTTCATAATTTTCAGAGCCTTTCCTCATCCTTCTCACAAAGTTTTCTTCTACTTCATCAAGATTCTCCTCATCTAGATCTTTAGATCTTGTAGCCTTGAAAGTAATTTCTGATTTGGATCCATTTCTCAAATTTAGTTTTCTCATCTCATAAGATGTTAGAGTACCTAATAACTAATCTTTAGTATAAGTCTTGTAGTCCACATATTCTTCAATAGTAGATACCTTTTCAATGTATGCATCAGGAAGAGGTCTAAGAATCTTCTTCACAATCCTAGGTTCATCTACTGTAGCGCCAAGTCCTCTCATTTCAGCTACCAAATCATCTATTCTTAGTACATAATATTTAATGTTCTCATCTTCATACATATGCAGCACCTCAAACTGTGCCTCTAAATTCTGCAACTTTGCTTCTTTGACCTTTTCATCTCCTTCATGCATCTTTTCTAAAGTATCCCAAACCTCTTTAGTAGTATTCAGATTCTGGACTTTAATCAACTCGGAATGTGAAAGACTATTCTTTAGAATTAACTTTGTCTTGATGTTTTCTTCATGCACCTTGATTTATTTAGTTGTACTCAAACCATTAGCCGGAGGAGTATAGACAATTTTATAGGAATTTTCAACATCATATCCACAATACTCTAGATATCCTTCCATATGTATTTTCTAGATAGCATAATTTGTTTCATTGAACCTAGGACATTTAAAACTGATCTTGCTCACCATCCCAGACCTTCCTTAAGTGGTTAAGCTCTTCTCCATGGAACCAAGATTTGATACCAATTGTTGAAAAATAAAACTAAGGGGGGGTGAATTAGTTGTATCAAACTTTAGCCTTTAAAAAATTTCACAAGAAATTAAATCAATCACAAATCCTTTAGTTTGTTAATCTAGTTATCATTAAGTACAAAGGCAGAAACTGAAAAACATCACACATACACAATAACACCATATTTACGTGGAAAACACAATAAGGGAAAAACCAGGTGAGGATTAGCTCACAACATAGAGAATATCAAAACTGATTGCAAAGGCTCATTTCCAAAGAAGGCTCACTCCCAAAATAGGACTCACTATCCAAACAAGGGTTAACCACCCAGAGGGCTCATTGCCACACAAATACAAAGAAAATAGAAGAGATATGTTATAGAGAGAAGACAATCTCAATGCAACAGATATTTCCACCACAATTTTCTCAAACTCCTGCAGACATGCTTGAATGATAGAGTACACCTTCAGCTCACTACTTCTAGAAACTCAACAATTAGGCTTCGTACTAATCTTCAAGGACTCGTGCATTACTTACACATTGATTCACATCTATCTCGCATCTATCTTTCTCTATTACTTTGCACTTCACTTTTCACAAATATCTCATCATGTATTTATACCATCTTCAACTTTGAAATATATACAAAGTTGGCCATACACCATTTGCATTTATAAATTCAAATTAGGTTGACACCAAAACATTCTAGGATGGAATTAGAATGAGGGTGACCCAATCACATGCTTCAACATGATTCCATAAGCTTCAAAAGTAGTTTCAAACACAAGGTCATCCAAACCAGTGTTAAACACATAAATCAATTAACCACACACAACATTAGCATGATCCAATACTTCTAGATAAAAAAATTATCTACAGCATGATCATATCACCTTAACTCCAAAACCACAAGTCATAAGACTCAAACAAGAAATCTGGAGCAACTACATTTCTCTCAGACCTCAGCTAGATACCTTGAAAAACACAATTCAAAATTGGTGAACATAACTTACACTGTATAACGATCTAGAAGCCCAAATCCTAGATATAGTAGCTTCTAACAACCATGATCAACATATCTGAACCACACAAACATAGTAGCAAAACCTAGAGCAACAACTGAACACTTGCAACCTTTATTCATTACAATATTCTCAATATCCTCGACATATACAACCAATAACCTATATCCAAGACAACAATGAAAACAACAACTACTTGAAAACCAGTTGACCAATTGACATCAATGACAACACCTTCATCATACTTCCTTCATACTTGCAACAAAAAGTAGACTCAAGGCAATGGTAGACAATACAAAAATCAAAGGAGTAGTACTAGAAGACCTCCTATCAGAAAACAAAATGGTCAAAGGTAGCCATCTTTTAATGGTATTTGTTTTTCATGCTATAAATTTGGGCATAAGGCTATAGAATGTAGAAGTAGAATGAATCATAATTTTGGATCCTTTTTTGTACAATGTTTTGCATGCAGGAAATTTGGACATAGAGCTAATGAGTGTAGAAGTCAGATGATGAATATATTTAATACTAGTAGAATGTTTCAATATTTCAATGGTTACTATTATACATGCAATGTATTTGGACATAAGGCTAAGTAGTGCAGATCAAGAATGAATGGAAGTCATTTTGGTCAGAAAAATGTTGTATGCTACAATTGCAACAAACCTAGACACATTTAAATATTTTGCATAAGCAAGAATGGAAGGTAGACTTATCCAGAAAAGAAGAATGAACCTGTGAAGAAAGTTGATCCTACTAATGTAATGAAGGAAATGAAGAATATTTGGAGAAAAAAAGAGGAACCTGAGAATAAGGATGAATCAAATGCATCTATACCTCCATTTGGTGCAAATAATTCTCCTGAAAACTAAACCTAGATATGGGCTTAAGGGGAGCATTAAAAGAGAAATCTAACAACCCCTAGAAATATGAGGTGTCAAGAAGTGACACAAAGATATGTGCTATAAAGTGGCATTCTTAAGCTTCTAGAAAAGATTCTGGTAGAAAATATGCAAATGTGAAGACATGTTGAGAATTTTAAGGTTTACAGTGTATCAATGAAGTGTTTAACAACCTTTTGGAACTTCAAGCAATAAATGTGAAGGTTAGGGAAGATCGGTAAGGTATAAAGTGAAATTCTAAGTCACTTTAATAACTTTTGTATTGTTACCAATTTTTTGCTATAGCTCAATTGTTGGAGCTGACTAAATACTATTATATTTAAAAGTGGAAAATACAGTTATTTCTGCATATGCTAAGTGTTGATTGCATCTTGTTTATCATTTTATAATTGACAGATGTGCATTGAGATGAGGAAACAGAGTTTCAATTATTGTTTATCATTTTACAATCAAGTGAAGTATAGGATTGAGCATTCAATAACAAAGCATTTCAATTACTTTCTTTTATTTCATAAAGTGATTCATATTTATAGAATTTCATTTGATTGCGAGAATTCAAATGATAGTACAAATTTGCAATGAGATGCATTTTTCTTTTCAAAATGAAAAGCATAAGATTGAAATCAAATATCCACACAAGTCATGGATGGGACTATCATAGTGCATCATAAATAGCACACTACACTATGGAAGATGCATAAAAGCAACAATTACATAAGTATAAACATAATCATCATTTCCTAGTTGATTGATGACCGACGCATAAGTAGTGCACCATTTGTCTTCTTCGAGCTCCGTTGACATGTAGGAAGGAAGAGAGGGATGTTAGAGGCTCCAACTATGATTATACCTACATGAACCATTAGCGATAATGTAGTATGCTACTAATCATGCACTGAAACAATCAAGAAAAGTGTGGAAATATGAGCTGGAAGAGAGACATCAATATCATGATATGTTGTTTCATGCTAACATTGTTTGTTTCTTTGTGCAGGTATAGGGAAAATCATGAAGCTAATTATTATTTGAAGACCAAGCATGTGGAGAAAAACGGTCTCCCACAAGGGTAGAGCTCGACATGTCACCCCTTGTTCATTACAAGTGGGCTGAGAAGGAGATTTCATCATCATAATCATCAAGAAAGGAAACACAACTGAAAGGGTAAAACAGAGTTATCCATCAAGCCATTAAACCAACTGTGCATTCATAACAATCATGTAAATGCTTTCTAAAAGCTACAGGTGAACAATGGGTTTAATCCGCTCAATCAATTTAACTGAGTACATTCATCTTAAATATTGTTGTATGTTTTATCTTCTTTTGCCATAGTATTATGAGGCATCCTGTTCATGATATTATTCAATGTTCAACAATGTTCTTTCTCTCAATCAAGGATAGTGAACAGGCATACATAATGCCTCAACGAAGAGAATTGTTTCAGATTTTCATTTTAAAGGGAAGCAAGGTATAAATCAGTTTTGAATAATTGAGCATAAAAATGCATGAAGAGTGCCAGATAAGAAATAGTGATAGCATCTAATCAATGCATAAACAGTTCAGTCATTTATTAAGAGGTGAAGCAATCAACTTTCTTGTAAGAATAGAGTACGGTGATCAGTTGTGTTAGACACAATCTTTTTGGCTGACAATAGGGGGAAATAGTCTAATAGTACACTATTTAAAGTTTTGTTTCCTCATTTATCATGTGTTTCAAATGATGGTACAACAAGTTAAAAGTTATTTCCAGAATAAGTAGAGATTGCAAAATAACATTGTTTTGGACATCTGTGTTGTTCTACCAGTGCAATGGTTTTTGTCATTTAAGCTATACTACTATAAAATCCACAATTATCAGGCAGAATTTCAAGGATTCATATGCATAAAGTCATTTTCAAAACAAATAGCATGTATACATTGAACCTGGTATGAATGAGGGTTTGGAGTACATAAGAGACAAGGAAAACAACTCATCTACAGATTCAATCAAAAGGTTTTATGTGTGCAAGGAGGGAACAATAATATAATGGAAATTGAGAATATAAAAACAAAGATACATTTCCAGAATCTCATATATCTGAATGAGGGTTTTCAATAGTAATGAAAAAGAAACACATGGAAATTTTCTACGGAAAGAAGGATGAGTTGGAATATAACTGAAGATACATCCAGAAATGCATTTTCTTCACAAATAACAAATACCCATATGATAAAAAACTGATGAGTTTCTAAATGTAACAAATGACATAGTGGGTTGAGCGAGTTCCATAAGAGAATCACAAAGTAGCCAGGTTTTCTTCAAAACAGTAAGTACCCATACAGTGGAAATTGAGAAAATGCAGAAATACCATAATGGGTCGAGCCTAGTTTTTTTATGAATAATTAAATGCACATATTTTTCTTCATTTTCCAGCATACCCGCATTAGGGTTTGAATTTAAAAGATGGATTTCTTCATAATACAATACACCCACATTGGGGTTTTGAATTTAAGGATAAGATTTTCCAATTTTCTAAGTTACCCATGTTAGGGTTTTTTAAGAAAATGCAAAAGAAGGTAAAATATTGTCATCGGTCGAGTTCTAGACCAAGTAAATACATATTCTTCAGGAAATACAAACACCTATATGAGGGTTCGAGAGAAGTCTTAAGGAGGAAAGAAATTGGTTTTGTGGGTCAATCCCAAGGAGCCTCAAATGTTTTCGAGCCATAATAGTCGCGGCCAAGAAGGTATATTTCAGGCCCAATTGTCATTTGAAATGGGAGTTCTCTTTTAGCTTGTTGTCAAAGCCCAAAATCTGAATAAAAACAATGATAATCATGCAACATTTCTAAGTGGCATGCATTAAAGATAATCTGACCATGGCGCAGCCTGTCAAATTCTCAATGTTTTGTAAGAAATGGAAAAATAACAGGAAAGAATGAAGAAGCTTACATTTCATGACTGTTGAATCCAAGAAGTCATAGCTAGAGCATTCATAAGGAACTCTAAGCTCAAAGCTCGAACTCCCTCAAGAAACACAGAGACAATAAGTCTGACTTGTTACAGCCACAACCGGAGAGGCCTTTATTCTAAAAAATGGCTTAGAAGTGAAGCAAAGGAGCTTAGAAAAGCTTGGAAATGAGCTTTCCATTATCACAAAGAGGGAGGTCAAACATATTGAAGGAAAGAATCACGAGAAATCAAGCATGCTCAGAAAAAACCCTAGGTTCTTCCATGGTGGTGGCGCATTGTCCTTTCTCAAGCAGAGCCCAAACTCTCTAGAATGCAAAAGTACGAAATGATAGGAGTTAGGGTTTCTCCTTTGGTTTTGTTCTGCTTTCCCTAATTCGAACTTAGGGTTATTTTTGCATTTTGAGTCAAAAATTTGAAGCTTAATACATTGAGGGGGTGAATTATCATATGCCTAGGTCGACTTTGTTTAAGTCCTTAGGGCTTGTGATTTTTATATTAATGTTTATAACTTTCCCTTAGTGTAAGATGACAAATGCCCAATGCCTTAGGCTTATTTTAATTGATTTTGAGGGAAAGGAAATTAAAATATGAATGATAATATATTTTATGCTTAAGGGTGAAACACTTATGAATTAGAGTTTTATTTTGTTTTCAAATTGATTTTGAAGAAATCAATTAAGATATTGATAAGGGAGAAATATATGTCTTGTATATTTTATTATTTTTTTTTAGAAAAATCAAGATTATATTGGGGAAATAGAGATTAAGTTGTATTTTGCAAAAGATTTCAAAGCAATCTTTAATTGCAAAAATAGGCCAAATTGTAAAATCTGCATATCATGTAAAGTAGGATTAAAGTGATGCTTTTATAAATTACTTTATTCTTTGCTATTTTTAGCAGATTGTTGAGTTTTACTTGGGTCAGATTGATTCCTCTTGGAGAGATAAGGTGCTTTATTTGCTTTAAAAGAAAATTTAATCTATTTTTAGGAGCTTTTCAGTATGAACATGGAAACAGTGTGTTTTTTCTGCTTTTATGCAGACTTTTGAGACAGTTTGGTACCTTTTCCCTAAGATTTTCTTGTGAGCTCAGATTAGGGTTTTGGAGAGTTATATCTTGAAAAAACTTAGTTTTTTCTTCTTCTTTAGTTTAGAGGATAGTTTCTTGCTCTTAGCATTGTAGAGCTTGTAAGCTTATTTTTTGTACTTAGTTTGGCAGGTTCACTCTTTCAGTTTCAATAAAGCAGCAGAGTCCTTCTCATTTCTTGTCTCAACCTTGTAATAGAAATTTTATGTCTTTGTGTTTTCAAGTTTGAAGCCTTATATGTCTTGATTTTATGAGTCTTTGCACAAAATTTTGTGTTTTCAGGTTGTATGATGTATTAAATGCCTTCAAATCTTCATGCAAATTAATGATGAAACCATGTACCAATGAGATTGTGAGAGCTATTGTAATACAGGAATTGTTGTGAGTGGTAAATCTGAATTTTCATAAATAACAGTTAATCATCAGTTAGTGTTAATTTTCATTTTCAAGCTATCCTTTTATCCCTTTTCTCAGAAAATACTTAGAATAGGATCCATCTTTTGGAGAACCAGCTCACTCTAAAGAGATTCTCTTTACACGTAGATCACCCACATCTGAAAAGAGTTTCCATGTTTCAATAGATAGTCTGATTTCTACAAATTTGACATGGGTGCATATTTGATTGATAACATTTTTTGGCATGCCTGGTGGGACTCTGAAAGCCATTTCAGAGAAATTTTAGAGTTTTTAATTTGATGTTTGGTGTATGCAGCAGATTTGTGCAGCCTTTTGAAGGCTCATTTCAATATACCTGGAGACTCTGATCCTTATTTTGCATGCTAGCACAGCCTAAGCATGAGAAAAATACCAACAAGGTCAAGTACTACACCTTTCAAATATCAAGAGTTGTCTCCACTACGAAGTAGAGGCAGAACAGCAAGGAGGCTCTTTTAGACACCTACGAGATCGAAGTCAACACCTCATGTTTTCAGCTCCTTGGTTTTATCACCAGGAGTACTGGTTCCAATATCACAGGTACTGCCAATGGTAACACCAAGGCAGAACCTGTTCACGCCTTTCAATGAAGGAAATCTATTAGACATCGTTCAACATGATGGCATCCCAGTTGCAGCCCTTATAAGTCTGCCATACTTCACCGGGGAAGACCTCACTACACCGGTTGAGCATATTCGTGATGTAGCCACCTTATGCTCGGTTCACAACATCACACAAGAGAACGTCGCATTAAGACTGTTGGTTGCGTTGCTCAAAGGGAAGGAGTTACAATGGTTCAAAGGCCTCACAGCCAACTCAATCATGATGGGATTCATTAGGTAATGGTTTATATCAACATTTTGCTCATAAATCTGATAATCTTTCTTCATTAGAGCAGTTGAGCACCATTCAGAGGGTGCCACACGAGCACTTGGCTGATTTCAACTACCGATTTCAAAGAACCTAGGACAAGATTCCTGCAACGGTAAAACCTATACTAGCTCATGCTTTTCTATTTTACTTAAAGGTTTTGAATAGCAAGATTGCAGTTATGACCCAATCTATGGGTGGGCATACACTCCCTAACACCTACGACATAGCCATTAGAGCTTAGAATTGTCTCATCCAAGTTGGAGACATAACTCCTAGACCTCCTATGCCTCTATTTCTAGAAATATAGCCACCTACCCCTACTGTTGTACCTCCCTTAGCTGTTGTCCTACCTATTCCAGCAATAGGCTATCATAACACAGCCCAAAAAGTTGTTACTCCAGCCCCAAACCAAGAATTCCAAGAGATTAAAAGTATACTCAAGACTTTCGGGAATGATCTTGTGAGCATTAAGAAGTAGGTAGGTCATGAACATAAGCCTTATCAATCCCCTTATCAGCAAAACCAGCCAAATAGGCCTTTTTTTTAGAATGATTACCAAGCCCAAAGAATGAATTTTAACCCTAGGCCATTCCAGCCATACAATCCAAATGCAACCAATTCGTCAAAGGAACTTGTGCCCCAAAATAATGTTTCCCATGATTGTGATTGGTGTTATCCATGCAATCAGCCCCATAACCAATCAGCATGTGCTAATGGAATGAGAAATCAGGGTTTAATGGTTCAAAAAAACTATGTTGGTTTAGAAAATGTTGCATATTAGAATCAAGAACAACAAGATAACGTGGAAGTTGCCTTGCCGAACTGGCAGAGCTCTGAAATTTGTGGCATGAATGGCAAAGATTAGCAAAATTCTCTCATTTCGGCTAATACTAGATCTAAAAAGAGAGTTATGGATTCGGGACAGCAAGCTGGAAATTCACAACACCAACCCACAAATAGTAAGCAGCCCATTTCATCAAATGTTAATGTTGCAGCATAGCCTAAAGTGCAGATTATGTAAAGAGGCCAAGAGATATCTAGCAAGGAGCAGTCAAAGACGTATTCGCAGCCTTTGCAGAGGAAAAATGATGTTGCTATCACAAAAAACCAGCAGAAGGTAAATTCTTCATCATTTAATATTGTTGAGCATCTCAAGAAAACTATAGTCAGTATGTCGGTATTAGATGCTTTACACCTCCCAGGGTAGAAAGGTTTACTACAGAGTTCTTTAGCTGATTTTTCTATTTCTGACAACGCTAATCAAGGGGTTGCTAAAGTCGTGCTTGCTAATGATCTGGAGGATGAAAATGAGTAGAAAGCTAAAGAGGTAAAGCCTCCCCCTTTCTACTTAAGTCTGATTATTGGTGATAAGATTGTTCATAATTGTATGGTTGATTCTGGTGCCAGTAGTTCAGTCATGCCTAAGATTTTAGTCGATAAGTTAGGTCTTGTTTATGAGCCAAATCCCCAGAAGGGCGTAGTGCAATTAGATGGGTCTGTTGTTAAAACTGCTAGTATTATCAAAAATTGGCTTACTTTGCAGGAATCCTGAGTTTTGCTATTCATCAGGATATACATGTCATTGACTTGCCACCACACTTTTCCATTTGTCTCTCAAGGGATTTTACAGCCAAGTTGGGTGGGTTTTTGTCTTCTGATTGGTCTCATTTGTTTTTTAGAACAAGGTATGGTACAAAAGTGACTATAAAATCTGAGCCTCTCTCCAAAGACCATATCGAACCATATTCACCAAATCCTATAAAGCTAACCTCTACACCACCTCTGCACTGGAGGAACAAACCATGACCTCAGACTATAGCACCCATGTAGAAAATATCAATCTAGATGAATGGGCAGTCGAAGATCATGAGCTTGATCTATTTCAGCACACAAATGAGATAGGATTAGGAGTCTATATGATTCGAGAACTTGATTTTGATATGCCTAATCTTTGTAAAGAGGAGGACCAGTCTACAGAAATAGAAAATGAGCTTTGGAAGCTTTATTTCGATGGTTCAAGAAGCAGTATTGGTGCTAGAGGTGGGGCTATGTTGATTTCACCAGAGGGAGATAAATACTTTTCACCTACATATTTTCTTTCAGTTGTTCGAATAACACACTGAATATGAAGTGATGGTGTATGGCCTTGAATGGGCCCGCAAAAGAGGTATTAAACGCTTGCAAGTTTATGGTGATTCAGAACTAATTGTAAATCAAATAAAAAATTTAAATGCTGCCAAGAATGATTTGCTTAAGAAATATAAGCATCGTATATGGGATTTGATGGAAGATTTTGATGCTTTTAATATTGTTTTGATTCCTAGAAACAACAATAAGCATGTTGATAGGCTCATTGCCATAGGAGCCTAGTTTGATATTCCCAATGGAATTCATAAAGTAGAGGCACGTCAATATGTAAAAATTGTGGTCAGACCTTTTGTACTTGACAATCATGTGAGCTGGCAGGTTTTTGACAGCGATGAGCAAATTCTAAATTTCTTGATTGCGGAAGCTGAGTTTGCAGATGGAAACCAGCAAAAATGGTAGCAGCAATATGATGAACAGATTGTGTAGTTGAAGACTAACAAGCTACCCAAAGGATTGGTGACCTTGGAATCTGTGTTTAACTCAGATGACCAAGCGTGGAAAGACAAGTGTGGCCTGACCGTTAAGGAAGAACATTATGTAGCCATTGAAATCTTCAAGGGAAAACTTCTTAAGCTGGGGAAGGTATGTAATAAAGAAGAACAACAAGCATTTATCCTGTTATGTCAAAAATTTAGTGATGTTTTTGCTTGGGAGTACAAGGATTTGAGAGGTTTTAACCCAGAACTAGCCCAACATACTATTGAACTAGAGCCTGGTGCAAAACTAGTAAGGTAGAAATAGAGACCTCTTAACCCCAAACTAGAACACCTTATGAAGAGCTGAACTAAATAAATTAGTTGAGAGTGGTATTATTTTTCCTATTAAGCATACCTCTTGGGTGTCAAATTTAGTGCTAGTTAGGAAGAAAAGTGGGGAAATCAGATTATGTGTTGATTTCTGAGATTTAAATAAGGCTTCATTTAAAGACCACTACCCACTCCCTTCCATGGAGCAAATTTTGCAGGTAGTTTCTAGTTCTGACAGGTTTTCTTTGCTAGATGGTTACTCAGGTTACAACCAAATTCTGGTAAAGCAGGAGGATCAGTTCAAAACAACATTTACAACTAAGTGGGGCATGATGGCCTACAAGAAGATGCCTTTCAGCTTATACAATGCTAGAGCAATTTTTCAGCGAGTGATGCATATGGCCTTTCACGGCCTTATGAACAAGTTTTTTTTGGTATATTTAGATGATATTACTATTTTTTCCATAAATTCCAATGAGCATCTTGATCATTTAGAGTAGATTTTTCAAAGATGCAGAGAGTTCAGAGTGTCTCTCAACTCGAAGAAGTGTATATTTTCAGTGCACGAAGGAAAACTGCTTGAAAATATTGTTTCAAAGCAAGGTATTTCTATAGATCCTAAAAGAGTATCTGCAATTCTTGAATTGTCATTACCAGCTCACAAGAAAGGCTTGCAAAGCTTTCTTGGAAGAATAAATTTTGTGAGCAGGTTCATACTGAATATTGCAATTGCAACCTCTCACTTCTATGCTTAAAAAGAATATGCCATTCAGTTGGACCAAGGAAGGTAAGAGGAGTTTTGAGCAGATAAAGGAAGCCCTCGCAGCTGTTCCTACTCTCATTAATCCAAATTTTGACAAAGACTTCATTTTGTATGCTTTTGGAGGAGTAGATACAGTTTCAACTATGTTATGCCAGCAAAACAATGAAGGCTTGGAGAAGCCTATAGCATTTTTCAGCCAAGTATTGCATGATTATGAGGTGAAGTATTATTTTGTCGAGAAGCATGTTTTTGCTATTGTGAGAAGTATAAAAAAATTCAGGCATATGTTGTCCAACAGCAAGATTCATTTGTTGGTTGCTCATTCAACTATTAAGGATTTCTTACTTAACAAAGATATAAATGATAAGTGTGTTGGTTGGATTACCAAAGTAATGGAATTTGAGATTGATATAAAGGTAACCAAGCTCGTTAGAGGCAAAGGTTTGTGTGAAAAGATTGCTAGAAATGAAGATAGCAACTTAAAAGAAGTTGCAAATACAGATACAGTGCTAAATAATGATGTTGCAAGTGTTGTTCGAACGTCTCCTACTACCTGGTTGCAGCAAATGATGCATTATTTGAAAACTGGTGAGTGCCCCGAAGGCTTATATAGAGCGAAAAGAAGGTATTACAGATTACAAGCCATTCCTTATGCAATCATTGATGGCATTCTTTATAGGAGAGATTTCCAAGGTGTTTTATTGCATTGTATTCAGCCTGACCAAGTTGACAAGCTTTTAGCAGAGTTTCATGATGGACCTCCAGGTCATTTTTTTGCAAGAACAACAGCCCTAAAAATTATGCGGGTTGGTTATTATTGGCCAGATTTGTTCAAAGATGCAATTGCTTGGGTCAGAAAATGTGAGAAATGTGCTTTATTTTTTGGAAAACAGAGGCTTGCAGTGCTACCCCTGCATCTGATTCAGGTGGAATAGCCCTTTGCTAATGGGGCTTAAATTTTATTGGTCCTATCAGTTTGCCTTCAAGTGCGGGTCATAAATGGATACTTACTGCCACATATTATTTTACCAAATGTACCGAGGCAGATTCTTTAAAGGAAGCAAATGATACTTCAGTGGTTAACTTCTATCAAGATCTCATGTCAAGATTTGGTGTTCCAGATTCAATCATTTCTGACAATGGTTTGGATTTTATTGGTTTGAGGATTTCTAATTGGTTAGTTAGAAATAATATATATTTCAATGCGTCTTCTAATTATTATCTGCAGGGCAATGGTCAGGCGAAATCTACAAACAAGAATCTGATTTAGATAATCAAGAAGACTATTGAGGATAATCAAAGGACATGGCATGAAAAACTTAAGTTAGCCCTTTGGGATGACAAAATAACTCCTAAAAGGGCCACTGGTTGTTCTCCTTTTGTTCTAACTTATGGTAAAGAAGCTAAGTTACCTGTTTCCATTGAGTTGTCAACTTTAAGTTATGTTAAAGAACTGGAATTGTTGAATGAACAGCCTCTTGAGGTGAGATTTGCATAGCTAGTAGAACTAGAGGAAACTTGGAAAGAAGCTCTAAGGCAGCTTGAGATACATCAATCTTAGATGAAGAACTCTTTTGATAAAATGGAAAGACCATGTGAGTTCATTGTTGGAGATCTGGTTTTCAAATGGAATGAATTTAAAAGCAAACCTGGACGACATTCCAAGTTTGATGCAATTTTGGATGGGCCTTATGTGATCACAGAGTGCAAAGAACACAACGCGTTCCAACTCTCTAAGTTGGCTGGAGAGGTGTTGTCTATCCCAATTAATGGGATCCACCTTAAGCATTTCCTTTGAGATAAGTACTATCTTGTAGATAAGTAGAGTAGTACTACAAATAAGTGTGTTTTGCACATTTAATTTCAGTAGTTTTGCTTTCCCTAAGCACTGTTGCACATGTTCTGTTGGCCATCAGGTCCTGTTAGTTTGTTTTCAGTTATATTTCATTTTTTTTTGCTGTTGTTTGGAGTGTTGTTCAAATTTTTGAGTTTCATGAAGGGGCAGATTTGACTCTGCGCCCAATGGAGTGTTTTAAGGAAACTGATCTATGCTTAGCAGGCAAGCATTTAGCAAAAATCGCCAAAATGTTACCAATTTTTTGCTACAGCTCAATTGGTGGAACTGACTAAATACCATTATATTTAAAAGTGAAAAATACAGTTATTTTTGCATATGCTAAGTGTTGATTGCATCTTGTTTATCATTTTGTAAGTGACAGTTGTGCATTGAGATGAGGAAACAGAGTTTCAAGTATTGTTTATCATTTTACAATCAAGTGAAGTATAGGATTGAGCATTCAATAACAAAGCATTTCAATTGCTTTCTTTTATTTCATAAAGTGATTCATATTTACAGAATTTCATTTGATTGCGAGAATTCAAATGATAGTACAAATTTGCATTTAGATGAATTTTTCTTTTCAAAATGAAAAGCATAAGATTGAAATCAAATATCCACATAAGTCGTGGATGGGACTATCACAATGCATCATAAACAACACACTACACTATGGAAGATGCATAAAAGGAACAATCACATAAGTATAAACATAATCATCATTGCCTGGTTGATTGATGACCGACGCAAAAGTGGTGCACCATTTGTCTTCTTCGAGCTCTGTTGACCTGTAGGAAGGAAAAGAGGGATGTCAAAGGCTCTGACTATGAATATACCTACATGAACCATCAACAATAATGTAGTATGCTATTAATCATGCACTGAAACAATCAAGAAAAGTGCAAAAATATGAGCTGGAAGAGAGACATCAATGTCATGATATGTTGTTTTATGCTAACATTGTTTGTTTCTTTGTGCAGGTATAGGGAAAATCATGAAGCTGATTATTATTTGAAGACCAAGCATGTGGAGAAAAATGGACTCCCACAAGGGTAGACCTCGGCATGCCACCCCTTCTTCATTACAAGTGGGCTAAGAAGGAGATTGTATCATCATAATCATCAAGAAAGGAAATGCAACTGAAAGAGTAAAATAGAGTTATCCATCAAGCCATTAAACCAACTGTGCATTCATAACAATCATGTAAATTCTTTCTGAAAGCTATAGGTGAACAATGGGTTTAATCCGCTCAATCAATTTAACTGAGTACATTCATCTTAAACATTGTTGTATGTTATATCTTCTTCTGCCATAGTATTATGAGGCATCGTGTTCACGATATTATGCAAGGTTCAACAGTGTTATTTCTCTCAATCAAGGATAGTGAACAGGCATACATAATGCCTCAATGAAGAGGATTGTTTCAAATTTTCATTTTAAAGGGAAGCAAGGTAAAAATTAGTTTTGAATAATTGAGCATAAAAATGCATGAAGAGTTCCAGATAAGAAACAATGATAGCATCTAATCAATGCATAAACAGTTCAGTCATTTATTAAGTGGTGAAGCAATCAACTTGCCTGTAAGAACAGAGTACGGTGATCAGTTGTGTTAAATGCGATATTTTTGGTTGACGATGGAGGGAAATAGTCTAAGAGTACACTGTTTTAAAGTTTTGTTTCCTCATTTATCATGTGTTTCAAATGGTCGTACAACAAGTTAAAATTTATTTCCAGAATAAGCAGAGTTTGCAGAATAACATTGTTTTGGACATCTGTGTTGTTCTACCAGTGCAATGGTTTTTGTCATTTAAGCTATACTTTTAGAAAATCCACAATTATCGAGAAAAATTTCAAGGATTCATATACATAAAGTCATTTTCAGAACAAACAACATGTATACCTTGAACCTAGTATGAATGAGGGTTTGGAGTGCATAAGAGACAAGGAAAACAACTCATCTACAGATTCAATCAAAAGGTTTTTTGTGTGCAAGGAGGGAATAGTAATATAATGGCAACTGAGAATATAAAAAAAAAGATACATTTCGAGAATCTCATATACCCAAATGAGGGTTTTCAATAGTAATGAAAAAGAAACACATGGGAATTTTCTATAGAAAGAAGGACGAGTTGGAATATAACTGAAGATACATCCAGAAATGCATTTTCTTCACAAATAACAAATACCCATATGATAAAAAAACTGATGAATTTCTAAATGTAACAAATACCATAGTGGGTCGAGTGAGTTCCATAAGAGAATCACAAAGTAGCCAGGTTTTCTTCAAAACAGTAAGTACCCATATAGTGGAAATTGAGAAAATATAGAAATACCATAATGGGTCGAGCCCAATTTTTTTATGAATAATTAAATGCACAGATTTTTCTTCATTTTTCAGCATACCTACATTAGGGTTTGAATTTAAAAGACATATCTCTGCATAATACAGTACACCCACATTGGGGTTTTGAATTTAAGGATAAGATTTTCCAATTTTTTGAGTTACCCATATCAGGATTTTTTAAGAAAATGCAAAAGAAGGTAAAATATTGTCATGGGTCGAGTTCCATACCAAGTAAATACATATTCTTTAGGAAATACAAACACCTATATGAGGGTTCGACAGAATTCTTAAGGAGGAAAGAAATTGGTTTTGTGGGTCGAGCCCAACGAGACTCAAATGTCCTTTCGAGCCATAATAGTTGCGGACAAGAAGGTATATTCTAGGCCCAATTGTCATTTGAAATAGGAGTTCTCTTTTAGCTTGTTGTCAAAGCCCAAAATCTAAATAAAAACATTGATAATCATGCAACATATCTAAGTGGGATGCATTAAAGATAATCTAACCATGGCGCGGCCTGTCAAATCCTCAATGTTTTGTAAGAAATGGAAAAATAACAAGAAAGAATGAATAAGCTTACATTTCATGACTACTGAAGCCAAATAGTCACGGCCAGAGCATTAACAAGGAACTCTAAGCTCAAGCTTGAACTCCCTCAAGAAACACAGAGATGATAAGTAGGCACAGAAAATGAAAGAATACATCAGTCCGACTTGTTACAGCCATGGCCAAAGATGCCTTTATTTTTAAAAATGGCTTAGAAGTGAAGTAAAGGAGCTTAGAAAAGCTTGGAAATGAGCTTACCATTATCACAGAGAGGGAGGTCGAATATATTGAAGGAAAGGATCACAAGAAATCAAGCATGCTCAGCAAAAACCCTAGGTTCTTCCATGGTGGTGGCGCATTGTCCTTTCTCAAGCAGATCCCAAACTCTCCAGAATGCAAAAGTGCGAAATGATGGGAGTTAGGGTTTCTCCTTTGGTTTTGTTCTACTTTCCCTAATTCAAACTTAGGGTTATTTTTGCATTTTGAGTCAAAAATCTGAAGCTTAATACCTTGAGGGGGTGAATTATCATATGCCTAGGTCGACTTTGTTTAAGTCCTTAGGGCTTGTGATTTTTATATTAATGTTTATACCTTTGCCTTAGTGTAAGATGACGAATTTCCAATGACTTAGGCTTATTTTAATTTATTTTGAGGGAAAGGTAATTAAAATATGAATGATAATATATTTTATGCCTAAGGGTGAAACACTTATGAATTGGAGTTTTATTTTGTTTTCAAATTGATTTTGAAGAAATCAATTAAGATATTGATAAGGGAGAAATATATGCCTTGTATATTTTATGATTTTTTTTGAGAAAAATCAAGATTATATTTGGGAAATAGAGATTAAGTTGTATTTTGCAAAAGATTTCAAAGCAATCTTTAATTGCAAAAATAGGCCAAATTGTAAAATTTTGCATATCATGTAAAGCAGGATTAAAGCGATGCTTTTATAAATCGCTTTATTCTTTGCTATTTTTAGCAGATTGTTGAGTTTTACTTGGGTCGGATTTGAAATTCCTCTTGGAGAGATAAGGTGATTTATTTTCTTTAAAAGCAGATTTAGTCTATTTTTAGGAGCTTTTCAGTATGAACATGGAAATAGTGTGTTTTTTCTGCTTTTATGCAAACTTTTGAGACAGTTTGGTACCTTTTCACTGAGCTTTTCTTGTGAGCTTGGATTAGGGTTTTGGAGAGTTATATCTTGAAAAAACTTAGTTTTTTTTCTTCTTCAGTTCAAAGGACAGTTTCTTGCTCTTAGCATTGTAGAGCTTGTAAGCTTATTTTTTGTACTTAGTTTGGCAGGTTCACTCTTTCAGTTTCAATAAAGCAACAGAGTTCTTCTCATTTCTTGTCTCAACCTTGTAACAGCAATTTTATGTCTTTGTGTTTTCAATTTTGAAGCCTTATATGTCTTGCTTTTATGAGTCTTTGCACAAAATTCCATGTTTACAGGTTGTATGATGTATTCAATGCCTTTGAATCTTCATGCAAATTACTGATGAAACCATGTACCAATGAGATTGTGAGAGCTATTGTAATAGAGGAATTTTTGTGAGTGGTAAATTTGAATTTTCATAAATAACAGTTAATCATCAGTTAGTGTTAATTTTCATTTTCAAGCTATCCTTCTATCCCTTTTCTCAGAAAATACTTAGAATAGGATCCATCTTTCGGAGAACCAGCTCACTCTGGAGATTCTCTTTTCGTTTAGATCACCCACATCTGAAAAGAGTTTCCATGTTTCAACAGATAGTCTGATTTCTACAAATCTGACAAGGGTGCATATCTGATTGATAACATGTATATTTGAAAGAATATAGAAAAAATTTAAGGGGAATTGAAGGTGATTCAAAGCAAATTGGTTCAAATCTTAGATCCTGTCATGCACATAAAAGGTATTTACAACTATCTACGCTTTGTGGATTTGAATTATAAGTGATTCTATAAGAATTTGAGATAGAATTGAGGTTATAATAGGTACACCAACCATGTTTAATATCATGGAGAGACCTAGACTAAAGTTTAAGATATATTCATGGAATTTTTTTGGCAATGACCTTGATGGTGCATTTTCAAAGATTCCAATTAGGGTTTTTTCCATTGAGGACACAAGAATCTATATACATGGAAAATTGGATCAGTATGATCATCAAGTACTTAAAACTCAATGGTCTAATGAGCTAATTGGAGAGGATTTTTTGGTAAAACCAAAATATGTAAATCTAGTGTGAAAGAAGCTAGATATTTGGAATTGGTTTCCTAACTTTAGTAGTGATTTGGATGAAAAATATGTGAGGATAGCCCTAAGTAGAATGCATGAAAATTTTATGTAGAAAACCATGCCTGGACTAATTTCTAAGGAGGTGATCAAGGTAGTGATAGGGTTGTATGATAGTAGACCCATACCAGTACTAAAGTCTACAAAGGAAGAAGTGGTTATGCAACTAACTAGTGCCACATTTAATAGAAGAGCATTAACAACTAAACCTATTAGTAATATTGTTGTAAAGTATGCATCAACCATGATAGGTCACAAATTTTACTTTACCAATAGGGAGAACTCAGTATCTACAACTACAGTCTATGTTACCCATGATATGGTAGTGAATGGGAAGGACTATGACCTATGTGAGTTGCTTTGGCAACAAATTTTGGAAAATCTAAAGCAAACCAAGGAAAATAAGTATGTTTTCAAATTTGGGACCCTAATTGTGTGTTTATATTTTTACTTCTTGAGGTAGCTACTTGGAAGAAGAGACATTGTATGGGACAAGAGAAGACCAGTGGGTCATCAACTTTTTTACTATTTACACAACATAGGTGATTACAAGGCTCAAGGTAATTCAATGGTTACATTCTTTATAGTATTCCAAAACAACATGCATGACAAAGAAAGGATTCCCATGACTCTAGTAGACAAGTATGCACAAGAAATAACCTTCCTTGTATCCACTGATGAATGCATCATAGAGGTCATTGATCCCAAGACAATATAGATTGAGCCTCTTGGTTATGATATTTTTGAACATGATGCTGAGGGATACTTTGAACTATTTTTGAAGAGTCCTAAGGACCTCTCTTTGCCAATTCATGGCACATATGAGGAAAATTCAGACTGAGGTGCACTTGGAAACATCAATACCTGCGAAAACCAAGAGAGTAAACAAAAGGTAGAACAATACTTTGGGTTGCGTGGACTTTCAAAAGGTGAAGTAGACAAGTTAATTGAAATTGTTGCAAAAAGGGATGCTAAAGCAATTGGTGAGTCCTCAAGACCACAAAGGTCAAGAAGAAAAACTTCCACCCCTACATCTACATTACCAAAAGTTACTTCCACAACTGTTGTTAAAGAAAAGGTGGAGCCCAATGCTTCGATATCAGAAAATGTAACAACACCCTCCGGACCCAATAAAGAGACTTCAAAAAGAAAGAATGTACCTCCAATAGCACCCCCTACTACCTCTGGGAGGAGGAAGAAACAAAAATCATCAAGAGGGAGGAACTCAAGTGATGTAGATTTGGACCATTCATCATTATGTCTCATCTTTGGTGGTTGATATTTTATTAGCTTGATTTTCCATAGAAGGCAACCCTATTTATGAGGGCGTTGTATTACAGCCATGTATTGCAATGTACTCTGAAAGCCTGATAGCGATTGTGTTACCTTTGGATCTATGAGTGGTTATACTCTTGTGAGAAGCTTGCTATGCAAATATATTGTAATCTTTGTGATTTCTAAATAATATATTGAGTAGCTTTTGGAGTGGGATTTTTCTTGTGAAAGGGTTTTCCCCACCTAAATCAATGTGTTGTGGTATACATGATATTTGTGTTTATTTCTATTTAATTTTTTGTAACTGTTAAAGATCTGTAAAAATTTTGCATTATTCTTGTTGATGGTGTTTTCTGCACAGCAACAACTCAGACAGAATGCAATATTCTATCTCTCTTGAAAGGTTATTTTCAACAGCAAATTACTGAAAATCACCCCAAGGTCTCTCGGGTGTCAGGTCATGACAATGCATAAACAACTCAGATAATATGTGAAATGCTGGTAATCACAATCGGACCTTACTACAAGCAAACTGTATCTTCCCACTTATCAGATTTTGCAATATGATGATTTCAAATCCTAGATCTAACCAGATAATAAAGAAATAGAAAAAGATAAGGGTGCGAGGATATGATAATATCTAAACTAATCCTAGAATGAACAATGCCAATGACAGATATCTGGAATGGACCAATCTCAAGTAACCAATTCTTGATCAACCCACAATGCAATATCACAAGAACGGTGCAATCTTCTAAGGTGTATAGATTTTCAAATCATAGATATTCATCCACAATCGAACTAAGCACAAAATAGATATATGGTCCAGGTTGACTTCACCAGCCTACTACAATCGGATAGTTACTGGGAGTATAGACCAAAGATTGCTACAAACATTCCAAATATGAAATCATGTACATTACCCACTAGACTAATTCAACTCTAAAAACACTAAATTCTAAATCTTCAAGCAATTTGAAAAATGAAACAACAGGAACCATGCAAGATAAACTAACACAAAAGATTTCACCAGGAAAACCACAATGTCTTCAATTGTATTAGATCATCAAAATGCTGCAACAATTCCACTGTTCTGTTACAATATTTGCTTCAAGAACTAAATACTGCAAAAGTTCTAAACTCTAACTCTTACTCTTCTATTCTCTTTTCCTCTATATCTCTACAATGAGGCAGGAATTCCTTTTATAGTAAATTCTCAAGACATGTCGGCCCAGCCAAACATTTACAAAAATAAATCAACCAAAACAAGTCAGCCTTAGGAATTCCAAAATAAGGCACACATTAAATGTCGATACATCATCAAGGTCAGCCTAGACACACTCCCCAATGTAGCCCGGATCAACATATGCCCTATAATAATAGGGAAGCACAAATCTTCAAAATAGGCATTAACTACAACCTCCCTTATCCTTACTCTGGGCCAATGATCCCTGAACCTTCAAAAATAATTTATCTAGCTCAGTGACAGGTGGCAAAGGCAAGATCCTAAGCTGACATTCAATGGAACCAATCTCCTCTTTTGACTGTTCAACAGTTTTATTCCAATCATCTTTGTGGGCTTGATACTTATCCATCACTGCCAAATAGGTTGTTGCATCATCCAACTGGTGCCCTGTTATGACATTCTCAGAATCTGGGGTGTATACATCATGCCACCATTCCCTTAGTTGTTCCAGGTTTAGATATTTAGGAGCAATTTTCCTCCTACCAGTCATGATCTCAAAAAATGCAATGCACCCCTCATAGACACCAGTTAAATCACCATCTATTAATTTCTTTCATTTCTGAATCTTCCTCATGGCCTTCTGCCGAATCTACAAAGCCTCAAACCATTCCCAAGGCTCATCAAGTCTAGAGGAAGGAAGAATCCCATCCGCAGCCAACTGATCTTTGTCATATTCTATGACCACTCTAGATTTCTGCAACAGAAGGTCAATATCCTCCTTGTCCTGGGATAACACATGCTCCAAAAAATCCTTGGCTCTGACGGCATATTTTCCAATCGAAAGGACATCCTTTATTTCACTGTCTCCTTTCACTTGCACATCCTTCAACCAATCCATTGCAGTCTGGGTAGAGGCCTTTATCTTTTCAATCTCGGAAATGGTTTCCTTGGGCAGAAAACTAGGAGTAGCTGAAGAAGATGGATGAAGAGATTTCAGAGGTTTCATTACATCCTCCAAGCACTTCCTAAGCCTCTCATTTTCCCTTTTAAGCTCATGTTTTGACTGGGTCTCTTTCCTTAATCTACCAATTATTACTGCACTAGACCCCTCATACTCCTCAATGTCCTGTTCTACAGAAGCTGGCCCAAGGTTGATGGTCTGCACATTGTAATCCTTTCCGATGACCTCTTCCTTAGTTTTATCCGTAGCAGGGGTGGCAATGTGGATAACTCTGTTACTTGCTTCATCCCTTTCTATCCTTGAGACAACTTTGGCCATCTTCTTCTTCTTCCCTTTGCCGATCTTAGATAACATCTCATCCCAATCGAGAGGAGTGTCTTCAACAATGACTTGTTTCTTTCTTGTAATCTCCTTTTCAAACCAATCCAGGACAGCAGGTTCTATCCGGATTTCATCTATCTTCACCTCTTCATGTTTTTTCGGTGTTTCATCTTTTCCTTTCTTAGGAGACTGTTCACCTTGATCACCTATTTCAATCTCCTCTTCTTGCACCGGTGATGGGGTCCTAACAGGGATATTCTCCTTTTCAGGTGATCTGTCTCCTTTGCTATTCTCTGGAGAATCCTCATATTGCACTAATGGAGAAGGGTGTCTTTCTACCTCCTCAACCTCAAGCTCAGCAGCCTCACCAAAAAGCTCTCCTTCCTTGAAAGGTTCTACCTCTCCACTAGTCTCATGTTCCTCAAGAGTCTCTTGTTCAGGCACGCTTGGCAAAGGGGAAGTAGCCCTAGGTTGCTCCACAACAGGTGACTTTGGAGGAGGATCCATCTTTTGCACAGTTTCCTTAGGGGATGGAGTTCTTGATCTCCTCGAATAAACCTTTGTCTTTTCCCCTGAACTCTCCACATCAACAATCGTAGTCTCATCTTTGGAGGTATCCTGACCCTTCTTCTTTGAAACCCTAGTTGTCCTTGTCTTCTTTGGCGGTGGAGGAGCATCCTCTTCTTCTGCTTTTTCAAATTCCTCCTCTTCAGAAGACTTGCCTATTCTCAGAGCTCGGCTCCTTTTCTTTCCTTTCGGTTTTCTTTTAGGTTCCGGCTCATTTTCTTGAGGACCCCTAATTTTGATTTTGAAGGGTGAGCTCCTTTTAGTTTTCCCTTTGGGGTCATCTTCCCTGGATTCCTCTGAAGTGGACATGGGATTAAGATTTCCCATCAAATTAAAGGTACAGGGTACCTTCTCACTTTCCAACTCCCAAACCTTATGCTTCAACCAGGAAGTAGTAAATCTCATGACAGGGGCCATTAGGTTTTCCAACTCAGTGACCTCATCATCATTCCAGCTTATCTCCCTAATCGATCTGTCCTTAATAGACTCATAGGCATGGTCTTGCACCAGATTTCCATCATCCTCTAGCTGGTCAATTAACTTGACATTGTATTGCCTAATCACATCAACAGGAAGCATAGAATACCTTTTCTTCCTTGCCTCAAAATCATCTTTGATATTGGCCCAATAATCTTCTAGGTCATCCTTATGACGGTACTCTTTGGTGGCCTTCTTCTGTGCTTCCCTGGTGATATCGAAATTTGTCCTTTTAGAGTGGAAGGAAAAACCATGAGCCGCCAATTCATCACCTGTTGCGTGTGCTGATTGAATGGAAGGGAACACCTCTATTACGCCAATTCCAAGAGGGAAATCCCCACCAAAACCTATTTTACGCTTTTCCTTTTTGACAATTGCATCAAATTCACATACCTGCCTAACAACTTCCAATAACACAATATGATCAGTAGGGTACCTAGGTAACCTGTATGGAGCAGTCGGGCATCCATCAATTCTGATATAAGAGAAGGTGGGAAACTGAATGAACCAGGCTCCATATTTCTTTATCAATTCCTTCGCTCCATCTGACAGTCTCACATGCTCCGCATTTTTAAGCATCCTAGTGATATGCATTGTGAATGCATCATTGGCTCTTCTGTAATCCCTGTGTCCTAGGTGCAACTCTGGGTAAATATTATAGATTACATCCTGCCTAAATGTTCCCTGTGGATTCAAACCCCTGTATGGATAGAATCTAGCCAACACATACATCACATAAGAAGACATAGTGAACCTCTTGGTTTCTAGGACGTCCCTCAGTTGTTTATCAATCATGGTGCTAATAAGTCCAGCCCAATGGTAATTAGTTCCTTGTTCAATTTTATTAATCACATGAACCATCCAGTTTTCTAACACACCAGCACTCTTCAATCCTGCTACTCTGCTCAAGAATGTGATTGCATCGTATATATCTGACCTAAATTTAACCCTGTGCAACTGTTTGGGCACTTTGGAGTAATGTGACTTTGGCTTCTCCAACCAAGAATTAATCATCTGCTGAGCTTTGGTTGGCTCATTCTCATAATATGTTTTGGCCAAGTCCATGTTCAAGGCGCACATAGAAGGCAAATCCGGCATGTCAAAGGCTTGGGCAATAGAAATAGGACTAAAATTTGCTAAGACTCTTCCTTCGGTGCTGACAACCCTCTTTGTGTCAAAATCATATTTCCAGGCACACTCAAGTATTAACTCATAGCATTGGATTGCAGGAGGGAACCCTGCCACATGCACCAGTCCGGACTTCATCATTCCATGTCTTAGGACTGACAAATCCTTCTGAGTTGTTCTCTCTTTAAACTCCCCATATCTCCATGCTCCAACATTGGTGTCAGAGACCTCAGACCACACCGAAGATATCTTGCTTTCTGGCAGCTGACTCTTGGTATCCAACCTTAATCTTTTTTCTTCTGAAATGGAGGACCCCTCCATATCTCCTTTAGATTTTCCTGCAGCAGACTTGCTTGATTCGGCCTGCATTTACAAAATAGCATCATAAGCATCCAATTATTGTACCTATTCCAATCAATGGGTTAGCATAAAATCATATAAAGCAATAAAGATCTATCACAAATCATCAATCTTTGAAAATCCAGAAAAATAAAGCAATCCGGGAAAATGAGGTAAACTGGGATAATCCCGTCGGGGTAGAATTTCGGAGAAATCCGACCCAGATGGATTCCTGCTGCCAAGACACCACTCGTCAAATTGATCGTTAGTATGGACAAAAGATTATAAGATTATCATGAAATTCATCCATTAGCAACAAGAAATCAGCATTTAGCACTTTACCTCATTAGTCTTATCCTCAAAAATCTAAAAGAATGATACCAAGCAGGAAAACCGGAAAAGTTCAGACAGGGTGGATTTCCACAGACAGTTTAAATACTTCGGAATTCTCTACACTCCGCGTACTTGACAGATATCGGGAAAATCTAGGCGCGCAGGAATTCCGCGGACACCTCGGAAACCTGACGAAATGCTAACACGTGAACCATTAATCAAACGATCATGCAAACTTCTCTACCTAATGGTCCCAAAATCGACGCTAATAAACAAGGCCTCAAATGCACACAAATTCAAACTTCCAAGGCCTTCAAATGACTAATCTTCATGGTGAAACAATGATGCCCTAATTTTGGTGACTGAACTCTCTGCCATGAAAACCAGGGTAAGCTCGGGGTTTGAAATACTATCCCTAAAGATGAATCTGAGCATTCCGAGTCTTCACAAGGCTGGGGCTAGTTTAATCTAGGCTCAAGATAGACAAACCATAACAAATTCATTAATCTGGGTAGAGCACCGAAAACCCTAACTTCGCACAATACAGCTAGAGGGAAAAATTCTGACCTAGAACACCATCCATAATGACACATCCACCATTTAATGGATAAACAGAAGCACGCACGGTACGGGTGATAAAGTTTCACGCAAAGATGGGTCAGACCCAAATTCGATAAATACAAAATTGTGACCAAGCATAGGCCGACCCGAAATGACCATCAATTAACTTCGAAAGATTCAATCATCGTGCAAACAGATGGAAGGGCCATCGACAACTTACCATGGATTAACCCAGATGAAACTTGAACTCGAGGAAGCGAGTGCAAAATGAATGCGCCCTAGCAACGAAAATCCAGACACCAGCGCACAAACAATTCACACGCAGGCAGCTCAAACCCGATGATCAAAGCTTGAATGAAAACTCTCAATCGCCAAAGTAGCAAGCAAGTGAATAATGAAATTGAAATGATGCCCAAAAGACTTTAAATCCATCCATATTTGTGTCTGAGCAAAGGTACTTCGAGCATTAATGAACAACAAGACATGTCTGAAAAATTCGGAAACCCGAGCCCAGGACGGAATTTCAGAAAAAACCATGGCACACGGAAAATCCGGACGAACGCGAATTCTGCAGATATAGCAGAAACTGGGATTTTAACGAATTTCAAGATTTTGACGCAGTCCGGGAAAATCCACCAGAACCGAAAAATCCCGGAGTCAAGCAGAAACCCGGATTCGGAAGAATAAGCAAAAAACGGACAATTAATCAAAACCCGGAAAGTCCGCCTGAGCCAGAAAATCCCGGATTCGGGTCAAAACTCGGATTTTCAGAAAAAACCAATTTTAACCAATTGAAGCCTCCAAGCAAGACTAAAGCCAACAAGACCAACATTTCAAGACCTCAAAAGGATGAATCTCATAAAATCAAAGGCCCAAAATCTCATTAAAAGAGGGTCCCTACTCCAAGTGGGGCGTGTGTGCAAAACTGCACAACAATTCTCCTCTCAAGATTAGTGAAGGAAGTTGTTCTGCTACCTCAGCTTCCTTACAATAATAACCTCCTTTATATATACCTCCTAATAATATAATGGAAGGGTAATTCTAAATGGAGGACTTCTCAACTCCTAATAAAAATAATTACAAGTTATTCACATGACTTAATATAACTAACTCGAAGGATGTGTGCCACATGTCAACATCTCCATCCATATAAATAAATGATAATATCACATCCCTAGGTACATAACATTTTATACCACAATCCATGTGTCGAAATAGGTCTCCAAACACTCTCAACATCAAGAGAAACTCCAAAAAAAAAATTAGTCCCCAACCCCCCTAATCTTTTGGCTTAGATATGGACATCCAATTTCTAAGTGGAATACCATATTTGTCCTTTTTCCCTTTCCAAGGGAAAAGTGAAGCATTTTTTCCTTATTTTCTAGATCACATACTTGAGAATGTGAGCTATATTAAACCAAAAAATAGGTATAGCTTCCAAAATAAATTTGATCAATGTAAGTCATCTCCCAATGGATAGCGATCTATTACAACACAAGTTGATATGATTTTATTCCTTGTCAATCAACCATAACTGATCATTATTACCATAAACATTTGGTTTCAAGTGAAATCCTAGATACTAAAAACAATCTTGTAAATCTAAGTGCTAATAGGGAAACATATGTAGAATCCAATTATTTGATGAGTAGGAGGTATTTTCCACAATGTGTCAAATTATGATATTGCTATCAGGATTCAACCGTGTAGTTTTACGAGTCAAACTCATTGACCCATGTTTCATGA